>SMDT01002040.1:0-56276 GCA_005392925.1 Aquilaria sinensis | reverse complement strand
TTAAAACTGTAGATCCACTGTTCAATTGGCTTCTCTCACATTTCAAACTCTCTCAAATGCTCTATAACATCCACCAAACGCGAATCTGACTGTAGCAGCAACTGTTTTGATTTTTTCATCGCATCGCTTAATGTTTGGTATGTTTTTGAATCAGTATTCTTTACTTTTATGTTAGGTTTTTTATTTCTCTACTGAATTGATGTGTTATGGTGCTGGTAAATTCAATTAGGTTTTGAAGATGTTAGTGTTAGTTAATATAGATGTTACTGTCTGTTACTTTGCATGTTAATTTCTAATAATTAATTTTTTCTTACTTAACTAGTTATTTAGTCAGTAAGTTAGTTATAACTTATAGATTTTGGAAGTTTATCTACTTAATTTATTAATTATTTTGTAAGTTAATTATATATTTGGTTATTTCAATACATAACTATTTAGTTATAAGATTAAATTTTTATGCATTATAAGCTATGGAGCACGGAGGTGATGCTCATCGTGGCTCGGGTGGATGTGGCGATCATGGACTGTAGGGTCAGATGTCTTTTTTGTTTACCTTGCAGCATAGTGCATGCAGAGGCAGAGGGAGTTAGCGGTAGTGAATCTATGGAGTTGCCCCTTAGCAGAGGGGCACCCGAGGTCAAACATCCTGTCTTTTCTAGTTTTTGGCGTCAGTAGCTTATTTACGATCTGTCAAATAGTGACCATTCTAATCTCCCATTAGGAGTCTCCGAGTTCGGTTTAGAGAACCAGCACTTGACCCACCAGCCTCATACTCCTAAGTAGCGCCCTTCAGCAACTAAGGAAGCCCTACCACAGGTTCCACAGGTGTCACAGCATGACTCCGAGCATAGAAGAATCATTGTGCCTCATCGTAAGTGCCTTCATCATTATTACTTTTTCATTATATTTTATAAATATTGACCTGGTTGAAATTCATATGTTACCATCTTAATTGTAGCTTTGTTGATGACATTGAAGTGCAAAATATTATTTTTGACATCTCATAGAAGCTTTTCAAGGTTTAGCACTCCGAGTGGATGGCCATTAAGTGTGATAAGGGGAGGAGTATATAGCGCAACTACAGGCAAATAGGTTATTTCATTTTTTGCAAAAAAAAATTACTTTATCACAATTTTAATGATACTCATGAATTGTAGGCTCTGATTGTCTTTTTTGTTTCAGCAACGTTACCGCTAAGATCCAACAAACGAGGACATGATCAGCAAGGAGTTCTTCAGATAAATGAGGTACCTATTCAAGCACAAACTGAACAATTTGAGAACCACCATCATTCATCTTGTTTAGTAACGACAACAGCCTGTTTCGTCCTCACCGGCCTGATTTTGTCTTGCCCGACCACTGTTAGAATTTGATCAACCGCTGGAACAACAAGAAATTATAGCAAGTCAATAGTGTTAAGAAGAAGAATAAAGTAAATAAAATGAATTCTACTTTAACTTGTTTTATAACCTGTGAATATATTACTTATTTGATTTGCTAATGAATTCTTTAAATGACATGTAGGTCGGCAAGGACACACCTGAGGGTGCGGAGCCACAAAAGCATGCATTCTCTTTGTGAGTCATCAGACAAAGCAGATTTTTTATGATAGGATGGTAAAATAATTATCATTCATTCAAACAAATTGATTTTTGGTACGTTATTTTAATTAGAACTTTTACTACTTACACGAATGTGAAGCCATAGACTGAGGAGGATGAACACCTGGTGTTTTGTGACTTTATCCGCCAAATGTCAACGAGACATGAATTTAATTGGTTAGATAGTCTTTCAACAGCAGATTGATGTAGAGGTGGGAGGTGGGCCGGGTTGGCCTGGACCGAACCGGGACCGCCAGTCCCGCCGGTCAAACCCGCCCCGGACCGCCCCGTGAAAAGCCGCAATATTATGGGCCGAGTATGGGCCCAATAGGAGGAGGGAGACGCAAAAAAGACCGGCCCGGACCAGACGAACACGCCAAATCGGACCGCCCTACCCGGACCGGACTGCCATGCCCTGCCGACACGCCGCAACGGCTCCCTGCCAGTAACGTTAACCTGCAAAAATTTTTTTTAAAAAAAGGGCTAATTACACAGCAGGCCCTCCAACAGTTTTCTGCTCCATTTCAGCCCCCAAAATTTCATTTTTGCCCCTCCCAACAACTAAATTTCAAGGACTTTTTGGTCAAACTAATTTTTCCCTTCCCCCTATAAATACCAATGCCATTTTCACTCAATCCTCATACAATCACTCAATCTCTCTTCTTCATCTACTATATTCTCTCAACCATTCTCCTTATTTTCTTAATCTCTTCCAAATTTCTTACTAATCTCTTCATAATATCTTCATAATCCTCTCTTGATTTTGCATTAATCACTACTATTAGTACGTGAGGCATGGCTTCAAAAGGAAATGGCAAGTCAACAGATAGTTCATCTTCCCGCAACACCGGCCTTCGAGCCTTGTTCCGTCGCCGATCTCGGCCCGCCGATAAAGGCATTTCAATTCAAGAGTTTCACGACGATGATGCCGGAATCGATATGACGAATTACGATTTGGGTCTCGACGATCAATTATCCGATGATGAAGTGGAAGAGTTGGATGCGATGGCGTCCGGGAATCTGTCAACAAAACCGACACCTACAAGTCATGAACTCGGCGTGGAGGAAACTCAAGCACAAGGTAAATCCACGAGACTAACTGCTTGGGTTTGGGAGCATTATGAGCTCATAAACAAAGGGGAGTCGAGGTACGGAAAATGCAAACATTGCGGGAAAAAATTTTGTGCATAGAAAGAATTCCGGCACTGGAACGCTGAAGCGGCATCTTGAAAATCAACATGCTAACGTCCTCCCTAGTACCGGGACTAGTTCTGGAGGACAAACACAACTTGGGTCTACAACCGGCGCCGGCGGACCAGGTATATTTCGTTTTAACCAACAATCTTGTAGAGAAGGTATGGTAAATTGGATGATGCTTACCGAAAAACCTTTTTCACAAGCTGAAGATGTCCACCTAGAATCTTGGATAAAATCACAATTAAATCCTGCATTTAGAAAAGTATCTAGGAAAACTGCTAGGAAAGAAAGCTTTAGACAATTTGAAGCCGGAAAATCAGATTTGCAAGCATATTTTTCTGCTCTTGATCATTATGTGGCATTTACTTCTGATATGTGGACATCACCTATAGGTCAATCATTCTATTGTGTTGCTTCTCATTGGATTGATTCTGATTGGATAATGCAAAAATGAATTTTGTCATTTAAGGTTATTGAAACAGATCATACTGGTTTTTAAGGTTATTGAAACAGATCATATTGGTTTTCAAATATTTAATTGTATCTTAGAAACTTTACGTGATTATTTTTGTACTGATAAAGTTCTGTGCATTTCATTTGATAATGCTTCAAATAATGATGTTGCCGCTCGCCTTTTGAGTCAAAACTTAAAACCACCGCTCAACGGTGCATTTTTTCACGTTAGATGCATGTGCCATATTTTGAACATTTGTGTGCAAAAGGGTTTAGAAGTTCTCCAAAATGAGATTTTGCCTATTCGAAACTCATTAAAATATTTGATGTCCAGACCTGCTATTTTTCGTGAATTTAAAAGCTTTTGTATTGAAAATCAAAAACCATTTTCTTGGAAACGGTTTAAATTGGATTGCCCAACCTGCTGGAACTCCACATTTTTTATGTTGCAAGATGCATTACCGTATGCAAATTTGTTGTCACATTTCATGAATTTAAAAATGGGTTCTGAATTTCTTACGACTGAAATTTGGGAGAAATGTTCCAAAACCGGTGAATTGCTTAAGTTTTTTTACGAGGCAACTGAATTTTTCTCTGGTGTTTACTACCCAACAAGTCATCAAGTTTTGTTTCATTTAGTGAACATCACATATGCTTTACATCAATTTAAAAATGATGAGTTGTTAAAACCGACTGTCGAAGCCATGCGGGCTAAGTGGCTTCAATATTTCTCAAACATTCCACCTATCTTTTTAGTCGCTTCTTTACTTGACCCGTATGTAAAATTAACGGGCACAACAACACTGCTTGAAGGAATTTTTCATACTTATTTAGAAATGTCTCATATAAATGTTTTGGCTATGTCTGCTTCTGCTTCCGAGTACTTGCATTCTTTATACAAGTTATATTGTGAGCGGCATTCGGATAAGGTAAGATCCGAAGCTCCTCAAACCGAGCCTCCAAGGAGATCAATCTCCTCAAGATTCAACCCGGCGCTCCAAATGCTCAAACGACCCCAACCGATGACATCGGGATTAGCTGAGGTCGATGACTATCTCAACACATCATTCGAGACAAGCGACCTCGACATCTTGGAGTGGTGGAAACAAAAGAGATCAAGATTTCCGATCTTGTCGATAATCGCACAAGAGATTCTTGCCGTTCCAGTATCGACCGTCTCATCCGAGGCAGCGTTTAGTGCCGGAAAACGGGTGATAACAGAAAAACGATCAAGATTGACACCCGACGCGGTAGAAGTATGCGTGTGCAACCGAGATTGGGGCCTCGCAGCACTCCGGCAGCAAGACCAAAAGAGTTCGGATGATGAGGTAATATCCGATACCGAGAGTTGAATTTTTTTTTTTTCAATCATACATGTAGTTTGTATTTGATCTGATTATGCTGTTCAGCACAGATCATAGGTTTCTATTATTTATCATTTCCGGAACGTTTTTGCCATTTCAAAATGTAAGGCACGTTCCGATTATTTGTAAGTGCCGTTTGGCTTTTTAACTTAATAAAACTTACACCGGAGGTGGTGTTTTTTCTTAAAAATATTTATGACTTATATAATTAATAATTGTTCTATTTATATATATATATATATATTTATTAAAAAAAAAAATGAAACCCGCCCCGCCCCGCCGCGGCTCAGGACCAGCCCGGGACCGCCCCGCCTACAACCGGGCCGAGCCCGGTCCTCAGGACCCAGGCCCAGGACCGGCCGGCCCGGCCCGGTTCCCACCTCTAGCGGTAAGTTATAACAGAATATAGTAATATTTTAATAATATTACATTTTTTATACTTTTAACATTTTTTGCTTTGGTCAATTATGAGGTAAAGGACATACTCAAGTATGGGCCAAATGTGTCAAAGCATTCTACCTTCTATAAATAGTGCGGGGAAAAGGTGGTCAGTCAGGCCCATAAGACAGAGTGGATAGGAGAACCGTAGTTGTTGGTATTCCCTAACAGTTTTAGCTTGCACAATCAGAGATGCTATTTTAAACAATTAGTATTTGTTTAACATTTTAAATTCACAACGTGCTAACCTTATAGAAACTTTAGGGATATATAGCTTTGATTTCATGGCTCCTGCTACAGTGACCCTCAACTGCATGCAGGGGCAGAGCCAAGTTTTTAATAAAGGAGGAACCAAAATAAATTTTATTCTAAACTATAATTTTTATAATGGAATTCTACCAATTTTAAGAATGGACCAGAATACATTTTCTTTTAAATTTTAAAGAAAATTAAAGGTGTTTTACAATTTTAAGGGGGACTAAGGCCGCTACTAGCCCCCTCCTAGTTCTGACCCTGGCCGCATGATGATTCAGGAGAGCCTGCCCCTAGATGTTGATCTTGACCTTATACCTGGAGGATTAGGCAAAAAGGGATCCTATCTTCCTAAGCTTGGCTCACAGCCAGTGCCACTGGTATCCTATGGTATACCAAGATCTCATACACCATTCCTTATGCGTCGTATCCGTGGATGACGGGATCCTAGCAGAAGTCTCAGCCAATGCCGCCATTTTATCAGTATCCTATGGTGTCGACTGCACTTGCTATAGTGATGGGTTTCTAACAACAGGTGTCAATAACACTTGATCAGCCTTACCCTAGATCGAGTGGGCCACCACTAGGATCACACATGGCGCAACAGTAGATAAATTATTCTGCTAATATGTCATGGCTGATTGATAACTAGACTCAGCTCGGGAGTTGGGTGCCAAAGATGTGGGAGATCCTGGGGTGATCATTAAGCTAAGGGCGAGCAGCTAAATCAAACTCGTTCTACAAATCTCCGTCAAGATGATGGTTAGGATGCCAATACCCTCCTCGACTTTTGATTTCTTTAGGTGTTTCTTTTTATTGTTGGACATATATTTATTTTATTAAATTGACTTTATATTAATGCTATGTTATTTTATTCCAATTTTTTGTTTTCCTTAAACTTTGAAACCATTTTAAATAATTATAATAATTAATTATATACATATATATAACCTATTAATTAATATTTAAAAAATCCTATGACTTGAGCATTTGCTTAATGGGCGCCATTAAATGAGTCACTACCTTTGGTCACCCCTCAGTCACCTCCAAGTGGAGCAACTAATATTTGTTCAATTGATTATTTCAGTGACATTTCAGTCCCTTTGTTTCTTTCATCTTGTAGTGTAATTCTAAAGCAAAAGAAAAAAAAAAGAGAAAAAAGTAGGTCCTAAAATTATCAAAAATGTATATGTCATCAATGGCAGCTGATTGCCGTGTTTATAGATCTTAGGGATGGCAATTGGGTGGGTCGGGTCAGGTTTCGGTTAGGTCATTTAGGTTCAGGTTTAATTGGGTTAGCATGCATTTGGGTCCAGGTCGGGTTTAGGTTGGGTTATTTGGGTTCGGGTTGAGTAGATTTCGGGTTCGGGTTGGGTTAGACCAGGTTTATTTGGGTTCAGATTCAATCAGGTTGGGTTATCGGGTCTTAGATCAGATTGAACGTAATTGTCGAGTTTTTGGTTCACTGATGTATAAGCCGAAATGGCTAAATCGATTCAATTTTTTTGTTTAATTTTGATTAAAATTTAATTTAACTAGATATTAAAAAAGTAATATAAAATTTATGAAGATATATTAATATATAATTTTTTTAATAAAATACTCTCTTTGTGCAAAGTTCTTTATAACATTCACTATTTAACAATTAATATATAATTTTTTTTCAATTTTTTACTATATAAATGAAAAAATTATATATATTAAATAATAAATAAAGACCTATAGTTCTTAAATATATACTTTCTTAATTTTTTTTTCTAACAAATAATCTCCCCCCATCCCGTTTTCTTTGCTCTATTTAACTTTTCTGACTAATTTGACTTAAATTTATTTATGTTATTGTTTATTAAGAATTAAAATATATATATATTTAAAAACTATAAGTCTTGATTTATCATTCATGTATAAATATTTTTTATTTATATATTAAAATTTTGAAAATAAAAAAATATAGATTAATTGTTAAAATATGAATAGTGCAAAGAATTCGAGACAGAGAGAGTAATATGAATAAATTCAATTTACACTATTCAAAAAAGTTAGATATTTCAAAGAATATAGGACAGAATGAGTACTATAATTTCTAAAACCTAATTATTTTTATCTCTCTATTATTGTATAACTAATTGTTTACCATAGCTTTCACTCGTTTGCTCTACAATGCAAAACAGATCAACAGAATAGAAGAAACTCATTTACATATATTAAATCATAAATTTTCTAAAGTATTTTCCAATCATATATTTTATGTTGATTTAAGTTAAAACCGGGTCTTGTCGGGTTTAATCATCGGGTCAGTTTGGGTTCGGGTTAGGTTGGGTTCGGACTCTGATTTTCTCGGGTTTCACTTCAATTATGTTCGGATTCGGGTCGGGTTGGGGGTAGTCAGGTTCGGGTCATTGACTTTTCTGATCAAATCAGGTCTAGTCGGACTTTTGAATAGGTCAGGTCAAATTTTGTCATCCTTAATAGATCTTGAAACTGAATGAAATGAAACTAACATATTACTATTAGTTCATGTGTGTATGTTGATAAAAGTATGATGCATATATTAAACTAGACACATTTTTCCATATCTAAAAAAATCCTATCTTTCTTCCGAGTATCAAAACAAAATGTCAATAGGAAGAAGGATGGAAGGAGGCATGCTTGACTTATTTTGCATGTATCAGGAAAAGTGTATAGCTTATTATTTACCAAATAATACTTTACTTTATTTTTTAAATAAATAATTAGTCTATGAGATGAGTATAAAACTAGTTTATTATAAATATCAAACCATAGCAACATAAGTAAATGGGAGGGACAACAAATTTTCCACTATTATTTATGTCAATTGTTTTTTGAATAAATTTGGCACTTGTATTTAACGTACTGGGGGGCTAATATTTAAATTGGTTGCTACAATAAATAGTAAATAACACATGGTTACCTAATTACATTTTCACCCAAGGTTAGGAGTCGAGTAAAATTCATTTATGGTCCTTAGCTTTTCACGTTGTCTGAAACAAGTCCCTAAGCTTTATTTCGTCATCTTAAAGCCCCTAACCTTCTTACTTTTATCCCGAACATGAGTCTTCCGTCAATTTTACAGTTAAATTTAAGAGAATTTTAGAAAAAATGACAACTTTGATCCCCGTATTTTCTTCCTTCCACTCAAAGCACTCTCAAGTTTGTAGATTTAACACTTTCTTCACCATCCACATAAGCTCTCACCCTACCATGTTTGTTGCTGACCGCACCTTTGGCGACTCCCCTCAACCATTTTCTTTTGCCCAATCACCCTAAATGCCAAATTAACCACAAAATATTCCGAAAGCTGTAGGGCTAGTTCCACTTTTGGGCAAATTCTCCGTCTAACTCCAAACCACATCTTCACCCAAATCCTCCATTCAACTCCTAGACCACTGCCTTCAGGTACTTAAATCCTAATCCCACTATCGTCTTCATCTCCATGAATAGCATTTCTTTGATTTCAGGGTATTTCACATTTTTACCATGGTTGCCTAATGTAAAGGTTCTCATAGTATTTCCTCTAATTTGAATGTTGAGGTAAGTAAATCCTATATTATTTCCCTCAAATAAGTTTTAATAAGCAAGGAAAGCAAGCTAAGCAAGGTTAAACTGAGTTCCAAAAAGTAATTGGCATTTAAGGGGCAAAAAGGGCAAAATGGTAATATTAGCCCAAGTCAGTGGCATGAGCATAATTTCAGTGAAATCAGGTTCATGCAAATGTTTTGAGCTAATTAAGTTAAGACCATAGGTATTTCTAGCCATTTGAACCAAAAGCAAAAGTTAAGGGATAAAAATGCACTAAGTAAGGAATTGAGCTATTATGCCTTACAATGGCTTAAGTGACTCAAGGGCAAAGTGTTTAGGTCAGAAAAACCTTTCATGAGGACCAAGGAGTGATGGTGTGAGGAGAGTTAAGTGGCCTAAGTGATGCAAAGTTAACTTTGAGGGCCAAAGTGTCAAATGGAATCGAGGTTGGCTATATAAATAGAGGAGATGACACTATTCATCATCTCCCCCATTTTCCATTTTTGTGGCTCTCTCTCATCCATAGCTCTCCACCTTCAAATCTCCCATTCTAGCCAAAATTTCATGAAATTTGAAGGTTTCAAAGCTATCCCAACAAGCCCTTAGCTCGTTTTTGGTAGATTTGGTGCGTTTGGAATTATTCATGCAATTTTTTTTTCAAACACAAAGGGAAGCGACTTTGATCCTTATGGGTTAGTTCTAAGCTTGTTAAATGGTTAAAAATGGTCTTAGCTTTGTGCTCTTGGTGTCCAATTTGGTTGATGTCGAGCTTGGAACTCAAATGAATACGTTAGAGCTCAAATGTGCTCATTGCTTGTTTCTTGCTTTCAAGATGATTTGAGGTAAGGGATTTAAGTTAATTTAGCTCAAATAATGCATAAAAATGTAGTATTATGTGTGGGAATGAAGTAAGTACAAGACCCATATGAATTGGACTTGGGATGAGAACGTTTGAGCAAGTTTCGTGCAAGTTTACTTGCTATCGCACAATGCTGTAATGCATTAGGCACCGGCGACGCGAACTGGAAATGCGTCGCCCTTAGGCGTCAGGATTCCAAAGTGTTGAGGCCTTTGGCGACGTGTCACTGACGGCGTCGCCAAGGCATTAGTCCCTCAAGCTTGGGGCATCCTAAGAATGTCTCAAACTCTTGGTTATCATTCTTAGGCTAATTTAAGATGTTTTGTAGCCTCTGTTGGGTCAAGAACTCATTCCTAAGTTGTGAATTATGCATTATTTAGGTGGTAGCTAAGTGTGTGGTTAAGTTAGGGTAAGAAATTGTGGCTAAGGAAGTTAAAGTGCTTAAGTCACTAAGAGAGCACTAAGGGGATTAAGGCAGGTTTCAGACTCTTTGTTGGCTGAGTGGAAGGTCATAGACCTTCAGGCAATGAAAAGGAAACCTAAGTGGATCCCAATCAAACTTTATGATTTGGTAAGTAAGCCACTAAGGAGCCCTAAGCTAAGATTATAGAGCTTGGTAAGTTGAACCACATAAGGCAGCTACCCTACACAATAAGTTAAGGGAAGAGATGGGTAAGAAATGAGTAAGCAGTGACTTACTCTAAGTAACTCGTCAGAGGCGGGCAAGGCTTGAGTAAGTGACGACTTACACTAAAGCGCCCGTGAGAGGACTTCATGGGGTTAATTAAGTGCTAGCATAGGATACGAGGGCTAGTGTACAAGTACCCCAGTCATAAGAGCTCACAACAAGTCTATCACCTATGGGTGTAAGGAAGTCATAAGTGTATTTGCATGTGCATATTTCATTCATTCATCCACCAATCCATTATTTGCATTGTTTGTTATTGTTCTTATCCTTGTTTGTGGTTGTGTTGTTTATTGCTTGCATTGCTTTGTATGTTATATATATATATATATATTTGTATGTTTGTTGTGCTTTGTATGCTTGCATATCTTCCCTCCTGCAGGTACCAAATCCTTTACTGAGTACTTTAGAGTAGTCACCCCTTAAGTGTTGTGCAGGTTTAAACATGCTAATCAGGCTTAACAGTTGGTAAGTAGCTGTTAAGGTTACGGTTTATTGGATTTAAGGTATTCTCTAAGTATGAAACTTCACGTTTCTAAGTTACTTATGACATAAGCTAGTACTGAACAAATTGTTTGCCTTACAGTTTAAGGCTAAGTGAGTACAAAAAAAGTGTGGCTCATCACTTTAAGCTAGCTTGCTTGGGTGAAGAGCTAAGGATGGGTCTTAGTAGATTTTTGTTGCATCTTCTATATATATGGTATATTCATACAAAATGATTGTCTTTACTAGTGTCCATTGGTGTATATAACACTAGGATTACATTTGGGTGCACATAAGATTGAGATGTATGTAGATAGTTGTTACTTGTGGTTAAAGCAACTAGAGTTTTTATGTCTTGGCTTGTTTCCACTTATGTTTTATGAACTGGTGCCACAGTTTTCTTTATAGTTTTAATTTATTATTATCGTATAGGCAGGACAATGCATGCATATCTCCTATGCAGGGTAGGCTAAATAACTAGTTACACGGAATAATTTAAGATACTTTACGAGTAATAACTAGCCAATTGTAACCTAAGTGGGATCATAGTTCTCAAAGAGCCTACCAGTGTCAGCAATTTAGGGCACTGGGGCCCTGTTTCGCCACACTTGAAACTTCAATTTATTTTTCACCCCAATCACATAAATTCAACAAAAAACAAGAGTTTTATGTACCCAGAATCTGACGGCTCTCCTAGTTGACTAATCAAGTAAGTATTTATTTTACTTTGTTTAAGTGTTTCATTAAATTAAGTACCTCAAGTTAGCACCTCGTTAAGCAAGTAAGCTAAGCTTAATTAAGTAAGTGAGTTCCTAAGTGTGATTTGGCATAGTTGAATCAAGACCATTAGTTATCCTAGCTATTAGAACCATCTTTGAAAGTTTGAGAAGCTTTTAGCACTAAGTGTTTATTTAAGCCAATTAGATTTTAAGTGGCTAAAGTGTCCAAGAAATCAAGTGTGAGAAGCTTTTAGCATCCTTTAGAGCAAAGGAAAGTTGGTTTTGAGTGAGAGTTGGTGACCCATTTAAAACAATTGAGAGTTTGTGGAGCAAAAGAGGAAGAAGTTTGCCAAGTGGGGGGATTTAGTATAAGTTAGTTTAAGTTGTTAAGTCTTCTTCTTCCTTAGTCATTTGCATTCAACTACAAATTCGTAGCTCCACTTTCCCTCTCCAAAATTCCCAGTCCAAAGCTTCTTTTCTTGCATTTCTTCATCAAATTGAGGAAGCCCAAGGTGTTAGTAGGAATCATCAAGCTTCTTTGTTGGTGTTCTAGCTCCAATTTGCTTTTTGGTGCTAGTTTGGACTCAAAATTCGTGGGTAAGCTTGTTGGGTTCATTTGGATTGGTTCTAAGTTGTTTCCATAGCTAGAAATGGTCTTGGTTTGAAGTATTTGGTGCCATATCACATTGGTTTTAGCTGAGGAACTCAAAGGGAGCTTGATTGAGCTAAGGTGGTTATGTTTCAATGCTTGCTTTGTAGCTAAATTGAGGTAAGGGTTCAAGTCAATTAAGCTCAAATAATGCATAGAAATGTAGTGTTTTGTGTGGGAATGAGTTAGAAACAAGACTCAAGTGATTTGAGTTTGGGATGAGAAAGTTTGAGCAGTTTTTGTGAAAGGTCGCACGCTGTCGCGCAACGCTGGAAAGCGTTGGCGACGCGTCGCCAGTGTCGACGCCATATTGGTGACGTGTCACCGGGAAACGAAAATGTTCTCCAAACACTGATGCCTGTGGCGACGCGTCGCCAACGGCGCCGCCAAGGCATTTTGCCCCCAAGCTCCGGGCATCCTAAGAGTGTCTCAAACTCTCGGTTTTCATCCCTAGGCTAAGTTAAGACATTCCGTAGCCTCGGTTGGGTCTAGAACTCCTTCCTAAGTTGGGAATTATGCATTATTTAATTGGTAGTTAAGTTGTGTGGTTAAGAAAGAGTATGACTTGGTGGTTAAGAAAATCAAAGTGCTTAAGCTTCTAAATGAGCACTAAGGGAATTAAGGGGGTTTTTAGACCCTTTGTTGGCCGAGTAGAATGTCACTTACCTATGGTCAATGAGGAGGAAAACCTAAGTCGATCCCGACCAAACCATTTGGTTTGGTAAACAAGCCACTATGAGTGCTCTAAGTTAAACCTTAAGGGTTTGGCTAGTTAAACCACATAGGATGACTACCTTGGGCAAATAAGTTAAGGGTAAAGACGAGTAAGTTTCAGAGGGGTGACGACCTACTCTAGAACCCGTAGGTGGGACTTAAGAGAGGTATAGTACCTGGGATACGAGGGCTAGTATCTCAAGTACCTCCGCCGTTTGAGCTCACCGCAAGTTTTATGGCACCTAGAGTGCATAAAGTCCCAAGTGCATGCATTATGTGCATTTCATATCATACATTCATGCATTGCATATCTTATATATATGTTTGTTGATTGTTTGAGTTGTTTGCTGGTTGATTCACTCGTTTGGTTGCTTGTTTGCCATGGTTGCATATTGGTTGCTGCTATCTTTTTGCAGGTATTCAAGGGACCCTTACTGAGTACTTTTAAGTACTCACTCCCTTAAGTTTATTGTGCAGGTTCTAACTCCGGGCCTAATCACTAGTTGATAGTTGAGGCCTAAGCTTTCTCTTTTGCAGGTACTTTGCTTGAGAATCCTTGTGATTCTAGGTTACTTATGGTGTAAGTTATGTGCTAACCAAGTTGTGCCTTTACAGTGTAGAGGCTAAGAGTGCACAAGAACAAGAACTAAGGAAGGGCTTGCACTTGGAGCTTGGATAGCTCAAGGTGGGGCTCAAGTAGATGATCTTAGTTAGTTAGTTTTTCTCTCTTGTATATAGTACCTTTGAGTACTAAGAAAGTTGCCTATAATAGGACACATTGTGATGTAAATCCATCTTGTTACTTTTGGGTGCATGCTAGAAGTATTTTGTATGCACAAACTATTACTTGTAGTCAAAGTAACTAGTATTTCAATGTCTTGGCACGTTTTAAGTATGTTTTAATAGAAATGCTCGAGCAACGTTTTTAACCAACGATCTATTTATTCTTTTGCATTGCCAGGACAAAAGCATGCATATCTCTTGAACTAAGTAGGCTAAGAAACTAGTTGCATATAAATTGTTTAAATTTATATTGACGAGTAATAGTTAGCCAATAGTAACTTAGAGGGATTCATAATCCCTAAGAGCCTACAAGATTATGGGGCACTGGGGCCCCGTTCCGTGACAGTTTTTGGTATCAGAGCGGGTCAATGTTCCTAGTAGAGGCAATAAGTGAACTAAGATCTAAGTGTTCTTGTGCTAAGTGTGGTTAGTACTGCTTATAAGTTGCTCTGGGTGCGGTCTTCTGGCTGTGGTTGCAGGTATTATGGTGAACACTCGGGCAGGTACTGCTACTGAGGTTCAGGGTTCTGGTGCAGGAACTAGTGACCCCAGTGGGGCAGACATGAGGGAAGTGGTTTCCTTGTTGAGGAGACTTAATGAGTCGATGGACCGGATGCTACATGGCATGGCTATTCTACTTGAGGAGCGTGCTCAACCTCCAGTTCAGGGGGAGACCTTGGAGGACCCTAATGGGGTAAGGGCCGAAGTGCACCAAGGCCCAGCGATGCACCAAGGTCAGGGGAGAAATCCCCCGCCCCAAGGGCAAGTGCAAGGTTAAGAGCAAGTAAATGAGCGTGTTCAAGTGGACTCTGAAGAGGATAGTGAGGAAGAAGATGAGGAGGACATCCATCCACGGAGGAGAAGAAGGAGACCTGTTATTCCAGACCATATGGGACTTGCTTCCTTATGCCGAGATATCAATACTCCAAAGTTCAATGGCATAGGAGATCCCGACATGGCTGAGGGATGGTTGTATCAGATTAATGAAATCTTCAAGAACATGAAGTTTGATGATAAAGCCAAGATGGATTTGGTGCCTTTCTTCTTAGAAGGCAAGGCTTCCTTATGGTGGAAAGATGTCATGGAGAGGCTTGACTCTTATAATGAAGGTAGGCCCGGGCAAAGACCTAAAGAGCTTGATTGGATCGAATTTGAGAAGGAATTTCGGAATGAATTCAACAGTGAGGCGGCCCAAGATCAAAAGCGGATTGAATTTGATGAGTTGATACAGGGAAGGTTGACGGTCCATGAGTATGAAAGGAAGTTTAGTTCTCTTTTTCGGTATGTACCTCATTTGGCCGGGAAAGATGAACTAAAGGCAAAGAAGTTCATTCGTGGACTTAAGGTGGAATTAAGGAGTTTCTTGACGATGATTGGAGTTCGGACTTATCATGAGGCTGTCCAAAAGGCCTTAGTATTGGAAAGGGAACTAATGGAGGCAAAACCTAAGGATAAGGCCATTGAGCCGAGGGTACCGGTGCACTCAAGGTTGACGGACAAAAGGCCTATTATGGGAGGAGACCAAGGACCCTCCAAGAAAATCAAGAAGGTTGGGAAGGGCCGTTGTCCTAAGTGTCAAAGATTTCATGGTAACAAACCTTGCACCCTTGGAACCGATCTTTGTAATTACTGCCGTCAGCCTGGACATTGGGCTAAGGAGTGCCCAAGGCTTAGGCAATATCAAGGTCGAGGAAGACCGGGAGCCTCAGGAGCTGGTAATGCTTTTGTCAGAGCCCCTGTGCCACCACGAGTTTTTGCTTTGACGGGCCAAGCACCCAGGGAGCCTACAGCTGTGCAAGGTAACTTTAATGTTCAGGATAGTAGTGTTAGAATTCTGTTTGATACTGGTGCTACTATTTCTGTCATTTCCTTGAGCATGGTTGTTAAGTTTGGTTTGCAAAGAACTTTGTTGGATGAGATGAGGCTCATTAAGTCGGTTGGGAGGAATATTGTTTTTACCAATGAGTTGGTCATAGGGTATCCTTTGGAATTAGGAGGTCGTAAGTTTTTGAGTGACCTTTGGGTCTTGACTTCGATTCCTTATGATGTTGTTCTTGGGATGGATTGGTTAAGTAGGTATAAGGCCCATATCGACTGTGCAGGTTATAAGGTCACCCTTGAGGATACCTCAGGGGTAAGTGTGACTTGCACGGGTGGTTTGGCAAGTAGTGCTAAGAGTTTGCACCTCAAGTTAATGGAGTCCATTCCCATTTCGAGTGAGGTGGTGACTTACTCGTTGAATAGGGTGGCAGTCGAGGAGCAACTCAAGGAAATTCAAGTAGCCAATCTATTTCCAGAAGTTTTTCTTGTAGACCTCCCAGGATTACCCCCAAGAAGGGAGATTGAATTCTCCATACACTTACAGCCTGGGGCAGAACCAATTTCTATACCCCCTTATAGAATGTCAGCACCTGAAATGGATGAACTGAAAAAGTAATTAGAAGAATTGCTTGAGAAGGGCTTTATAAGGCCAAGTGTTTCCCCGTGGGGTGCTCAAGTGTTGTTTGTAAAGAAAAAGGATGGAACCTTAAGGTTGTGCATAGATTATAGAAAACTGAATGCAGTGACTGTAAAAAACAAGTACCCATTGCCCAGAATTGATGACCTATTTGATAAATTAAGAGGGGCGAAAGTCTTTTCCAAAATAGACCTAAGGTCTGGATATTTCTAGATAAGAGTAAGGGAGGAAGATATCCCAAAGACTGCATTCAGGACTAGGTATGGGCATTATGAGTGTACGGTTATGCCGTTTGGAGTGACTAATGCTCCAGCAGTTTTCATGGATACCATGAATTGGATTTTTAGGCCCTACCTAGATCAGTTTGTTGAGGTGTTTATTGATGATATTTTGGTGTATTCCTAGACTCCCCACGAGCATGAAAAGCATTTAAAGATAGCTTTGCAAGTGCTCAAGAATAATCAATTTTATGCAAAACTATCTAAGTGCCAATTTTGGGCAAGTGAAATTCCTTTCCTTGGACATATTATAAATGCTCAGGGATTAAGTGTGGACCTAGAAAAGGTAAAGGCTGTGGTGGAGTGGAAACGCCCAACAACTATAACTGAAGTTAGAAGTTTCTTGGGGTTGGCGGGCTATTACCGAAGGTTTATTGAAAAATTCTCTATAATAGCTTCGTCATTGACTGCCTTGACAAAGAAGGCACAGAAGTTCATTTGGACTCCTAAGTGTGAGGAAAGTTTTCAGGAGCTTAAGAAGAGGTTAATTTCTGCTCCCATCTTAATCCTACCAGATCCGCATGAGACTTTTGTGGTATACACCGATGCATCTGGGACAGGATTAGGATGTGTGTTGATGCAGGATAAGCAAGTGATTGCATATGGGTCTAGGCAGTTAAGGCCTAATGAGTTGAATTACCCAGTGCATGATCTTGAGTTAGCAGCAGTTGTGTTTGCTTTAAAGCTCTGGAGACACTACCTTATGGGAAGATCCTTTAAGATCTTTACGGACCATAAAAGTTTGAAGTATTTATTTACCCAAAAGGATCTTAACATGAGGCAGAGAAGATGGATCGAGTATATCAAGGATTATGATTGCTCGATAGATTATTGTTCTGGTAAAGGTAATGTGGTTGCTGATGCCTTGAGCCGTAAGTATTCTGGGGTGATTCTCTCCAAGGATCAAGTAGTACATACCTCAAAAGATCCTGTTATGGAACAATTCACAGTTTTATATGAATTATGGAGAGATTGGGAAATGGCTCAAGTCATGGTCCTTGAAATTCAGTCAGCATGGCTGGCTAGGGTTAAGCAAGCTCAAGAGAATGACCCAAATTTGAAAAGAGTTTCTGGGGAGGAAAGGCATGGTACTGTGCTGAAGGAATTTCAGTACAAGGATGGGTTACTTTACTATGGTGACCGACTCTATGTGCCAGTTGAATTAAGGCAACAGGTGTTGCAGGAGGCACATACAAGTAAGCTTAGTGTTCACCCTGGTGTGAATAAGATGTACCATGACCTTAGGACTCATTTCTGGTGGCCAAAGTTTAAGAGAGACATATATGAATATGTGTCTAAGTGCCTCACCTGTCAGATGGTGAAGGCAGAGCACCAAAGGCCATCAGGAATGTTGCAAAGTTTACCCCTCCCAGAAAGAAAGTGGGGATCCATCACCATGGACTTTTGTGTTGGGTTGCCAAACACAAGAAGTCAGCATGATTCAATTTGGGTGGTGGTGGATAGGTTGACAAAATCTGCACACTTTATCCCCATCAAAATTACTTATACCATGGAGAAGTTAGCCCAGTTGTATATTCGGGAAGTAGTGAGACTTCATGGAATCCCCGATCAGATTGTATCTGATAGAGATCCCCGTTTTGTCTCAAGGTTTTGGAATGCCTTCCAAAAGGCTATGGGTTCCGCTGTGAACCTAAGTATGGCATATCACCCTCAAACTGACGGGCAAACTGAGCGGGTGATCCAAACCTTGGAAGATATGTTACGAAGTTGTGTAATGGACTTTAAAGGGGATTGGGACCAGCATCTGCCTTTGATTGAATTTGCTTATAATAATAGCTATCAAGAAGCTATTAAGATGGCGCCCTACGAAGCTTTGTATGGGCGTAAGTGTGTGACCCCTCATTGTTGGGCAGATAAAGCTGATGAAATAATTATTGGTCCAGAAATCATTGCCGAGACCACGGCAAAGATTAAGTTGATCCAAGCAAGGATCAAAGCTGCCTCAGACCGGTAAGCTAAATATGCCAATGTGCGAAGGAAAGACTTAGAATTTGAGGTAGGAGACAAAGTACTCCTTAAAGTTTCACCGATGAAAGGTGTGGCTAGGTTTGGCCAAAGGGGTAAGTTGGCACCAAGGTACATTGGTCCTTTTGAAATCCTTGAAAGGGTGGGAAAAGTGGCTTATCGGTTGGCTTTACCACCAAGTTTGACCCATGTTCATAATGTATTTCATGTGAGTTCCTTAAGGAAATGCATTGTGAATCCTGGGCAAGTGTTAACCCCACCCATCATTCCTTTGAGAGAGGACCTAAGTTATGAAGAACGCCCCATCAAGTTTCTTGACCGCCAAGTCCGGAAACTAAGAACAAAGCGGATCCCAATGGTCAAGGTACTATGGTCTAACCATGGGGAGGAAGAGGCCACTTGGGAGACCGAGCAGGATATGCTAAGGCAATATCCAAGTGAATTCGCCCAATTAAGTCAGAATTTGGAGGACCAAATTTCTGAAGGAGGGGAGGATGTGACGGCTCTCCTAGTTAAAGAAGGGTCTTAACCAAGTAAGTATTTATTTTAGTTTTTTAAGTGTTTTTTTATTAAATTAAGTACCTCAAGTTAGCACCTTGTTAAGCAAGAAAGGCAAGCTTAACTAAGTAAGTGAGTTCCTAAGTGTGATTTGGCATAGTTAAATCAAGACCATTAGTGACTATAATTTTGATCCTAGCTATTAAGAACCATCTTTGAAGACCATTAGTTTTGAGAACCGTCTTTGTTTGGCAAAATGTTGCACTAAGTGTTTATTTAAGCCATTTAGAGTCTTAAGTGGCCAAAGTGTCCAAGAAATCAAGTGTGAGAAGCTTTTAGGCATCCTTTAGAACAAAGGAAAGTTGGTTTTGGGTGAGAGTTTGGTGACCAATTTAAAACAAATGAGAACTTATGGGTCAAGGAGCAAGAGAGGAAGAAGTGTGCCTTAGTGGGGGGAGTTAGTATATTTTTGGGTAAGTTGACTTCCCCTTAACCATTTGTTTCCTTCCCCAAATTTCGTAGCTCCATCTCCCCACCAAAATTCACTGCTCCAAAGCTTCCCATTTCTGCAATTCTTCCATCAAATTGAGAAGGCCCAAGGTGTTTACAGGAAGCCTCAAGCTTCTTTGTTGGTGTTCTTGCTTCAATTAGCTCTTTAATGCTTGTTTGGACTCAAAATTCGTGGGTAAGCTTCTTGGGTTCATTTGGGCTGGTTCTAAGTTGTTTCCATAGCTAGAAATGGTCTTGGTTTGAAGTTATTGGTGCCATATCACATTGGTTTTAGGTGTGGAACTCAAGGGAGCTTGGTTGAGCTAAGGAGGGCTTGTGTTTCAATTCTTGCTTTGTAGCTAAATTGAGGTAAGGGTTCAAGTTAATTAAGCTCAAATAATGCATAGAAATGTAGTGTTTTGTGTGGGAATGAGTTAGAAACAAGACCCAAGTGATTTGAGTTTGGGATGAGAAAGTTTGAGCAGTTTTCGTGCAAGGTCGCACGCTGTCGCGCAATGCTGGAAAGCGTTGGCGACGCGTCGCCAGTGTCGACGCCATATTGGCGACGCGTCGCCGGTGGCGACGCGAGTTGGCGACGCGTCGCCGAGAAATGCAAAAATTTCTCCGAACACTGATGCCTTTGGCGACGCGTCGCCAACGGCGCCGCCAAGGCATTTTGCCCCCAAGCTCCGGGCATCCTAAGAGTGTCTCAAACTCTCGGTTTTCATCCCTAGGCTAAGTTAAGACATTCCGTAGCCTCGGTTGGGTCTAGAACTCATTCCTAAGTTGGGAATTATGCATTATTTAAGTGGTAGTTAAGTTGTGTGGTTAAGAAAGAGTATGAATTGGTGGCTAAGAAAATCAAAGTGCTTAAGCTTCTAAATGAGCACTAAGGGGATTAAGTGGGTTTTTAGACTCTTTGTTGGCCGAGTAGAACGTCATTTACCTATGGTCAATGAAGAGAAAAACCTAAGTCGATCCCGACCGAACCATTTGGTTTGGTAAGTAAGCCACAACGAATGCTCTAAGTTAAACCTTAAGGGTTTGGCTAGTTAAACCACATAGGATGGCTACCTTGTACAATAAGTTAAGGGTAAAGGCGGGTAAGTTTGAGAGGGGTGACGACCTACTCTAGAACCCGTAGGTGGGACTTAAGGGAGGTAAAGTACCCGGGATACGAGGGCCAGTATCTCAAGTACCTCCGCCGTTTGAGCTCACGGCAAGTTTTATGGCACCTAGAGTGCAGAAAGTCCCAAGTGCATGTATTATGTACATTTCATATCATACATTCATGCATTGCATATCTTATATATGTTTGTTGGTTGTTTGAGTTGCTTTGTTGGTTGATTCACTTGTTTGGTTGCTTGTTTGCCATGGTTGCATCTTGGTTGCTGCTATCTTCTTGCAGGTACTCAAGGGACCCTTACTGAGTACTTTCAAGTACTCACTCCCTTAAGTTTATTGTGCAGGTTCTAACTCCGGGCCTAGTCACTAGTGGATAGCTGAGGCCTAAGCTTTCTCTTTTGCAGGTACTTTTCTTGAGAATCCTTGTGATTCTAAGTTACTTGTGGTATAAGCTATGTGCTAACTAAGTTGTGCCTTTACAGTGTAGAGGCTAAGAGTACACAAGAACAAGATTTAAGGAAGGGCTTACACTTGGAGCTTGGCATAGCTCAAGGTGGGGCTCAAGTAGATGATCTTAGTTAGTTAGTTTTTGTCTCTTGTATATAGTACCTTGTGTACTAAGAAAGTTGCCTCTAATAGGATACATTGTGATGTAAATCCATCTTGTTACTTTTGGGTGCATGCTAGAGGTGTAATGTATGCACAAACTGTTACTTGTAGTTAAAGCAACCAGTGTTTTCAAGGTCTTGGCACGTTTTATATATGTTTTAGTGAAATGCTCGAGCAATGTTTTTAATCCACGACTTATAAAAATTCGTTTGCATTGCCAGGACAGAAGCAAGCATAACTTAAACTAAGTGGGCTAAGAAACTAGTTGCATATAAATTGTTTAATTTATATTGACAAGTAATAGTTAGCCAATAGTAACTAGTGGGATTCATAAATCCCTAAGGCCTACAAGGTTATGGGGCACTGGGGTCCTGTTCCGCGACACAGAAGCTTAAATCAACTAGTAGGCTATCACAAAATTTCTGGTACGAAGTAGGAGTTTACCTTTAGGCATTGTATGGAGTCTTGGCAAACAAAGAGGAATCCAATCAACAGAAATTGAACTGGTCCACCTCTCATCCCCATTGACCGCTTGGGAAATTACAATAACATTTGCAAAAGAAACCAACCCCTGCCACAACAATCATCCACTTTCTGACGAACCTGGTGGTCGTTGCACCTCTTGGAGGTATGCGGCAAATCGTCACCAACCTCAGAGTTATTGTCCCTGTTACTCTTGATAAACTTTGCTAATTCAAGCAGCTGTCTTAGGTTTTCCTATGTGTAAAATAGGCAGAGAAAATGACCATAGAATCAATAAATCGCGGAGGCTAACATTTGATCGGAGATTTAGAAATCAACAACCTAAGATTTGTTTCTCTAAGAAAACCTAACATAGGATGTTTTCTTGTGTTTTCACAGAGATGGAGGGTGGCAAGTAGTGAGCATTACATATTCGACCAAGATGGGGAAGGTACAAACTTTAGCATTATGTTTGTACAAACATTCGTAAATCTGATTATGCTAAAGATTTGAGTCTGGAAGATCCAAACTTTAGCATAATGCTTGTACTCAGGATAAATGAAACTGCTTACCCTCATTTTCTTGGGTAGTAGTAATGCCAAAATCCAAAAAAAACATTACACTTCTAGAAATTGAGTATAGATAAGACACCAAGTAGATGTTATCCTTCTGATTATCAGAAAAAAAAGTAATTTATAAGTGTAGAGAGAGAGGAGTAATTGCAGCCTGAATTATTATTGTCCTCGATCCAAACAAAGTCTTCAAATGTTTTTTATTCTCGATCAACTTTAAGTAAAATAAATGGGAGTAGCAATTTTAGAGCAAGTTTTGAATGGCAAAAGACACTACAAAAAAAAAAATGTTGATTTCTAAAGGCCTTTTCTAATGGCCTTGCTTTGGAAAATTTGCAAACATTAGAAACTAGTGTGTTGGTAAACCTTGCATTGGAAAAAAGAATTTCCAATAGAACAGAGAATTGCCCGCTCCTATTTTCAATGGTTAGGCCGTTGGAATATAAGCCATTAAAATTTCTAGCGGCCTAACCTTACAGAAAAATTTCCAACAATTGAAGGGTTTTTCTAGTAATTTGGCCGTTGGAAATGTGCCAATGGCTCAGGTTGTTGGAAAAATATCAATGGCTCAAGTCGATGGAAATTTCCAACAGACCTAGCTATTGGAAACTCTTTTTTAGAAAATAAAAAAAATATAAATAACTATATTATATATTACTAAAATTATATTTATGTTTACTAAAAACATATTTTTTATTTTTTATTTAAAAAAAATTAAATCTTTACTCAATTTCACAAAAATATATTTTCACAAACTTAAATTGGCAAAAATATATTCACAAACTTAAATTCAAAATATTCAAAGAAATCTGAGATATTCACAAATTCATCAAATTCACAAATATTCATTAGAAATTCACGCAAATTCATCAGAAATTCAAATAAGATGTAAACAATAATCTGCACAACAATAACCATCAGATCCACACAAAGGAAAAATTTCCAAAATTAGATCTACACTGAGG
Source organism: Aquilaria sinensis (assembly GCA_005392925.1). Classification (NCBI taxonomy): domain Eukaryota; kingdom Viridiplantae; phylum Streptophyta; class Magnoliopsida; order Malvales; family Thymelaeaceae; genus Aquilaria; species Aquilaria sinensis. The sequence goes on along the minus strand of SMDT01002040.1, from coordinate 33,097 downwards.
AGCCAAAGGACATTGGCGGGCGACAGGCGCGGTGCTGGGCGAGAAGTGGAACAAATGGCCGATGGCGAATGAACAAACGACCGATGGTGAATGAATTGGAATCCAACAATCGGGGGAGGAGTTGGACGATCGGGCGATGGCGAATGGGGGAAGGGATGAATGGATGAATGGTGACTTTATAAAAGTAAGCAAGTCTCAAGCATCGACAATTTCATTTTTTGCTCAAGCTTCTATAGAAGAATTAAGAAAAATTCAGAATTGAGTGAAGATGTTTTTGGTAACAGGACAAACAATTGTTTCTTAAGGGGTGTGCACTGATACAAAGGAGTTGCAAGGTGATTAGCAGAAGCAGAACACACGCACACACATGCACACATATTTGCTCTTAGAAAATATAATCACGAACTGTTTTGAGCATTTTCAACTGATCATGTCTTCATTTCTATGTAGTAGTTGACTAGGTTTTCAGTATCTGCGAAAATTATGGTGTAATTTATTTGTTCTTTTTTTTATTATATTGGGAAAACAAAAAATTCATGCTTTGCTGTTTATTATTTATGGTGAACTGGTTTAGGGGAGGTAACGTAGGGAGTCTAGATTAGTTTTAGAAGGACGATAAGGAAGCGTTGATGTATTTTGTATTCTTTGTGCTTGATGGCTAGAATAAATTGATAACCAGTAGATTGGTTTTATATAGGGAGTTTGGCATTGTAATTTGTATGCTCAATTAATGGCTGATGCACTATGTGAACTAGTTTGAGAAGAGTTTAAGCAGAGGGTTTGAATCGGCCATTTGAGCTTAGGCCATTTGTTGCATGAATTCCCCCTGTGTCTGAATTCTATTTTAATGGTTCTATCTTTATTATTGAAGTTCTTAAATTTTTAAACCTGCAGCTACATAATCCTTTGCCCAAGCAATAGGTTCTTTGAAGGAATGTTTATTTAATGGAAGTGAAGGAGAAAGACAGATGGTTGCAATCATGGGGGTTAAAATAGAGTCTTTTGTAGTTGATTGGACAGTAATAGGCAATGATGTTTTCAGTGACTTGGATGATAGTTTTGAAACTTTTGGTGCTAAGGTGAGGAAAAACAAAATGTTGAAGTGCTTCTTAAGTGCTTGCTCGCTTTGGTTTTACTTGCAAATTGATAATGTGGTTGTGAGAGTCATTATGGAAAAGGATGTTCTCAATGACTCAAGTGACATTCTTCATGCCTTTTCAAGCTGAATCAACACAATAGAAAACAGAGGATGGGTTTGGTTTCATGTTCAGTTAAAATGCGAAATAACTGTTCTAATTATATTAAAATCTTATAAAATTTACGCAGTAAGAATATATCGAGTGCAACAATAAATTTCTTCTTCTTTAGTGCAACAATAAATTCTCCTTCTTACTCATCTATAACATTGTAATAATACATTTGCATGTGCAAATAATTGTTACATCAAATTTCAGAATAACTTCAAGTAACGGAAGTGCTAGATTAGGATTTGCCAATATTTTCAAATTTCACGATAAATATTCAATGTTAATTTTTAAATAAATGATGTTAATAAAGACCAAGTTGGGATCATTTTGATATTTTTAAATTATTATTCTGATGACAATATTTGTCTAACATTGAAATACATATTGTGTTGTTGTACTAAATACAAATATTGATAATATTGGTGTTGGGATCAGTACTTTTGTGATGGACCACTAATGGTCTATTCAAAATGTTCTATCTCTGGTGTCATGCTTGTGGACCAGGAGATTAAGCTAAATAGCACAAGCACCTTAAACTATCCCTATTTTGCGCATCTACCCTTGAACTATCAGATGTTGCAAAAGTAGGATTAAAGTAATGTTTTATAGCCAAATTGCTCCTATCTAGGCTTGAGCAAAATGGACACATAACCGCTCAAATAGTAAAAAATAAAACCCCTAAAATTGCCAAAAAATTTGATAATACAATGAAAAATAAAAAAAACTACCAATTCAACATTCCCTTCCCAAGTTAAAGTATTAAATCCCTTCAAATAATTATAGAGAATATTATAGACACAAAAAAATAAAAATAAAAAAGAATTTGGCTCTCTTATGTAATTTTTTTAATTTAAATCCTAAAATATTAAAAAAAACTAAAAAAAATATAATAAAAATAAAACAACCTCCAATTCAGCCCATCCTAAATTAAAGCATCCAATTATTTTAAATAATTATGGAGAATATTAGAGATGCAAAAAAATAGATTTTGATGTGCTTATTTATTTTTTTCCAACTTAAACACTAAAATAGCAAAAAAAACTAAAAATAGTGTGAAAAATAAAAAACACCACCATTCAGCTTGCTCGTCCCAAATTGAAGCATCCAATCCATTCAAATAATTATGAAGAATAGTATGGATGCCAAAAAAAAATAAAAGGGCATTTTAGGTTTGGCTTCGAATTTCTATCAACGCTAAAGGAGAATTGCAAATGATGGGCAGTTTTGCTACAAAAAATTGCCCTAATTCTACTTTATAACGTTTGATAGTTCAAGGGTAGATATGTAAGACATGGTTGATTTAAGGGCAGATGGTGTAAATTAGCCTACAAAATACAATCCATTTATAAATATTCCTGTACTTCCCCACTAATTAGGATTTGAACTTGAATTTACAAGTCGGACTCTTGAGATCACCACTTTTGTCATTTAACAAATCATTCCATAATGACTTTATTTGATGTTCACTGTTAACTTCTTTTTGTTATTGTAGATTTATGCCCTTGGTAAGTTCAAACTAGATAAAGAATGATTTCGAACATGTCCTTACAGAAAGTGAATGATCATTAGTTTAGTTCTACAATTAGCCATTATTATGAATTGATAAGACCTTACAATATTCCATTACCAAATTTTTTTATGAATTGACATGAGTCTAGATATCATGAACTTCCAATTCTACCTTTTTATTTTGTATCGACTCAATTTGAGCGCTTCTGAATGAATTCCACAACCATTGAATCTCATGAAACATGCATGGTAGTGTATTTCAAATGAAAATACTAATTAATTAAGAGTTTGTGTGTTTTTTCACTAAATTCACATTGGTCAAATAGGTAGTTCATTTATTTTTTTTTTATTTTAACAATTGTGGAAGCATTTGGTTACATTGTATTTAATTTAGTTGTTTTCCTGATATTTTAAAAGAAAGCATTAAAAAAAATTAAAAGTATGTGGTACAAGCAATTAATTAATAAGAAGGATAACATTTTAGCAAGTGAATAAAAGTTTAGTTGTTTGACCAAATAGAAACAAAATTATTTCCATATTATTGTATTTTTGGTGTGAAATTGATTAAGTGCGGGGTGGTAGTAACCTTAAACCATTTTTTATTATTGTATCAAACTTTGAAAAATGTGTTCATTTGCGCATCAAACTCCTTATAGCTTATTAATAAAACTTTGAAAAATTGTGCTAAATAATAAAATTTTTACAAAGGAAGAAGTTACTGATTAAAAAGGAGAAATGAAGAATTGGGACTAAAAAAATTGTGAATAACTGAAGTTGTATTAAAAAACTTAAACAATACATACGGTACACATCCATATATATATATATATATATATATATGTTCTACAGAAAGGTTGGATAGAAATAGGAAAGCAAGAGTTTTAACTACACATAATTTACATATTATCTACTTAGCTAGGATTTTATCATTATCTGATAAGTCTACCTTTATCCACCTTTATCTTTGGCTTTTAGCAGTCCCCCTTAAGCTGGCGAGTGAATGTAAGAAACTCCTAGCTTGTGTACCAAGCGGTTGAAGTGCTAGTGGTTTAATGCCTTTGTGAAGACATCTATTGGTTATAGTTGTGACAGAATATAGTTGGTGCGCGAAGCTCGTTCTTCTATATTTTTCCTCAAATGAAGTAACAGTCCATTTTGATGTGTTTATTATGTTTGTGGAAGACTAGATTAGTAGCGATGTGGAGTACTGCTTAGTTGTTGCAACAGATATTCATTGGTTACTCATGGTTGACCGTTAAGTCTTTCAAGAGAGCTTTCAGCAACAAAAGCTCACTTATGTCTGCTGTCATGGCTCGATATTCTGCCTGTGTCGAGGATATACTAATTGTTGGTTACGTTTTGGTTCTCCATGAAAAGGGAGCTAAACTAAGAGAAGTGTAATAACTAGTTATTGATCGTCGAGTGCTCAGAGAAGCTTTCCAATCTAACACATAATAAGCCGTCAACTGTAGGCTATTATTCCAAGGAAAGAGTAATCCGTGTTTAGAAACGTTTTAAATGTACCTCAGTACTTGTATGGCTGTGTGATAATGATCAAGTATGGGACTTTGCATGTGTTAACTTAGAATGTTAATCACATATGGGATGTCCAGTCTAGTGATAGACAAGTAGAAAAGTTGACCAACAAGTCTTCGATATTAAGTCGGATCATTGAATGGTGCTGCTCGAGACTCCCTCATATGGTGCTATTCCGGAATTGGCACTTTACTTGGCTTTCCTGCCGTCAAACTTGCATCTTCTAGGACATCCAATGCATACTTGGGTTGGCTAATTAACATTCCAATGGGATTATGAGCTATCTCTAGACCTAAAAAGTATTGGAGCTTCCCTAAATCTTTGAGAGGAAAGTACTTGCGTAAGAAGTATTTTAGTCATTCACACTCTTTATGATCATTACCTGCCATAACGATGTCACCTATGTAAATCAGGATAACAACGTACTTATCTTTGTGATGCCTAGTAAATAGGGAGTTGTCTATGTTAGATTGTACGAAACCACAATTCTTGAGTGACCTAGAGAGCTTGGCAAACACTCGTGAGAAGCTGTCTTCAACCTGTAAATTGATTTTTTAAAACAACAAACATGTGACACGGCCGTCCTTGGTCCCTACCTAGGAAGGCTGTGAGAGCTGGTCTCACGGTAGATTGCAATTGGCTAGTTGTATATGTGTGCGGATTAGAATCCCATGATGCATGCTCTTTATGCTTTGACTTGGTTTATTAAAAGCATAAAACATTAACTTGGCCAAGTAATTTCATAAAAACTAAGTACAAATAGCCAAAGCATACAAAATCAACATTTGTGTGAGTTTATTACACATAACAACTCGTTAGAACATTCATACATAAAGTAGGCTAATGTCCTCACCCAAGAGTAATCCTAGAGTCTAGGACTCCTCAAAACATAGTTTATGGAGCCAGCTAAGTGTACTGTATAAATACAAGCCTCTACTGAGATCTTCTCGACTTAACTCCCACCTTGTATACACGTCCCAGTGGCGAGCCTCAAAAGCTTTTTCTAAGTGCTACTAGGCTCTACAGCCAAAGGAAGACTTAAGTTAGTACTATTACTTAACCAATAATTACCCATGTAGACTAGAATCATAGAGATTCTCAAGTGCCGTACCTGTACACACAAAAAAGCATTACCGTGATAATCATTAACGATTACCCAACCCAACAACTTGAGTCTCGGCACAACATAACTAGGGAGTGAGAACATAACATTCTCAGTAAGGGTTTTCAGTGTACCTGCAAGAAAATTACTAGGACTCTACATATGATAACATATGTAACTTGCTGCGAGCTCACACGACATGAGGGTCTGATATATGCACATATAACTGGGCCTTTAAGACCTCTCCTCAAATTAGTCCTCCTCACGGGGCGTCACTCCATGCCTAGCGAGTTCTGGCCACTAACTCGTTCCTAGTAAGCTGTAGCTTACTGACGCGATCATGTGGCCTTCCCTTAGTTGTTGTGCAGGGGAATGATGATGGAACTTTTGTTGACTAGGCCATAAGACCTCCTTGTAGACTAGATGAACAAGGTTTCACCTTGCAACCTCGTGGCTACCGCACGGCTAGGTTTCCAAGGGTTCTAAACTTCTGACCTGGGCTAGTGATACCTTGTTGTGGTTATTGCAACATAGTTTTCTTTAAAAATTGCCTTCACTTTGAGTTAATATAAATCTAAAACTGGGACATTTCAAGTTTTTTTAAAACATGGAGTTGATAGTACTCCATCTTAGCTTCACATGAAATTTTGAATCACCTTAATCAGACACCGGAGCAAAACGTTATGCCAAAAACAAAACCGGGTGTCAAATGCTGTCTTGGCAACCCGTTGCCACAGTTGTCGACATTCTTCCAATTTTTGAGGTCTCGACGACACGTTGTGGGAACTCGTATGGATTGGCGACGCATCGCCAAACTTGCAAAATGCTAAAAAAACTTCCCATTTTGCTACTATGAACTTTGGACACTTTTTACACATATCAAACATGCTTGGAATGCCTCCAAATTTCATATACACGTAGAACATGTTGCATAGATCACAACCAACTATCACAAGCCCATCTATGATCTTACCCACTCTGGGGTAGTCCAGTTATGGTGCCAAAACTGTGCATTTAGACTCCCAGGATTGGTAATGTTCTGTAGGCCATCAGAACACTACCCTTAGTGTGCATACCCAAGTGGCCCTCTTGGGCACTATGTAAATACATGCATATTGGTCCAACCATCACGCACATATTCACATTTCATGCACACCATGGCATCAAAGAAGGAAAACACTAGCACGAGTCTTAGTTTTGGCTTCCACACATTAGGCAATCTTGTTAAGTTCTAGTGGCCAGCTACTGCACCTGTAACTTCCACTAATAAACTGTATCATTCTAGCCAAATAGCCCCCTGTTTTATTTGTTCCATTATCAAGTAGAGACATAGAGCAACCCAAGGAATTTTGTTTTACATCAATAGCCCACCTATGGGCCAAGTTATGGATTTTTGAAGTTGGTTACAAAATTCTGACCAAATGAACAGTAACTCAGCTAACTTTGCAACATCATATATTTGGCTACAGGGCTCTAAATCCATAAATTCCAAATCCCCGTCAACCCTCTAGATGTCCTCTATCTGTGGTCAAAATTTCATACCAAGATTCATTTTACACAGGGAGATATTAAACTTTAGGTCCAGAGTCGAAATTCTGGCAACTTTTGGACCATTTTGCCCATACAATTTTTCCAAACCATGCAAACACTTCATTCACCTGGGGAAAGCCCTCCAAGGCTATCCCATATATGTCCATTACACATAGGAATTATATTCCCTTCCTTTTAACAACTTTATGTGGTCAAAACAGAATTTACAAGTAAGCAGCCCATCATTCACACTTAGGCAACTTTGCACCACATCACTTACATAGCCAAAACATTACTCAAATGTTCACATACTTGTCTCATCTTACATACACTACATGTACATGCATACATGCACTACAATATGGTCTTAACTCAGTGAAATATGCACCCTAAGTTACAGGAGTGCCTGAAATGCAATGGACTCCAGAAACAGGATGCTGGACAGCTGCTGCACAACACAGTAAGTACCAGCATTAAAATTACCAAATGTGCTCCTAAAATCACCAAACTTTCCAGATCATAACTAGACATATGGAAGTTCATGTACCTGAAATTTCAGATCAAAAATCAAACCACAAAGGTTAGTTTGAAGGTGATCTTTCTGCTGGACCTGAAATGACAGAATTGAGGGGAGTAAGTTTCATTGAGAAACTTAGTAAGGGTAACACTTGGTTTCTTAAGGTAATGTGATCCTCATTAAAACCTGCATCCAAAGACACTAAAACACAAAAACCACAATGCATATATACAAGATATAGCAACCAAATGCAGCAGCCATTCACAACAAACAAACACATGAAATGCAGCAACAACAATAACCATAGGTTAGTCCGTAAAACATGCAATAAACTTAAATAAATCACTATGGCAGCCCTCCTCAAGCTAATGCTTGGCCTTAGGAGGATTTTAACAGTAGTTAGTACTAACTTTGGGCTCTAGAAACCCTTCTTTCTTGCTGCCATCTTTAGCATGGTAACACTAAGGCCGAAACCTTGCCATGCTTCTTTCCCCTTAACCCATACTTGGTTCCTAGAGCTTTTTGCTCTCTTCCAAGCATGGTCTTAGCTTCATGGATGTTTGGAAATACAGTAAACAATCCAGGAAACTTTAGAAAACTCTTATTTCACTGCCATCTTTGTGCACTTCACACTAGGTCACAAAACCTTCAATAAGTGCACTCCCCTCACTAAGCTTGGTTCATCAAGCTCATGGCTCTCTTCCAAGCTTAGCCCTAGCTCCATGGATGTTTGAAAATTGCAGAAAACAGTCCATGAGAGCAAGAGAACCCTTACCTTGAGTGTATGCTGAAATTGGAGCTTGATCCTAGGTGCACCCAAGTCTTAGCACCACATAGCTTCCAATTGCCCTTTCTTGCTTTCTTTTGCCTTCAATTTTAATCTTGGAGGTATGGTGGCTATGGAAGAAGTGTGGGGGTGGAGATGCTGCATTTTTTCTACTGGAAGAGACCAAATGTGGGAGATAAAGACAAAGATAACCACTTATAAAGACTTTAGTGCACAAAACACACTTAATAGCCTTAATTAAGCTTTATGTCATTTTCCTTGCTACAAGACCATGGTTTCTTAGTCTTAATTTCTTGGCCCACATTTGACTTTCTTGCCATGCTTTGGCCAGCCATCCCTTGAGTGGGATAAGTGATTTGGCCACTTAAATGGCCTTAAATGAGCTTAAGGGCACAAAAGACACTTAACAAGCTTAACCTTGCTTTATGTCATTTTCCTTCCCATTAATTATGGTCTCTTTGTCTTAAACTCATTGGTACACATGTGCCCACCATTGTTGACTAATTATCAAGCCTTGGCTGCCTCCCCCATGGTGGGAAAACTCCAAATTGCTCCATTTGACTTAAGTCAAAAACGTACACATCATAAGGCTTACACTAGGACACTTAGGTCCTTTATGCCTTTTTATGTTTTCTTTGTCTTTAGTTGTCTTCCATGAGCAATTTGGTCCTCCAATAGCACTTTCATACCATTCATATTCTTCTCATAACTCTTCAAAACTCTTTTGTAAAAGTTTTGCAATTGAGTACCCAAATTTCTAAAACCTTACAAAAAAGTCCATAGGTTGCTTGACAAACAAGCAATCCTTACGGATTTTCTTTGGGGCCAAGTTACTAACTTGGAACACTTTTAAGGAGGTGTTGATCATACCTTTTACCCCTCACACTTCAATCACTATGATGAGAATTACACAATATAATGGTTTTTAGCCATTATGACACACTTGTAATTCTCCCATTTTATGAGGTGGTAACATATGATGTCATGTAACATCAATCCAATCCTCCCAAATCTCCTAGTATATCATGATTCAACCAAAATCACCAACTAATGCTATTGCTAGAATTACTCAAATTCTTCAAGCAAACTCATCTCAATAGCATTAATTGAATTTAAAATCATAACTCCCTTACCTCAACTCCAAGTAACAAGCAAGAATCAAGCTCTCCTTCAAACCACTAAGCTCACCAAAGTATCACCTAAGTTCCAAGCAAAACACAAGCACCAAACATCAAAACCTTGCTTCCTAACCAAAACCCAAGCTCCAAACTAACTAATAAACATGAATTCAATCAAGAACACAATGCTTACCACGTACTAAAAATAGGGGATGGGAGAAAACACACTTTCAAGCTCCAAAACCATGGTTTTGTGCTTGAAATGCACTCCTCCTAGCTTATAAACCTTGATAGCTTTTTGTTCCACTAAGAAAACCTTGATTCCAAAGAGAATTTGAGAGCAAAATGAGAGTGGGAAGGTTGAAAACGTGGTTATGGTAGCCACACCCTCAGTTTCTGCTTCTTAAACCCTCACTTAACACACAAGCCATCAAAGTATTAAGCTTAATTCACTTAAGTCCCCCATCTTTGGTAACTTAGTAATTCTTGAGTAATTCTTGTTTATTTTTTCCAAGTTTGGGTTAAGGTTGAAAGTTAAGTTATAAAACCTCATTTTAAAATACTCGGGACTCATCCCGGCTCTTTAGGATTCAAAATTACCATTTTACCCCTGTACCAATTTAGTGCCTAAATCTCCTAGGAACTTAGTGAACTTTGCTAAGCTTCCTTATTCTAGCTATGTAGACTTGAATTAAGGTTCCAACCTTAATTTAGAACACTTTACCTTCCTCAAACATGCTTCCCACTAGAAGGGCCATAACAACATGTCTGTCACCATCGTCAAGATAGCTTGGCCATATATATTTCTTCATGGAGATCCCCATGCAAGAATGTCACGCCCCAAACTGCCCCTGGCCCATCTGGGCCCGATTATCAGATTAATGCAGCGGAAGTTATTCATACTGAAGGGGCTTTATTAGCTAGTTATGAGCACCTACGGCGTGACTCCAGGATCTATTCTGGTACTAGCTTGTTACTTAAATACTTTCAATGTGTTGTCAGGGTGCTCTCTAGGAACGAGCTAATACCTATGTGGAATTCTAGAGTTCCATTTATGGACTTTACCACTTAGCCGGTTACACACACAAATCTTTAGATGCCATCTTAACAACTAGGCAACAATATCCATGCATATCCAGATTCACTGGAAATCTTTCCTTAGATGCACATACTCAACTAATTACACTTGTAATACAAGTAAAGCATACACTTAATCCATTAAGTGCATAGAATGTGTGTCCATCAAGTGTACTAATCCAATGCATGGCAACCAAGAAGCCCATCTCATTACAAGTTTTAAAACCACATTTATATGTCCATGAGTATCAGCCAAGTCTAGTACACATAACCTGAATATCCATCATGGCATTCCTTCTGCATAAAACCATGCAAACATGGTATATAATCATCCAAGGCTAATCACGATCATAATGGCAACAATAAAGCATCACCTACTTGGAAAAGAAAATGTACCAAGGATGCTATATGTCTCTAATTAGCCAGGTTCATGTTTTACAGACCACACTCTCATACTACCCAAACCTCAACTCATAATAACCTGGAACACATTCCAGCTTAATAGACCATGTTCCCACAACTTCTAGACTCCATAAGCCTGCACAAGGAAGTCCAAACCATTAGCTTTATTCACAAGCAATCTATACCACATAAGTCACTTAGGGTCAAATGAATATAATGAGCAATACTAATCACATACCCAACCCTTTAGCAAATTAAATGAGTACTCCCCTAACTCCGTCCTCCTAGCTTGACCTTCAAGCAATCCATTTCCTACAAAATGTATATCAGGGCGGGTGAGTTTATAAAACTCAGTAAGAATCCCGACGGCACTTTCGTAGTCACATATGGCTTCCAAAGCCTATTCTTAAGCCAAGAATGTCATGGCAATTAAATCCAATGCCAAGAATATCATGGCAAATAATCCTGTTCCTGCAAAGGAAAACACTAAAACAAAGAAAACACAAGATACAGCACAATAGCAGCATCAACAATAATAATAATAATTTGGGTCAGCATGCACAAACAACAACGGTTCAGAGAAGCACACAACACACGCACTCAACCACAAGTTTTCCTGGGCAATCACTACTGCCACCCACTACTGGCACTCCTGGCCAGACTGGCAGTACTGGCACCAATGGCACCCCTGGCACCACTGGCACCCCTGGCAAGTGTCCAAGGCTTTAAACCTCAATTCTCCTTCTTCATCATACCACCCGTTCCCCTAGAGCTCCGAGTTACATAGTAAGTTGGCCATTCTTACTATAAACTCTAACACTTGCCTTTATATTGATTAGCTAATCAAACCATATATATCCACAATTGCCCATTATTCATATCCATAGTTGCCGAAGCAACAATCCTCGTCCAATATGCACTTACGTGCCCAAAGTTGCCGAAGCAACGATACCTCATCAATTATGCACTTACGTGCCCAATTATTAAACTAAGAAAGTAACATGAGCCCTCACACAAAGAACAACTAACCCGCTGCACACCTATGGTCACTTGGTTCTATGACCATCACATAGGGGCATTTATACTCACAAACAATATCATGGAAGTATACCATGCAATAAGTGAGTAAAGGACCCTTACCACCATTGGTGTAACCTTTTGCTTATTGCCTTTGCTTTGCTTTGTTTGTTGTTGGAACTTTGCCATTTCCTTAATGGACCTCACTTAAGGAGGTAAAGGCCCACTTAGCCTTTTTGTGAACTGAGGCCCATATTAACCTTTTCAGGACTTGGGCCTATATTAACCTTTTCAGGATTTAGCCCATTTTCCAATAATGCCATTATGGCCCAAAATAGCCCATTTCATAATTTATGGACCAAGAACACTTGGTTTTCAATTTGGGTCTTCAAATTTAACTTTTGGCCCAAATAGCCCCATCATTTCTTTTTCTTGCTTTTCTTTCATCTTTTGCTTGTTTCCTTCCTTGGAATGGCCATACAAGCCTCGAGGCACTAAGAACACTTGGTTTCATGCCTCCAAATGCCATGTATACTCATGGCCGAAACCTCCATCCTTGCTTTTCATGGCTTAAAAGTGCCATGCATATAAAGAGCTCTTGAGTTGAGCTCAAGAACAACAATATCCTTCCATGGCCGAAATATCCACTTGATTTCCTTGCAAAAATCTAACATGGCCAAGTCATTAGAGAGTAGCATCTAGCTCAAAATACATGAAACTACCAAGAAAAACTTGGTTCACTTACAACCTTTAAATGGCCGAAACTTGAGCTTCACTTTCTTGGAGTTCGTTTTCATCTTCTTGCTCTTCATGGCTTAGAAATGCCATGCATGTAAGGAGCTCTTGAGGTGAGCTCAAGAACACCATTTTATCCATATGGCCGAAACTTCACAAGCATTTCTTCATGGGTTTTCTTTGATTTCTCACTTTGTTCTTGGTCTAGATGGGTTTAGGAGCTTGAAAGCTTCAAGAAAATGTGTTTGCATGTGCAAGAACATGCATTTTTAGCTATGGCCGAATCTTAGATGAAGAAAGAATGAGATGGAGTTTGAAGAACACCATGGCTGGAACTTAGAGAGAAAGGAGAGCTTTTGGTGCTAGAGAGAGAGTGGAAATGAAAATGAAATGAAAGTGGGAGTGATGGCTATGGCCGAATCTTAGATGAAGAAAGAAGGAGATGGAGTTTGAAGAACACCATGGCTAGAACTTAGAGAGAAAGGAGAGCTTTTGGTGTTAGAGAGAGAGTGGAAATGAAAATGAAATGAAAGTGGGAGTGATGGCTGGTTATGCACTTGCAAATGAAAGAGAAATGAAAATCAAATGCATTCTAAATGTGCATTAAACGTATATTCAAAGAAGGTGGGTGGTCATGGTGCTAAATGAAGTGAAATGCACCCAAAATACATATCAAATGCATAATTTGGAGGTATGGACGAATTTTGAATGAAAAAGGTGGGAGAATAAGTCAAAAATGATGGGCCAATATTTTAATGTAAGTGGGAGACAATGTAAGTGGGTGATTAAAATATGGTGAGTGGGATTTGTAGTGGGAGACAAGGCATGGGTAATAGAATAGTCAAATTGGGAAAGTGGGGGACAAAAGTAAGTGGGGTAATATTTAATTGGTGAGTGGAGGATGTAGTGGAGGGATTAAATAATTATGAGTGGAATGTGTAGTAGGCCAATTTTAAATTAGTAATATGGGGTGGCCGGCCATGCATATTTTTTTCATGAAAAATGGCCAAATTACTCACTTGGTCCTCCATCTTTCTCCAACTTTGCAATTGAGTCCCTCAACTTCCAAACTTGCCATTTTTTTTATCACCCAAACTCTTGGCCTTAGCCAAGCATAATTCTCAGAGTGTCCAACACTCATTAATGCCCATTCCATAAATAATTCAAAGTCTCTACAAATAATTTCACTAAGTTTCCAAATTAGGAAACTATTTATGCCACTAATCCACTTAACCCGGTAATTAATCATTCATCACTTTCCGGGTGTAACAAAGAAGGCATTGTGATGTCCAGTTGATGGAGCTCTCAGTGCTACATTGCTGCAACCGGAAGCAAGCATCTCACTATTGTCAACTTGGCAATTAGGGTGAACGTCTCATTGTAATCAACTCCTTCAATTGGGTGTAGCCTTTCGCTACTAGTCTCGTTTTGCATCTTTCAATCAAGCGATCTGACCTGTGCTTGATTTTGTAAACCCACTTGCAGCATACTGCCTTCTTTCCCATTGGTAGCTCTTTTAAAACTCATGTCTTGTTGTTTTCCAAAGCCTCAATTTTGGCTTGCATTATGAGTTGACAATATGGATCTCTTTTGGCCATGGAATAATACTTGGGTTCTTGGGTGGTTGATATTTCTATAAGGAAAGTTCAGTGTTTATTGGAAAAAGCACTATTAGTAATGTAGGATGAATGGATAAACCGTACCTGAAGTAGCTATGTTGAAGCAGGTTGACTTGTCCCATAGGCCATACTCGTAGTCTTTTAAGTATGACGGCACATACCTATCCCTTGCACTTCTGTGAGCATGTTCCCCTCGCTCCTCATCCGCTACAGTTAAGGGATTCGAGGCTGACTGACTTTCTTGTGGTGCTACTCCTTCAGTGGAAAGTTCTTGTGTCACATTCTCATTTGAAAGTTCAAAGTTTTGGTTATAGGGTGGATTTTTCATTGGCCAAATTGGGTTGGATGACATGCTGGGTTCTTGAGGAAGGTGAGGTTATAGTTGTGAGTGTAAACTAAATGGGAAGTTGGTTTTATGAAACGTGACATCCTGAGAATTAAAAGTTTTGTGCTTCTCAAGGTCATATACCCTATAACCTTTTTGGTTTGAGGGGTATCCTATAAAGACACAGGTTTGGGTTCTTGGTGAGAATTTTTCTTTGGGTTGGATTGGGTTTACGGCATAGCACAAGAAGCTAAGGACTCTCAAGTGAAGGCCAAAAAGGGCTTCATGAGGTCTGATGTGTTTGCCGAGAGAAGTGGTTTGTCATTTTTTATCAAATATATGGTAGCAATTACACATTCCCCATAGAATTTGAGGGCAAATGAGCTTGAACTCTCAGGGCACGTGCAACATTGAGTATGTCACGATGCTTTCGCTTAACAATTCTATTCTATTGTGGGGCGCCAGCACATAAAGTTTGATTGATTATTCCTTTTGCTTTGTAGAAATTTCCAAGAGTTCGTTCTGTCAATTCGAAAGTGTTGTCACTTCTTACGCCTTTGATTGTTGCATTGAATTGATTTCGTACGAGACTTTAAAAGATGAAGAAAAAAATTTGGCAGCCTTGTTCTTATGCTTCATTAAGAACATCCATGCAGACCTAGTGTAATCGTCAACTATTGTAAGGAAATAGTGCGCACCACAAGTTGAATGAGTTTAATAGGGCCCCTAGACGTTGATATGAACTAACTCAAAAGCCATGTTGGTTTTTTTATTACTTGTAGTAAATGGCAACTAGTGCCCTTAGCCAGGGAGCAAGCAGGGCAACTTTTACAGGCTTCCTGTGAATCAATTAAAAAAATACTGGAGATAGATGCCAGACAATCATGTGATGGATGGCCAAGTCTTTGGTGCCACACCATCTTAGGGACCACCTCACTTCTTGCTTATGCCGCAATTCCAAATCGCTGGTGGTTGAAGAGATATAACCCATTTTCTTGTCTATCCACTTCAATCAACTTCTTAGAAGTTTGGTCTTGCAACAGACATAAATTAGGGAAAAATGAAGCAACAAAGTTATGTTCCTTGGTTAGCTTACTGATAGAAATAGGGTTGCACTTAAAGTTTGTTGCAAAAAAGGCATTATGGAGGGTTAATTCATTCGACAAACATGATGTGCCCATCTTGCTTATATTTCTCGTGATGCCATCTAGCAGACTTATGGCTCAGGTTGACTTTTTTTGTGCGCTACCGAGGTTTCTTTCTTGATAAGTTATGTGATCTATGGCACTGGTATCTAAATTCTAGTTTTTATCGGTTGCACAAGAAAGAAAAGAATTTGAAGAAATCTCACTAGCAAAATTGACCATACCAAAATCCTTGTTTTATTCTAGGATTTTAAGGAGTTGTTCACAGTGGCGGAACCACCATGGTGCAGGGGGTGCTACTGCCCCCCGAAAATTTTGGAAATTTGTAAATATGAGGTACTATCTTGGCTATTTTCTGTGAATTTAAGGACCAAGTGAGAATTTTTCCCCCCGAAACGGTTGAAGAACATATAAAGGGTAAATAGCGCCAAGAATGATAAATCTTTACCTTTCATTTTGAATTTGCCCCTAACCTTTGAATAATTGCATATCCATTCCAAACCATTATATCTCAACATCTCTCTGTCTCTGTCTCTGTCTCTCTCCTCTAGTCTGCTTAAGTGATGATTAATCAAAACAAAGTAATTATTTTAATAATTTTTATTTAAAATAGGTATTAATTTAATACTATATACACCTAATAATTATTTAAATAATCTTTTATAAAATTTAATTTCTATAAATAATTTTTTTCTGTTAGGTTTGGGTCGTTGCTTGTCTCGTATCCACCTAGGCCCTAGCCTCCCCGAGCCTCAAAACCTAGGTCCGCCAATGGTTGTTCATACTGCTTATTCGTCAAGCTTGGAACGGCTAAGGCCATGGTTGATGTATCTCCTTCTTTTTGCGTTCCAGCTATGCGTAAGTTGGTTCACCCCTTTCCTTGCCTTGGTTTGGTTCTCGACTGCCAGTCATCAAGGTAGCCAATGATATCCCAATAGTTATCCTTTGTGTGCCCGATGTGATTGCAATG
This sequence comes from Aquilaria sinensis, assembly GCA_005392925.1. NCBI lineage: Eukaryota > Viridiplantae > Streptophyta > Magnoliopsida > Malvales > Thymelaeaceae > Aquilaria > Aquilaria sinensis. The sequence goes on along the minus strand of SMDT01002040.1, from coordinate 16,461 downwards.
CTCACAGCGAGGCTTGCATCCCTTTTTTGAATTGCATTTCAGCTTGGTGTTGCATGTGTTGGTTATATATATATATATATATTTGTTCAACTGAAAGGTTGGATAGAAGTAAGAAAGCAGAAGTCTTATCGACACATAATTTTACATATTAGGCACATCATCACTTAGCTACCTACCCCGCGTCATTTTCGTGTTAAGCCATGTATGTAAATAATAAGACCTAATGAATGAAACTTATGGAAAAAATTTTCCACTAAATCTTATCCTTTAGCTAACTGCAGGAGTTTCAAATCAATTTTTCAGATTGAACCATGATTTTCAGAGATGAACATTAATAATTGTTGTTTTTGACGAGATTGGTCCTAACTCACCTGAGCACGATGAGAGAAAGAATTGTGTCTTGTTGTTGGGCAAATGTAGCTTCAGTGCTTAATTTCTTTGTATATGATTGCCTGTGTGACTTAAATTATTAGCTGTACAAGGTAGTTACTGTTTGTTATAACATTGTTTCAATTGGTTTATTGGTGAATTCTGTTTATTTGTGATTAATTGAAAAAGGTTTGAAAACAATATTTTAGACTAAAAAATAAAGCAACCTCAAGCTTGAATTGAAAAAAAAAATTATTTATGCTTTTGATAGTAATGATTTTGAATATTGGGTATAAATACATACATCGAGATGCACGTATTTAATTTAAACATTTTTTCTGGATATTTAATGAAAAAAGTAAACTAGTATTTGATATAATAAATGATATATATCGCAAGAGAATATAATAACATATTTAAATTGTTCATATAGAAACTGAATAATCTAAATAAAAATAAAAACTTACAAAAAGTAATTATTTAGTAGTTATTATAACTCCCACGAAGGAAGGCTTGCTTAAATTATGACACATACAATAATATATGTTTGCTTAGTGCATAAAATTTTTTAGGCTCTATAACTGTGAAAATATAAAAATTGAATTGGTTAGGGATACATTTTATGGACTTAAGTTCAAGTGAGGAAAAAATATCTGGGCTTTGTCAAAATTTTGTGGAAAGAATTAGGGCATTTACGGGGTGAAGGATGAAAATGGGATGCAAAATAAAGGTATGGACTTCTAATGCATTTTACAAAATTGAGTAGAAGCGGCGTTAATAGTTTCAAGGTCACATGATTAGCACACAAGGCAAAAGGGATTAATTGCAACATTTGATCAAGTTAAGGGGGTGAGTAGGAGTTGGACACCGCACATGTGGTGTATGTGCACCCCACTAACATACGTTAGAAATGTCTCATTCTCTTTCCAGTAAAGATGTTCATTGGGCTGAGTTGGGACTGGCATATGGTCAAACTCGGCAGATCCCGGTCAAGGCCCGGCTCAGCACAAGCCCATGTTAGGCATGGATAGGGGTGGAGTAGGTATGGGCCTGAGGGAGTAGGGGGAATGGACCAAAGACCAGCGCAGCCCAACTTGCAAAGAAGGTACGGGCCAAGCACAACCCAAGCATAGCACGACCCAGGCATGATTAATCCTATGTCGATCTGATCCAAGCCTAATGGTTAGAATGGCAAGGTTGCAATAGACAGAATCCAAAATTCAAAAAAATGGTTTAATTCACAGCAAATCCCCCAACAATTTTTTAACCTCTAGAATTCCACTTTTACCCCCAACCACTATAATTTAAGGGTCTTTTGTCAAAAAAAATATGGCCTCCCCTCATTTGCACTTCATCCTCACACCAACAATTGTAATATCTCTTCTTTCTCTACTACATTATCTTTTAGTTTATCTAATTTCTCAAGTGTTTTTTTTTTCTAATTTTTTCTTAATCCTTTCCCTAATATATTCCAAATCACTTTTTCATCACTACTATTATTCTTGCACTAATGGCATTAAGAGGAAAGTGTAATGCCGTGGATAGCTCTTCATCCTGTAGTACCGGCTTTAGAGGCTTATTCTGTCACCGAATTTGGCCAACTGATAAAAGGGTCCACATCAAAGATGTCCACATCAAGGAGGTGCATGGCAATGACCAAATTGGCAAGACAAATTATGATTTGGGACTCAATGATCAACTATCAAATGATGACTTTAAAGAGGTGGAGGCAACATCGGCCGTGAATATAGGTGTAGGGGATGGCACCTAATCGATGATGATGAGCCAATACCCTAGAAGTTGAAACACAAGGTACATCCTCAAGGCTCACTGCAGGAGCAATGACATGAGGTTTGTAATGTGTAAACATTGCAAAAATAAGCTAGCGCAGTAAAGGAACTCCAATATAGGAACTTTGAGATGGCATATGGATCATAAACGTTGAAATATTTGTCCTGATGTGGTCACTAATTTCGGAGGGCAAATGCAGCTCTGGAAAACTGTTAGCAGGTTAGGTATTTTTAGATTTAACCAGCAACAATGTAGACAAGGCATGATAGATAGGATGACATTTACTGAGAAACCTTTTACACAAGCTGAAGATATGTATATGTAAAATTGGATTAAATCACAATTAAATCCTGCATTTAAAAAGCCATCTAGGAGTACTGCTAATAGGGATGCATTCAAAATGTATGAAGTTAGTAAATCAAACCTGCAAGCATATTTTTCTACTATTGATCATTATATTTCATTCACTAGTACATGTGGACTTTACCACTATGACAGGATTATTGTTGTGTAATTGGACATTGGATTGATGAAAACTAAGTTGTTCAAAAATGTATCATTACATTTAAATGGATGGAGGTTGATCAAACTAGATGAAACAACTTTGAGGTTATTTCTAAAACTTTTAAAGAGTTTTTTTCGTCATGACAAGGTTTTTAACATCAGATTTGGTAATGCATCCAATTTGTGACACTGAAAAAAGCTTTAAAACCTTTTAGGGATGCCACATTTTTTTTTACATAAGATGTGTTTGTCATATTTTAAAATTTTGTGTCAAAAAAGGGCTTGTGGTTTTGAACACTAAAATTGTTCCTATTCAGTGGGCAATCCATTATTTGAGTTCAACACAAAAAATTGCCAAATATTTCAAAGCTTATTGTGTTGAAAATGGGTTAAGTTTCAGCTGGAAACATTTTAAACTTGATTGTCTCTCGCAATGAAACTCAATATATAAGATATTGATGGATGTGCTTCCGTTTGCTAGACACAAGACACCTTTTATAAATGCCAAAGAGAATAAAATGGTTTTGTAACAAAAGATGTGGGATAAGTTGTCAAAAGTAGCAGTTGTGCTGCAATATTTTTACAAGGCCACCATTTTCTATTCTGGTGTATACTATCCCACTGCACATAAGGTTTTAATGTATTTGGTCAAAATCGCATAGGCTTTTAAATAATACAAGGATGATGAGTTTTTGAATGACACCATCCAAGCCATGAAAGGTAAATGAATTGTATATTTCACAGATATACCTCATCATTTATTTGCTTACATCTGCACTAGACCCGAAATTTAGAATCATGGGTACGCAGAACCTTCTTAAGGGGCATTGCAGCCACCTAAAGATGGCACATATAAATGTTCTTACTATAACTACCACACTTAAGGAGCACTTGTGTGAGTTATACAAGATTTATACCGATAGGCATAAGCATAAGGTAGGAAACACTTTTTTTTCTACTGTTAGGACATCATCATCATTTGCCTCAGCACAATTCAACCCAGCCAAACAACTCCTTAAACGGCTCTGGTCTACATCACCTGTCCTTAGTGAAGTAGACATATACCTCAACTTGATATGTGAGAACAGCAAGGCTAGTATTTTGGAATGAAGGAAAATGAGAAGAAGCAAATTTTCAATACTGTCCATCATTGAGAAGGAGGTTTTAGTTGTTCCTATCTCAACAATTGCATCTGAGTCGGCTTTCAGTGAACGAAAATGAGTGATTTCAGAAAAATAAGTAAGGTTATCACACCGGAGGCAGGGGAGTCTCGCTGCATTGCGAAAGCAAGACCAAAAGGGTTTTGTTGATAAGAACCCGAACAAGGTGGATGCATAGATCTTAGGTTTCCCCTTTATGTTCCTAATTTGTAATTGATCTGATTATACTATTAAACACAAATCATAGGTTTTCTTTACAGTTAGTTTTTGAATGTTTTGCCATTTACTCATGTAAGGCCCATTCCAGTTGATGTAAGTACCATTTGGCTTTTACATTAATAAAATTTTCACCGATAGTGGTGTTTTCCTCTAAAAAAAATATAATTTCACAAATATTTTATGAAAAATAAATTAAAAGAAACAACAAAAATTTTAAAGAAAAATAAGCCTAAGTCTAGACTCATCCCAGCTTGACCCAGGCCCGGGTTAGGCCTAACACACCTAGACCTAGGCAGCTCTTGGTCTTTGCGAACCTTGGCCTAGGCTTGTCTAAGTCAGCCAAACAAATACCTCAACTTTCCCATTTTAGTTTAAATCATAATAGTAATTCACATACATCTAGCCAAAAAATCAATGATAGAGATTCAGACAATCCAATCTTTCCATGCATACCTTTCCTTAAAACATCTATCCCATAGTTTATCAAACTAAAAAACCTAGAAACATAATGTCACTAATTATTTCGCAATTATCGTTATTCTTCAACATTGACGGTAAGGCAGATTCAAAAGCCCGTTTTCCTCTGCATTCTCCAATGATCCTGTTACCTAGACTACTACCATAGTCGGCCTCCCTAGGTCTGCCATCCGCTCTTGCTGCCGGCCCAAGCCACTGTTGCTTCTAATTCACCGTCATCCCAAAAGATCAAAGGAGGCGGTAAGTTAAGATGCCTACATATGACTTTCGGAAGCTTTAAACCACTTTTTGGTGTAAAACCCTATGTTATAACTAGGTTCTCTTTAGTTGTCCAAATTAATCCTTACAAATTTTGATGTGCCATTTAACTCATTACATTACTTGTTTCACAATAAGTCATTCCTGAATTCATGCATTCATGCATTGGTTACTTTTTACATTTATTTTATTTATATATAACCGAGTTACTATTGTATGAAAATAAGTTACTTTAATGTAAAACCAGCTTTTATTGCATGAAATTATGTTATAGGAAAATAGGTTATTATTGTACAAAATTGACTTCCTATTGTATGAAACTATATTACTATTGTCCAAAATTGAGATACTGTTATACAAAATTTGTGTCTGTTATATGAAACTCGGTTACAATTATACGAAACTAGAAATCTATTGCACAAAATAAAGTAGCTATTGTGTGCGTGTGTGAAATTAGATAGAGTTATGAAAGTGCGAAATTTGATATAAGATACCAAGTTGTTATTGTAAGAAAATATATTGCTATTGTACAAATTTAATTAAATTTTTATTGTACGAAACCCGATGCATATATGTATGAAATTATATTCCTACTATATGAGTTTTGATAATATATGAAACTGGAAATGAATTGTATGAAACTGAAAAATATTTTTGTGAAGTTTGAAACTATTTATAAGAAACTAAGTAGTTTTTTTTGGACATAATGTGTAAATACAACAATAAAACATGACGATACATCTAAAATTTAAGCTGGTGGGAAAACACAACGTAAATAAAATTCACATACACAATTGAGTTCTTAATGTACAAAATTGATAAATTGTGTATAAAATTGAGGTTCTATTGTATGAAATTGGTTAGCTATTGTACAAAACTGGATTTTATGTTATACAAAGTTGAAAATTTTGATGTTTAAAACTATTAGGTATCCATTGAATGAAATTGGTTTCCTATTAAATGAAAATGAGCTCTTATTGTACGAAAATGAAGTTCTATTATTAAAAATTAAACCAATTTTTCTTAGAGTCTAGAAAAAACTCTCCTAATTCTAAACTGAATTCTTAATGAATGATAAACGCATAACATATGATTCGTCCTCATTCAAGTCATCCACAATTGTATTTTTTTATTTTCTTTTTTCAACATGAAGAAATTATTGATTGTTAATCACGATAAAACAAAGAATGAGAAAATACTCAGTTTGATGATAATTTTGTCTATATATATCTCCACTTATTACTCTTACCCATTACCCCTGACATTAATATGAGGTTTTTTTATATTTCTTAAAAGTTTTGGTGCTTATACATAAATACCTTGGTAATTCAAGGTTAAAGTAATAATTTTTTGTTTGAATCCATTGCTTGGTAAAGATTTCTCAATCTTCTAAATTTTACACATTCATGAAAGTGTATGTTAATTTCTATGTTTTTAATACCCATTGTGATACCATTTGGTTAACAATAACTCCTACTGTAAATTTGTAACTCTCATTGTAAATGTTATTTAAACATATTAATTATGGTTCGTTCTTTTGATGATCTTAATGCTAATCAATTCATGATATTAATCGTTTCTAATTTGCAAGATCTTAGTATTGGGCACATATGCTTTATTCATGTCAAGGTCACTAGGAGTATTTTATTACAACCTGGACAAGAGTCAATATGCATTAAATATGGATCCTTTTAAATTTTCAAGTACTTTATGATCTAGGTGGACTCGAACGTAAAGATAAAAGGTTCTTTTAAAATTTTTTGTTAAAGGATTTATTCTATTAAAATTTCCATAACTGGTCACTTATTTTTAGCTTAATTGTAATGTTGAATCCAAACACATTTATGTTACCACTTTAGACTTTTATTGTTTCATATTTTGACTTCTAGACTTTCTTTTATCTCTTTAGAACAACACCTAATTGCCTTTGAGTACTATAAACTAATTGAAAAAATCTCTCTTGACATTTATTTAGGAACTAATATGTTATTTTTGAAAGTTTTAGTGTAAAATATTTTAATATGATTACTATGATGTTTAAGTACTAATTATCTTTTCTAATACATAGTCATTAACATTTTAGGTTTAATTAAGTTCTTTTTGTTTTAAATCTAAACGTTGCACACACAAAATAATAAATTCAACCAATAAATGCTTTAGAAACAGAAGCATTAACGGCTTCAAATATTAGCTACAAATCAAGTTAAAGAATAATCAATAAATTTCATTTTTTTATTAATTAGTTCTTGATTAAATCATTAATACCATTGTTATTCTTAATTTATATATTTTTTCTTAATTAGCATTCAATTGAATCATAAATTACGTTAATTCAACTTATAAACTCTTTATGTTATTGTGACTATATATTTTCTTTGCATTTCAAAGATTCCAAACTAGATTACCATTTATTTCTTTATAGATAACTTGATTCCCTAGCTATTTATATTCTTCATTGAAACAAGACACTGATTTTTCAACTCAGGTAATATGTTAAAATATTTTTTTGTCTTATTCCTTCTTTGCTTTTATAATTTAAGGACCCAACTTCATGTACTGATGCAAATTAGCATTATTGGTGTGAGTCTTGCGATTACTATAGTAGAAGCTAATAATTGAATCTTGGTTTGTCATTTTTCATGTTTACTTTTGCATTTAAACTATGTAATCTTTCTAAACTGTCCAAAATTACTATTTATTCCTATGATTAAACTTTTTCATATTATATTATATGAATTGTTTCTTTTATAAAAAAAAACTAGGCTTAACTATAGAAATATTCCCTAAACTTGGCCAACTCGAGCTAGTTGCTCCAAAACTTAGAACTCAGTAAAACTTGGCCTTTTAACTTTTAAAAGCTAAGCACTTCAGTCCAATTGGTATAGTAATTAGCGCATGGCATTTTGGGCTTAGGACAGTGTGCAAACAGAGAAAGGGCTCAAGTTCAGGATGACAGGTAAATTGCGGAAAGGCTCTAGGACAAGACACCACCACAGACAATGGGGTGGAAGACACTATGCGCCGCCCCAGTTGTTGATCCTGCCATGAGTTGCTCTATGGCGGCTGCTGTCACCCCATCATGCTCAACATCGCTATACTAATTGGAGGGTAAGTTTTGGTGGAGAAATCAATGGCAACAAAGGAACCTGACTTGCCACAAACCCAGAGGAAAAAATCCAAATGGAATCTCACTACCCACTATGAATCCGGAATTTAACTAGCCGACCTTTAAGTAAGGGGTGGGTACCACTTCCTGTTGATTGCAACATCGTTGTGGCTAAGGAGAAGCTAAAACGGAGGAGGATCGGCCATCGATTTCACCTTTACCATTATTGGCGAAATTGATGGTGATTTTTGTTTCTCCATATCTTGTTGTAATCGATTTCATCATTTATAGTTACCGAAATTGATTTTGCTGCTATGATGGACAAATCTAAAGAGGTCAAATACATTGGGAAACGTGTGCAAGGTACTAGCATTGGGGGTGATGATGATGTGGCTGGCGGGGAGCCCAGCTGGTTCATGTCTTCAACCTCAACTAATGTCGTTCGTTTATTATTGTAGGAAATAGACTGAAGTGCACACCTTTCTAATGTTAGGGGCCAAGTTTTAGTGAGTGCTAAGTTTTGGATCACCTTGCTCGAGTTGGCCAAATTAAGGGGCTATTACTGTAGTTAGGCCTAAAAACAACTACCAACGTTTTATTATAACTAACTTAGATGAAAATGAGAGTTTTGTGTTTGAATCTATGTTTTTTCCTTACCCATATATTTTTTTGGGTTTGTTGCTCAATGTCATTATAATGATAAACATGTGTACTACTACTACTACTACTATTATTATTATAACCATGTTTTTATTATTATTAGCATTAGTGGAATTTTATTATTATCATTTTGTTATGAAAGTCATATATGGTCATTAAGAACAAAGTAATAGACTCTGTCTCAATATATTTTACTTCTTATCGTCATGCACTCGAATCACTTCTTTTAATCTTATGTCATTACATCCTTAATTTTTATTTTACAAATATTTTCTTTCAACATCCATATCAAATAAAATAAAGATACTATAACTAATAAAAAAAGCTTAATTAAGCAAATAATATATAACATAAAAGCTCATAATCAACAAGGAGACCTATGCATTGCACGTAACACACAACTAGTTTAATACTTAAACAAAAGAAATTATAATTATCCTCAATAAAACATTGACTTATTCACATTAATGCGTGTTGATTATTTTAACCTCCACCAACGGCACCAAATAGAAAGGAAACGTAATGTGCATGTACCTGGTGCCTTTTAGAACTTGCCGAGTAAGTTATACAGAGTTTATATTCATCGGATAAAACATCCAGGCTAACCGAGTCCAGGAGCTAAAGTGTTTTTAGGCGATTTAGAAATTACAAGATTTATAGCTTTTAAATATAATTTTTAACTTTTTTTGAGTAAATTTTAATATAAATAAATTTAAGGTAAAATTAAATAAAAAACTCAAATGATGTAAAGAATTTAAGAAAGGTAATAACTTTTTGGAAATTATCTTTCGAAAGTTTAAGTTATTAGAAAAGAATAAGGTAAAATTCACTGGGGATACCTTAGCTTATTTTTTTGTCCTAATTGGGTACCCTACCTTCAAGCTGTTCTAGCGAGATACCTTATCTCTTATCGCATGTACTATCTAAGTACTTTCCGTTCATTTCAGAGTTATATCTGACAGAAAATGCTGATATGGCATAAAAAATATTAAAATAAATAATAAAATAACACTTGTGGTCCCTATATTTTTTTAAAAATTAAAAAAACCCCCAAAAATATCGGAGGAAGAAATCACCACCCCATATCCCCTACCCCCCCCCCCCGGGCCGCCCTTTTTTCGGTATCGATCTCATCGAATCTCCGACGTTAAGACTCTCATCGGTTGCCTTTCCAGGTGTTTCAACTCTCTTGTCTCCAAGACCAACTTGCTCCTTCTCCACATTGATCGAGTCATCTCCCCCCGAATCGGACGCCTCTCCGAATCTATCTTCTCTCCTTCATCAAATCCTTCTTCAGTCTCGTCTCCTCGAAGCCTTGCCATAGGAGCCTGACAATTTCCCTTTTCTTCTTACCTGAGTTCTATTTGTTGGATGTTCAAATGATTCAGACAATTGTCGATGATTCAGTCAATCTCCGCCAGCTAGGACGATTTTCGCTCGTAAATCTGATGATCCTGAGTTCACTTGAACCTCAATCGAAGGGTTAAGGAAGACGAACAAACTTGCGTCCAAGGGAGATGCGCCGCTGGCAGATTTGATTTGATTTGTCCAGATTCGATGAGATCGATGTCGGAAAACAGGGCGACAAGGGAGCAACAGGATTTAAAAGTAGTTTAGTAGTTTAGGGTGTTTTTTGTCATTTTTTCAAAAATATAAAGACCACAATTGTTATTTATTTTAATATTTTTTATGATACATCAGCATTTTCCATCAGACATAATTCCGAAATTAATGGAAAGTACTTAGATAGGACACGCGATAAAAGGTAAGGTACCTCGTTAGGATAACTTGAAGGTAGAGTACCTAATTAGGACAAAAAAAATAAGCTAATGCACTCCCGGTGGATTTTACCCAAAAAGAATAAAATTATAAAAAAAAACTTAAATTATTGGATTTTCTTGTCAGGAAATATAATTTTGAATTTTTTTAATGAAATTGAAAGTGAAATTAGAACCACACCTGCGTCACAAAACTGTAATCACCCAGAATAAAAGAAAGAACTTGGAGTGATCAGAGGCAAGTTAGCTTAGCGTAGAAGTATCAGGGCGGCGAAGACCATGAATTCGCTATGGCTGACGGAGGAGCTGCCGGACGAGATAGCCATGGACATCTTCTTGAGGATTCCCGTCAAATCCCTCGTCCGAATCGGATGCGTTTCCAAGTCTCTGTGCGCCACCATCCGATCAAGCAAGTTCATCGACGCCCACCACTTCCTCCAGAAACGAAACCCAAATCTCAGAATCCTCCTCAGGCTTAGCCGCACCAGATTCTATGTCGACAGACCTTACTTGGCAACCCTCTCCGCCGAGTTTCTGCCTGCGGAGAATATTCGGATGCCGTTCTTCGATAACTCTGGTGTCGATCCCGATGTCTCTGGCCCTTGCAACGGGTTGCTCTGCCTCATTGATAACTTTCGCATTGCCCTCTGGAATCCCTCAACCAGAGAATTCAAGCACGTTCCACCATCCAGGTTCGTCGCCCGCCGCAGTGGGAGGCGGACTGGTCCGGCCCAGTCGGTTTCGGGTTCGATCGCAGGTGTACGAGCACAAATATTTTGGATTCTCGGTAGTTTTGATGTTTATTTGTAGGTCTTCCTGTTCATGTTCAAAATCGTTTCTTTTGGGAATCGCAGATCGGGGGACTACAAAGTGATTCGATTTGTCGACAATACCCCTGCTCAAGAGGGCATGATTCCTGGAGAAGAAATATTTTATCGCATCATCACTCAAGTGGAGCTGTTGACACCCAATTTTGTCCGGGTACTAACTTTTTATTAAGTTTTAGATTAGGAAAATTAGTTTAGGAGCATTTTTGATTTTTATAGGGGCACTTTAGTCTTTTAGGTAATTTTTGGTTTTTTTATCATCTAGGGTAAAAATAGGAGTTAATTTAGTTTAGGTACTAATTTGGAGTCGTAAGAGTGTTGTAGGGTTAATTTGGGAAAGAGAAAAAGTTTGGGAGAAAATGGGAGATTTTTGGAAAGTTTGAGCAAAATTCGAAGTTTTAGGGCCAATCTGGCGATTCCTGAAGTTTAGGGTCAAATGGACAGATTTAGAGTTCTACTGGACTTAAACTGTAATTTCATGTAATTTTCTCCTAATTGGACTAAACTTCCTCAAATTTGATTTAAATCAGGCTTAAACTCTGGAAATATTGTTAATCACGTTTTAGGGACCCTCCATTATAAATAAGGCTCAAAAAAGAAAAAAAAAAACCCTAAGCACTATTCTCGAAAAAGGAAAAACAGCAGCCTTTAACCTCTGCCTCTCAGCACCCCTCACCAGAAAACCCTAAACTCGTCCCTTGACCGCCGTCACCCCTACTCCCATTCCCAGTCGACACTTCAAAGCCCCGACGCACGTTTAATTCTTCGTTTTCACCATCAGCCCATCGCCGGCAACCTCTGCGACGCCGTCCCGGCCCAGCGCCATCGTCCCCAGGCTCGTCTTCCCCTCCGTCGCGACGCTCCCTGCCGTCGTGCCCTGCTAGCTGCCATCGCCCGACGCGTCGCGCCCTGCCGTCGCCGTCTCCCGTCGCCATCGCCAACAATCCGAGCCTAGGTCGCCGCCAGCTGCTCCTCGTCTGATCACCGAGGTGAAAGACGAGTCCATCGCGACCCGGCCCTTCCATAGCGACCCGTTTCAGAACCCAGACCTGACCCGTTTTCGACCCAGATCCGACCCGAATAGTCATCCTTCTAGGTATAATTCTTGTTTAGTCCCTGGATTCTCTTGTTTTGTTCTTATGAGTCACTAACTTATTTTCTTTGCAGATAGGGCGTTGACAGCAAGGTTTACTTTTATTTTTGTTCTTCTTTGCTTCGTTTTTTTAGTTGTTTGTTTGTTTTGGGCACCCATTAAATTTAGTCATTAATTTCACCTAGTATGTTTTTGTTTATTTTGTTTTTTTTTTTTAAATTACTTCAGTCATCTTCTTATTTTTATTAACTAACTTTAAGATTATGCAATTTAATTTTAGGATCTCATAATGCGTCTTAGACTAAATAATAATTAGTTCTTTAATTGTTCAGGATGTCCGTTCTCGTTGGTTTGATAAAACCCCGAGACGGATTATTTACTCCATATTCGGTTGGTCTGATAAGATCCCCGGTTTGGAATTAAAAATTAAACAAAATTCATAAAAATCATTTTAAATCAAAGATTATATCAAGGAATAAATGGTTAGAAAAAGGATAAAACTGAACCCCATGGTACCAATTCACGGGCGCTTTAATAGGGTTATTTTAGCGTAACCGACTCACGTTCTTAGAATCTCTCGCAGACCATTTTTCTGGTATCCAATCGACCTAGGAAAACTGATTGGTGGCGACTCCTAAAAATCACGTTGCTACAGCTTGTCGACTCCACTGGGGATGAGTCTAGCCATAAGGGTTTAGTTTTGTTTCTTTTTCTTTCTTGTTTGTTTCTTGATATACTGATTTGATGCGTTGTTTTTTTTAGGTTGGTGCACGCACCCACTTCGGCATGCATAATGAGCTCAATACCCAAGCTCACTCCAACCAAGTTTTGCAAAAATACCCGGGTTAGACTAGTCGTGTGAGACGATAGTCTCCACGCTGTTTCTAATCCGTAGTAGTAAGTAGTGTTGCCCGAGTGTGACAGTAGTCACCCCATGGGACCATGAAAACTACGACTCGGATTAATCCTTCCTCACGTAACCCTTGTGGGTGAGGAATTGGGCCTTTTCTAGTCCGATAGGACTTAGTAAGAGGGATTCGAGAACCAACCTATGACCATTCATTTCAGAAACTACCCATGTGGCGGAACGGGGCCCCAGTGCCCCTAATCTTGTAGGCTCTTAGGGATAATGAATCCCACTAGTTACAATTGGCTAACTATTACTCGTCAATATAAATTAAAACAATTTATATGCAACTAGTTACTTAGCCTACTCAGATTAAGTTATGCATGCTTCTGACTTGGCAATGCAACCGAAATTTAAAAGTCTTGAATTAAAACATTGCTCGAGCATTTCATTAAAACATACTGAAAACGTACCAAGTCATTGAAATACTAGTTGCTTTAACTACAAGTAACAGTTTTGTGCATACATATAACTCTAGCATGCACCCAAAAGTAACAAGATGGATTTACATCCTAATGTATCCCAATAGAGGCAACTTACTTAGTACACCAAGTACTATGTACAAGAGACAAAATTTAATAACTACTAAGATCAACTACTTGAGCCCACCTTGAGCTAAGTTAAGCTAAGCTCCAAGTGTAGCCCTTCCTTAAACTTGTTCTTGTGTACTCTTGCCTCTACACTGTAAAGGCACAACTTGGTTAGCACATAACTTGTACTGCAAGAAACTAGAATCGCTAGGATTCTTAATAAAATACCTGCAAAACAGAAAGCTTAGGCCTCAGCTATCACTTCAGTGATTAGGCCCGGGATTAGATCCTGCACAATAAAACTTAAGGGATGAGTACTTGAAAGTACTCAGTAAGGATTCCCTTCTTAAATACCTGCAAGGAAAAATGCAACAGATATGCAATATGGCAACCAAGCAATCAAACATGCAATTCAAATAACAACCAATCAACAAAATATAAGATATGCAATGTATGGATGTATGATATGAAATGCAAGAAATGCACACAATAAATGCACTTGGGACTTTCTGCACTCTAAGTGCCTTAATTCTTGCCGTGAGCTCAAATGGCTGAGGTACTTGAGATACTGGCCCTCGTATCCCGGACACTTTACCTCAATTAAGTCCCATCTACGGGTTCTAGAGTAGGTCGTCACCTATCTCAAACTTACCCGCCTTTACCCTTATTGTACAGGGTAGTCTTCCTATGTGGTTTAACTAGTCAAACCCTCAAGGTTTAACTCAAAATACTACTAGTGGCTCACTTACCAAACCACATGGTTCGGTTGGGATCGACTTAGGTTTTTCTCCCAATTGACCATATGTAATTGATACTCTATACGGCCAATAAAGAGTCTAAAAACCCACTTAATCCCCTTAGTGCTCATTCAAAAGCTTAAGCACTTTGAATTACTTAGCCACCAAGTCACATTTCTTTATCCTTAACCACACAACTTGACTACCTCTTAAATAATGCACAATTCCCGCCTTAGGAATGAATTCTAGACCCAACCGAGGCTATGGGACATCTTAGAATAGCCTAGGGTTAGAAACCGAGAGTCTAAGTTAATCTTAGGATGGCCGGAAATCGAGGCCAAAATTGCAATTGGCAACGCGGCGCCAAAGAGTATTTGCTTCTGGCGACGCGGCGCCGCCGAACAAACGTTCTGTGTACATTTTCGAATTCTGGCGACGCGTCGCCAACTCGCGTCGCCACCGGCGACGCGTCGTCAATATGGCGTCGAGCTGGGCGACGCGTCGCCAACGCCTTACTCTGCGTTGCGCGATGTGTGCGTTCTTGTACACAACCTACTCAAACTCTCTCATTTCTATACCAAACTCAATGGGTCTTGTTCCTAATTCATCCCCACACACGAAACTACCAAACCATGAATTATTTGAGCTTAATTACTTGAACCCTTACCTCAATTTTGCCACACAAGCAAGCAATCAACAAAGCCTCCTAAGCTCAATCAAGCTTCCTTGAGTTCCAAGTCTAAAACCAAAGCAATTTGGCACCAAAACCAATCAAACTAAGACCATTTCTAGCTCTAGAAACAACCTATAATCACACCAAATGATCTCAAGAAGCTTACCTACGAAATTGGATTCCAAACAAGCTTCCAAAGATCAAATGAAGCAAGAACACCTCAAACAAAGCTTGGTGATCTTTTTAACACCTTGGGCACCCTTAATTCAATGGAAATTTGCAAGAAAATGCTAGTTTGAGCTGCCAATTTGAAAGAGGAGAGGGAGCTACGAAATTTTGGAGGCTTGAACAATGACTAAGTGAAGAAGAGAAGAAGAAAACCTTAGCTTATAAGCATAATAAGCAACTTTTCCCTCTCTTGCACTTAAGTCCTCAAGCTTTCAAAAGCTTCAAATAGCTCACCAACTCACACTCCAAACTCACTTTTCTTTGCTTTAAAGCATACTAAAAGCTTCTCAAACTAAATTTTCTTGAACACTTTAGCCACTTAAGTTCTAAATGGCTCAAAAAGAACACTTAGTGCCACAAGTTGTCAAAACTTACTAGGATGGTTCTAAAAGCTAGAACAACTAATGGTCTTGACTTAACTATGCCAAATCACACTTAGGAACTCACTTACTTAATTAAGCTTATCTTACTTGCTTTACAAGGCGCTAACTTGAGGTACTTAATTTAATAAACACTTAATCAAAGTAAAGTAAACACTTACTTGATTAACCAACTAGGAGAGCTGTCACATCCTCCCCTCCTTCAGAAATTTGGTCCTCCAAATTCTGACTTAATTGAGCAAACAAACTTGGATATTGCCTTAGCATATCCTGCTCGGTCTCCCAAGTGGCCTCTTCCTCCCCATGGTTAGACCATAGTACCTTGACCATTGGGATCCGCTTAGTTCTTAGTTTCCGGACTTGTCGGTCAAGAAACTTGATAGGATGCTCTTCATAACTTAGGTCCTCTCTTAAGGGAATAGTGGGCGGGGTTAACACTTGCCCAGGGTTCACAATGCACTTCCTTAAGGAACTCACATGAAACACATTATGAACATGGGCTAAACTTGGCGGTAAAGCCAACCGATAAGCCACTTTTCCTACCCTTTCGAGGATTTCAAAAGGACCAATAAACCTTGGTGCCAACTTACCCCTTTGGCCAAACCTAGCCACACCTTTCATTGGTGAAACTTTAAGGAGTACTCTGTCTCTTACCTCAAACTCTAAATCTTTTCTTCGCACATTGGTGTACTTAGCTTGCCGGTCTAAGGCAGCTTTGATCCTTGCTTGGATCAACTTAATCTTTGCCGTGGTCTCGGCAATGA
>SMDT01002039.1:0-56301 GCA_005392925.1 Aquilaria sinensis | reverse complement strand
GGCTGGAAACTTACGATGGCTGGACTGATCCACAGGCTCATCTAACCAAGTACAGATGCAACATGATGATGCACGGTGCAGAGGACGCTACCTTGTGCAAATGTTTTGAGGTCACCCTCACAGGGCCAGCAACTGTGTGGTACAACTCATTGGCTCCAGGAACTATCAGGGAGTTCCAGGAGTTATCTACAGTCTTCACGCAGCAATTCATTGGAAGTCGGCCGACGGTGAAGATGCCCATCCAGATGTTCGACATAGCGCAAAGAAACGGAGAGACCATCCGCAACTATGTCGAAAGGTTTAACAGAGAAGTCTTGAGTGTCCCAGACTTTCGGCCCTAAATACGCATCCTCGCCATGACACGGGGCCTTCAGAGGGACTCACAGCTCTTTTATGAATTTTCCAAGGACCCTCCTGACACGCTTGGTGAATTCTACCGAAGGGCCGAACAACATATGACAGCCAAAGAGCTGAGAATGGGCGGACCGAAGCTTGATCACACTCGCGCCGAAGGATCCAGCCAGCAAACGCGATATCCAACTGACCAGGCAGGCCGACCTCGGAGAATGCGGGGAAGGAAACTCCCAAACTTTACGTCCCTGAACACCACGAGGACCAACATCCTCATGACAATGGAAAGGCAGGGAACCCAGATTCAGCGGCCAAGGGCAATGACTGCTGATAACAAGAAGAACATGAAGAAGTTCTGCCAGTTTCACCGTGACCACGGCCATGACACTGAAGACTGCTTCCAATTGAAAAAGTACATAGAGTCGTTGATAAAACTGTGCCAACTTCGACGTTATCTGCGAATGCCTTCCCCGAAGGGGAGGAAAAAGGAGGAAGGAAAGGCAGATGATGAAGACTACGATTCCAACAGACGAAGGAACCGAAGTCCGAAGAGGCGCCCTCCACCTCCGGCGAGGGTAATACAAACAATTACGACAGGACTCCCATCCTCAGAAAGAAAGAGGAAGGCCAGAGAAATATCAGTCATGGAGTATCAGAGCCCGATGAAGAAGCTGCCCCGCAAGGATGGTTCCACCGTCGTCTTTCCCCATGACGATCCGCTGTTGGTCACGGTGAGGATAGGAAACTGGGACGTCAAGAGAGTCTTGCTTGACGACGGATCAAACGCCGACGTCCTATTTTCACATTTGCTGCCAAACTTGGGCATATCCCACAATGATCTCAAGACCGTCACTTCGCCCACCTTCGGCGTAGGACCATCCGAACTGCCTGTTCTCGGATGGATCGATCTTCCCCTAATGATGAAAGGGACTTCGGTGGATGGGACAACCGAGTTATTCGCCTCCACAATGACAAGGTTCATCGTTATGGATGTTCCTTCATCATACAACGCCATCCTTGGGAGGCAAACACAGGGAAACCTGCACATTCGCCCTGATGTAAGATAATTGACTGCCACTTTTGCCACCAAGGATGGAGACGTAGAGATCTTCATTGATCAGAGTGAGGTAAGGAAGGTGTTCATCAAAGCGAGGAAAGCTCCAGCAAACAACTTCGCACAAGCCGTAGAGGAAGAAAAACCAAAAAAGGGCGAGGCAGAAGATTCTGCGAAGGTAGAAATGGAAGAAGTAGAACTTGTCCCAAGCCGAAGTACCCGAATAGGGAAAAATTTGGCTGAAGGTGACAAGAAAAAACTTGTATCCTTTCTACTGATGAATAAAGACTTATTTGCCTACTCACCGAAAGATATGCCAGGGGTGAACCCTCGCGTAGTACAGCACAGCCTTAAAGTAAGTCCGGAAGCAAAACCTGTCCGGCAAAACAAACAAGGCATCTCAGTCCATAAAAATAACTTCATCAAAATCGAAGTCCAACGATTATTGGAGGCAGATGTAATCAGGGAGGTCAAGTACCCCGAATGGCTAAGCAATGTGGTAATCGCCACAAAAGAAGGAAGCAGTAAGCTCCGGATGTGCATTGACTTCAGAAACTTGAACGATGCTTCCCCAAAAGACTCATACCCTTTCCCATCAATAGACCGATTGGTAGACTCAACTGCCGAATACGGGCTCCTAAGTTTCCTAGACGCCTTCAGTGGATATCATCAAATAAGGATGGACCCAGAAGACGAGGAGAAGACCGCCTTCATCACCGAGGGTGGAACATACTGTTACGTCAGGATGCCCTTCGGACTCAAGAATGTAGGAGCCACCTACCAGAGGTTGATGAGCAAGGTCTTTAGTGACCAAATAGGGAGGAACATGGAAGTCTATGTCGATGACATGATAGTCAAAAGCAAGCTGCCCACCCACCACGTCGCAGATTTAAAGGAAACTTTCCACCAGCTCAGGACCTTCGGGATTCACCTTAATCCCGAAAAGTGTATCTTTGGAGTGACCTCGGGAAAGTTTCTTGGGTACATGGTATCAGAAAGATGCATTGATGCTAACCCAGAAAAAATTAAGGCTCTGCTCGAATTCCGAACTCCTGCCACAATAAAGGATGTGCAGAGACTCACTGGAAGGATAACCTCTCTTAGCAGGTTTATTTCCAGATATGGAGACCGGTGTCGAGCATTCTTCAAAGTCCTCACTAAGGCAGCAAAAATGGAGGACGACCTCGGAGGCAATGCTCATCCTTGGAATGAAGACTGCCAAAAGGCCTGGGAAGAACTCAAAATTTACTTAGCCAGTCTGCCCACTCTGCGACAACCTCGCAAGGGAGAACCCTTCATATTATACCTCGCCGTCACAGAAAAAGCAGTAAGCTCGGTCTTTGTGAAAGAGGAAGGGCCGAAGCAGTGGCCGGTCTATTATGTAAGCAAGTCCCTGCACAGCGCCGAGGTCAGGTATCCTTTGCTGCAAAAAGCTATATATGCCTTGGTCCTGGCAGGGAGGAGGCTACGACCATATTTTCAGGCTCACCCCATCGTCGTCCAAAGCAGTCTACCACTACGGGATGTCATGAGAAAAGTTGATCATTCAGGAAGGCTCTCCAAATGGTGTATAGAGCTTGGCGAGCACGACATCACTTATGAACCTAGGAAAGCCATAAAAGCTCAAGCTTTAGCAGACTTCATTGCCGAAGTACCCACCACCGAGGATAGCCATCCGGATCCCGGCGAAAGTGAGCCAGAATGGACTTTATATGTTGACAGAGCCTCGGGGTCCAAACATCAGGGAGCTGGGGTAATTATCAGAGGTCCCGAAGGTCTAGAAGTAATGAAGGCGATCAAGTTCGGCTTCAACGTCACCAACAATGTGGCCGAGTATGAAGCTCTCATAGCAGGATTGCACCTAGCTAGAAAAATTGGTGTAAGAAACTTAAAAGCCCACAGTGATTCCCAGCTGGTAGTTCGGCAAACGGCAGGGGATTATGGGGCGAAAGACCCGACATTGGCAAAATACTGTGAACTGGTAGCAGAGCTCATTTGAGAGTTTGACACCGTACGAATCAAAAACGTAGCTCGACAAGATAACGCCGAAGCAGACTGCTTGGAGAAATCAAAAACATGCACCGAGGTGCTAAATCAACCGAGCATCGCAGTGCTGGGCATAGTAACTTCGGGAAGAGGCTGGAAAGACCCAACAAAAAGATATCTCGCAACCAATGCGCTCCCCGAAGAACCCCACGAAGCTGCAAAAGTTTGAAGACGCTCCGGTCGATTTTTCCTAATTGGCGAAGAATTATATCGGCAGGGATATGCAAATCCATTGCAGAGGTGTGTTGGCGAAGAGGATACTGAAATGATCCTCAAAGAAGTTCACGAAGGCGCTTGTGGTGCGCACGTTGGAACTGACGCCCTCGCAGCAGTAATACTTCGGCAAGGATACTTTTGGCCTACTCTAAGGAAGGACGCTAGGCAGTTCGTCCGAAAATGTGGTAATTTCCAAAGACACGCGAGTATCCAGAGGACACCCTCGAAAATGGTAACTTCGGCTGACTATCTCTGGCCCTTCGCAGTTTGGGGCATAGACCTCATTGGGCCACTCCCAACAGCGCCTGGAGACGTGAAGTTCTGCGTAGTTGCAGTAGATTATTTCTCTAAATGGGTCGAGGCGGAACCCGTGGCGACTATCTCGGCAAAAGATATTCAAAAGTTCGTATGGAAGAACATTGTATGCAGATTTGGCATACCGAGGGTACTAGTAGCCAACAATGGGTCCCAGTTTACGGACAAAGGGTTCCAAGAATTTATCAACAACCTCGGAATAAAAATGCACTTCGCCCCAGTAGCTCATCCCCAAAGCAATGGGCAAGTAGAAGTATCCAACAGGACTATCAAAGATGGTCTGAAAAAGAGACTGGGGGAAGCAAAAAGGAAATGGCCGGGAGAGCTCCCAAGTGTGTTATGGAGCTACCGAACAACACCCCGAAGAGCCACAGGGGAAACACCTTTTTCACTTGTTTTTGGTACAGAGGCCATCATCCCAGTCGAGGTAGTGCAGCCATCGGTGCGAGTGCAAGTGTTCGATGAAAGGGGAAATGACCTCGGCCTGAGAACCAAGCTTGACCTCGTCGGCGAACACAGAGAAATAGCCGAGCTGAGGAGAAAAGCTTTTCAGCAAAGAGTGGCCGCGGCTATAAACTTGCGCGCCAGGCCAAAAGGAATAAAGAAAGGAGACCTCGTTCTCCGAAAGGCTGAATTTGGAGCCCGAAGGCCATCCCACGGGGTACTTCGCGCAAATTGGGAAGGACCTTATCTGGTACTTGCCGAAGTACGAAAAAGGGTTTACAAGCTCGGCGATGCCGGAGGCATAGAGTTAAAAAATACATGGCATTCGGACGCCTTGAGAAAATTCTATGCTTAAGATTTCGGTGAGAAGATTGTATTGTACAGAAAAATTTCTAAGTACAAAAGTTCCTTAGCCAAAAATCTTGAGCATGAGTTATACAAGTCTGAATTTCGCGAAAGTGACCGCTGACATAAGCGAAGATATGATTTTCCGAAGTCCCTTGAGCAAACGTGTTCGGAACAATGGGAAATGAAAAATCTCGCAAAGGACTTAGCCAAAATTCTTGAGCATAAGTTGTACAAGTCGGAATTTCGCGAAGAAGATCGCCGTATTTTCCGAAGTCTCTTGAGCGAACATGTTCGGGACAATGGAAAATGAAAAATCTTACAAAAAGACTTAGCCAAAATTTTTAAGAAAGAGTCTTTATTGAGATGGATCTGCTTACAAAGAAGAAAGCTCGCCAAAAGAAGAAATACAAAAAAGAAGAAAAAGAAGGCAAAGGACCCTAAAACAAACTAAGGAATCTCGGCGTCTCGGGAGCCACCAGCTCCTGCGTCCTTTTCCACCACCTTCGGCGCCGGGAAAGAAAGGGGCAAGTTCAGGTGCTCGATTTTCGACCAAGACCACCGAGGCCCCTCGGGAATGTTTAGGGCCTCCAAAAAAGAGAGGTCCAGATCTGGGAACCTCTGAAGCACTTGGTGACGAACGAGGCAGAAGCCGTCTTGAAAACCGACCTTGGTCATTTCGTCGGCTTTCTTCTTCTCGACCGCCAGCTCATCACGTTCCCTCTCCAGATCGGCAATCTCCTTCCTCAGCGCCTTCGTCTTCTTCTTCTTTGGCTCCTTCTTCAAAGACTCGACCTCGGCCTGGAGCTCGGCCTTCTCGGCAAGCACCTTCGCCAGGAGAGCCTCAGAATCTGACTTCTCCTTTTGATATGATTCGTTCACCGAGGTCAGCTCCGCCACCTTGGCACCGAGGTCAGAAATCTTCTGGGAGGAGTCCTTCAAAAGTTCCTCCTTCTCCTTCACGAACTCCTCCCGAATGGCAGCGACCTCCATCTTGGCAGCTTGAGCCATCTCCATGTTCTTGGCAGCCAATTCAAAGCAATTGGCCTTAGATTTTTCTATGAGATCTAAGGCCGAGACTCGGAACCCCGTTTCCTTTGCCAGTCGGACCCTGAGGAGGCCGGTGTACCCTAGCAGCTGCAAAGAAGTAAGAGGAAAAGTTAGTACGGCAAAGAGTGGGCCAAACACTGAGAAGAAATCAAAGGGAAACAAAACAAAGGCCTGAAGTATACATGGGCAGCGTGCTCGGAAACCTTGGCAGCGAGGGACTCATCGCTCAGGCATGCTTCGGAAATGGCCCTGAAGGAGGCCT
The DNA here is from genome assembly GCA_005392925.1 of Aquilaria sinensis. NCBI lineage: Eukaryota > Viridiplantae > Streptophyta > Magnoliopsida > Malvales > Thymelaeaceae > Aquilaria > Aquilaria sinensis. The sequence continues at coordinate 50,218 of SMDT01002039.1, read as the reverse complement.
CGGTGAGGATCCCCCTCGAGATTTGGTTGGCCATGTACGGGCAGTCACCGGAGTACAAGTTCATGTCCTCCGTAAATGATATGATCAAGGAAAGCACACATGGAAAAGGCAAGGACCCATTGAAGGTTTCTAGTGGACCTATGACAAGGAAGAAAGCTAAGGAGCTCTCAAGTGCACTACAAGCCTTTGTTTCAAGTTTCTTCATGGAGAATGGACATGAAACTTCACAAGGAGCTGCTGGAACTTTCAAGACACCATATGGAGAGGATGGATATGCTTGGTACTCAGTTCTGGAGTGCTTAGACAAGTCACAAAATAAGGACACCAAGGACACCACTCAAAGTGCACCATTTGAGCCACCTTAAGTGTTCTTGATGCATTTTGTGCCCATAAGCTGGATTTTGAGCTCTAACTTTCTAGACCTATTTTTGCACATCTAAGAGGAAGATTCATGTCATTGGAACTCAAAGATTCAAGCTGGGAGCTGAAGATACAAGTGAAAGCCCTAAAGTGCCCAAAAATGCACCCGAAAAAGGCTATTTGGGGGTTTTCGGGTTTAATCTTGTATTTGCATTTTATTTTTGTTCAATTACTGTTTAGATACATTATTTAGGATGTTATTTAGGCTATGAAATTAATTCAGGTCGCTTAGGATAGGTGGCATGCGCTGCATACACAAAACAAGTTAGAAAGGGTTTAGGAGTCCTAATTGGACTAGGTTTTCTTGAGTCCTTTGTAACTAGGTTTCCTAGGTGACTTGGGCTGCGAATTTTGCCCAGATTTTTACCCTAGTTTAGGCCTATATAAAGGCACATATTCTAGATGTAAACACACAGATTATTGCCGAAATAATATTGCTCTTTGGAGAGGTTTTCTCTTTGGTTCTTTGTGGACTGCCTTGGTGCACAAGTGTGCTTGTGTTCTTGGAGTTCTATACTTCTCGTTTCTAATCACAGGTTGATTAGGGGTGGGGGTTTTAAACCCAGTCTTTTTGATGTCTTGTGGAGCTTGAATCTCATCTTGGGCGCGTTTCATGGTCTTTATACCATAGGGGTTCGCATCAGTTGGTATCAGAGCCACAAGTTCCATTGAAGGACATATCTTTGTGTTCTTGTTTCTCTTCGGTTTTCTTTCAATTTTGTCCAGTAATTTCGTGTCTTAATTCTCTGTTTTAATCCGTTTTCTTCTTGTTTCAGGTCTGTCTTTTTTTTTCCATCCTTGTTCAAATCCGAAAGTCACAAAAAACACCAAAAAGATGTCAATCCGTGTTGTCTAGTGTTCTCGGTTTCAATTCAATTGTTCTTGTTTAATTCTTATCTTTCTGTTTCGTGTCCAGCCCTAATAATCTTTCTTGTTTTCATTGTTTCCAGCATCTTAGAGTCCAGAAAACTTCAAAAAAAAAGAAGGATCCAAGTTCAGGAATTTTCGGTATCAAAAAGTTGCTTCAAATTGTGCCAATTTCACTAGTTTCTTGTTTTGTCCGAAAAGAATTCTGACTTTTTGTCTTTGGCAGCAAGGAATTTCAAGGAGAACATTTGTTTAGCATCAAAACAGCAAGCAAAAAAAAAAAAAAAAAAAAAAAAAAAAGAAAAGAAAAGAAAAGAAAAGAACAAAGAAAAGAAAGCTTGCAAAAAGAGAAGTTTTTACAAAGTGTTGGAAGTTTTGTGCCCCAAAACCTATCCCATTGTTTTTAAGCCAAAAAGCTTTCTTTGTGGTTCTTGTGATCATCAATTGCAAGGGCTTCTTAGAGTCTTTTAAAGCTTGTTTAGCCCACCTCTTTTGGAGTCAAAATAGTTCTTCAAAAATTCAAGTTTTCTTGTGTGTTTTGAGGATAGTTTTCTTAGAACTTTTGAGAACTCTTTGAATAGCAATATCTCACTAACAAATTGAGTGTTTGAGTGTTAATCTTTTGAGTGAAACACATGAGGTGAGTGCTTGTCAGGATCTTTGAATTTTCAGGAGTATGGAGGGCCAAGAGGATAGGAGGATGGAAGTAAGGAACAATGATGAGCCAACCATGAGAGAGCTTCAAGAAACTCTCAATAGACTTGTTGGGAGGATTGAGGACATTGACTTGAGGTTGCCAAGGAGACCAAATCCCATCTTGCAACCAAGGAGAGGTCCAAGGAGAGAAGAGCCCGAGGAGGAAGAAGGGCATTGGCATGACCATGGGCTTCCAAGGAGGGGGGAGCCAAGGGAGGACAACAGTCTAAGCTCCATCAAACTTACCATTCCACATTTCCAAGGGAAGAGTGATCCAGATGCATATTGGGAGTGGTAGCAAAAGATTGAGATGGTGTTTGAGTGCCATCACTATTCTGAGGAAAAGAAAGTTAAAGTGGCTACTATTGAATTCACTGATTATGCTCTTGTATGGTGGAACTAGGTTGTCACTTCTAGGAGGAGGAATGAGGAGGAACCCATCAATACATGGAGAGCTTTTAAAGCCATGATGAGAAAGAGATTTGTTCCAAGTTACTACTAGAGAGATCAACACCTCAAACTTCAAAGGCTTGTGCAAGGCCAAAGGAGTGTGGAGGACTATCATAAGGACTTGGAGATGACACTAAGCCGAGCCAATATCATTGAAGATGAGGAGGCTACCATTGCTAGATTCATCAATGGCCTTAACCATGAGATTGCCAACAAAGTGGAGATGGTGCCATATGTCAACATGGAGGATTTGCTTCACCATGCCACTAAGGCCGAAAGAATCATCAAGAGGTCTAAGGCATCCAAGATGGCTTAAGGAGGAAGTTCCACATGGAGGGGAACATGGAGTAAGGAGGCACCAAAGCCAAGAATGGAGGCTACCAAGGGAGGCATGTCTCGGCCTCAACAAGACAAACCCAAGGTGCCACCCAAAGATGTGCCCAAGTCAAGGGAGATTGAATGCTTCAAGTGTAGAGGCAAGGGGCACTACATGAGAGATTGTCCTAACAAAAAGGTGATGATTCTCAAAGATGATGGTGAGATCACATCCGAGGAGGAGGATGCCATGGAGGATACACCACCTTTGGAGGATGATGAGCAAAACACACTTGAGCCCGAGGAAGGTGACTTTGCTTTTGTTGCTAGGAGAGCTCTAAGTGTACAAGCCAAGGAGGAGGCCAATCAAAGGGAGTGCATATTCCGCACTAGATGCCGAATCAAAGATCAAGTGTGCAGCCTCATTGTTGATGGAGGAAGTTGCACCAATGTAGCAAGTTCAACCATGGTTGAGAAGTTGAAGCTTCCAACTCAAAAGCACCCACAACCATATAGGCTTCAATGGTTGAATGATGCCGGGGAGGTAAAAGTGGTAAAGCAAGTTTCAGTTAAATTCAAAATTGGTACTTACCATGATAAAATTCTTTGTGATGTTGTTCCTATGCATGCTTGCCACATTTTGCTTGGAAGGCCGTGGCAATTTGATAAGAAAGTCACACATAATGGAGAGAAAAACTTGTACTCATTTGTCCATGAAGGAAGGCCAGTCACACTTAGTCTACTTTCACCACAACAAGTTTTGGAGGATCAAAGGAAACTTCAAAGTAAGGTTGAGAGAAAAATAGATGAGGGGAAAGTTGAGGGCAAGAGTGAAGAGGGGAAAGCCGAGAGACAAAATGAGAGATCAAGTGAGATGAGTGACCATGAGGGGAAGAAGAGTGGAGAGTTCCCAACAGAAAAGAATGAAAGGAAGTTGAGTGGAAAAAATGAGTGCTATATTGCTAAAATGAGTGATGTGAGGAAAGCCATTCAAGCACAAAGACCAGTGCTTCTTTTAATTTACAAAGAATCTTTACTTGTTGTCAATATCTAACACATCTTCCTAGTGTTGCTGTGTCTTTGTTGCAGGACTTTGAAGATGTTTTCCCTGAAGATCTGAGAGGTTTGCCTCCAATTAGAGGCATTGAGCATCAAATATACCTAGTCCCGGGAGCACCAATTCCAAATCGGCCAGCTTATAGAACCAATCCCGAGGAGACTAAGGAGATTGAGTAGCAAGTAAAGGAGTTGTTGGACAAAGGCCTTGTGAGGGAAAGTTTGAGTCCTTGTGCCGTACCTGTACTTTTGGTGCCAAAGGAGGATGGTTCATGGCGCATGTGCATGGATTGTAGGCCTGTCAACAAGATCACTGTAAAGTATAGACATCCTATTCCTAGACTTGATGATATGCTTGATGAGTTGCATGGTTCTACTTTGTTTTCAAAGATTGATTTAAAAAGTGGGTACCATCAAATTAGAATGAGGGAAGGGGATGAATGGAAAACTGCTTTCAAAACAAAGTTTGGACTTTATGAATGGTTAGTTATGCCTTTTGGATTAACTAATGCTCCTAGTACTTTCATGAGACTTATGAATCATGTCTTGCGTGACTTCATTGGTAAGTTTGTTGTTGTGTACTTTGATGATATCTTAGTATATAGCAAGAACTTAGAAGAGCATGTTGGACACCTCACACAAGTACTAAGCACTTTAAGAGGACAAAAGTTGTATGCTAACTTGAAGAAGTGCTCTTTTTGTGTTGACAAAGTTGTTTTCCTTGGATTTGTTGTGAGTTCACATGGAATTGAGGTAGATCAAGAGAAGGTGAGAGCCATACAAGAATGGCCGACGCCAACATCCATTACTGAGGTGAGATCATTCCATGGGTTAGCTAGCTTCTATAGGAGGTTTGTTAGGAATTTTTCTACCATTGCTGCACCTCTAACTGAAGTTATAAAGAAGAATGTGGGATTTAAGTGGGGAAAAGCTCAAGAAGATGCTTTCGGGTTGTTAAAAGAAAAGTTATGCCATGCACCACTTTTAGCTTTGCCTAACTTTGCTAATACTTTTGAAGTTGAGTGTGATGCTTCAGGTATAGGCATTGGAGCTGTATTGATGCAAGGAGGCCGCCCCATTGCATACTTTAGTGAGAAGTTGAATGGTGCTAGCTTGAACTATCCCACATATGACAAGGAGCTCTATGCTTTGGTAAGAGCTTTGGAGACTTGGCAACACTATTTGTGGCCAAGAGAGTTTGTGATTCACACTGATCACCAAGCCCTTAAGTTTCTTAGTGGGCAAGGTAAGTTGAATAGAAGGCATGCTAAATGGGTAGAATTCATTGAGTCATTCCCATATGTTATCAAATACAAGCAAGGTAAGGATAATATAGTGGCGGATGCACTTTCAAGAAGGTATGCTTTACTTTCGGCTTTAGATGCAAAAGTTTTGGGTTTTGAACACTTGAAGGATTTGTATGCTAGTGATGATGATTTCGGTGAGATTTATTCTAAGTGTTCTAAGTTTGCTTTTGAGAAGTTCTACCAAGTTAACGGCTTTCTTTTCAAAGAAAACAGGTTGTGCATACCAAAGACATCTTTGAGGGAATTGCTCACAAAGGAAGCTCATTGTGGAGGACTTATGGGGCACTTTGGACAAGCCAAGACTTTGCATACTTTGAAGGAACATTACCATTGGCCGAATATGGTAAAGGATGTGAAGAAGGTATGTGAGCAATGCATTGCATGTAGGAAGGCAAAATCCACTCACACTTCACATGGATTATACACACCACTTCCTACACCTAGTCATCCATGGGTAGATATTTCTATGGACTTCATTGTTGGATTGCCTAGGACTAAGGGAAACCGTGACTCAATCTTTGTCATAGTTGATAGATTTTCTAAGATGGCTCATTTTATTCCATGCAATAAGACTGATGATGCTATTCATGTGGCTGAATTGTTTTTCAAAGAAATTGTTAGACTTCATGGTGTTCCTAGAACTATAGTTTCGGATAGAGATACTAAGTTTCTAAGCCACTTTTGGAGGACTTTGTGGGGTAAGCTAGGAACTAAGCTTTTGTTTTCTACATCTTGTCACCCACAAACTGATGGGCAAACTGAGGTAACCAATAGGACTTTAGGTTCCATGCTTAGAGCTATCATTGGTAAAAATTTGAAAGCTTGGGAAGATTGTTTGCCTCATGTAGAATTTGCTTATAATAGCCCCATGCATTCTACTACTAATTTGTCACCTTTTGAGATTGTTTATGGTTTTAATCCTTTAACTCCATTGGATCTTTTACCATTACCTACTCATGAGGTATCTAGTTTGGATGGTAGTAAGAACACTGAGAACATCAAGAAGTTGCATGAGAAGGTTAAGCAACAAATTGAACTAAAAAATCAACAAGTTGATAAGAAAGCCAATCAAGGCCGAAGGAGAGTTGTGTTTGAGCCTGGAGATTGGGTTTGGTTACACATGAGAAAAGAAAGATTTCTAGCTGCAAGGAGGACTATGCTTCATCCAAGAGGAGATGGTCCATTCCAAGTCATTAAAAAGATCAATGACAATGCATACATGCTAGACTTGCCGGGTGAGTACAATGTGAGTGCTACTTTTAATGTTTCTGATTTGTCTTTGTTTGAACATGCAGATTCGTGGATGAATCCTTCTAAGGAGGGGGGAGTTGATATGATCAAGGAAAGCACACATGGAAAAGGCAAGGACCCATTGAAGGTTTCTAGTGGACCTATGACAAGGAAGAAAGCTAAGGAGCTCTCAAGTGCACTACAAGCCTTTGTTTCAAGTTTCTTCATGGAGAATGGACATGAAACTTCACAAGGAGCTGATGAAACTTTCAAGACACCATATGGAGATGATGGATATGCTTGGAACTCAGTTTTGGGGTGTTTAGACAAGTCACAAAATAAGGACACCTAGGACATCACTCAAAGTGCACCATTTGAGCCACCTTAAGTGTTCTTGATGCATTTTGTGCCCATAAGCTGGATTTTGAGCTCTAACTTTCCAGACCTCTTTTACCACATCTAAGAGGAAGATTCATGTCATTGGAACTCAAAGATTCAAGCTGGGAGCTAAAGATACAAGTGAAAGCCCTAAAGTGCCCAAAAATGCACCCGAAAAGGCTATTTGGGAGTTTTCAGGTTTAATCTTGTATTTGAATTTTATATTTGTTCAATTCCTATTTAGGTAAATTATTTAGGATGTTATTTAGGCTATGAAATTAATTCAGGTCGCTTAGGACAGGTGGCATACGCTGCATACACAAAACAAGTTAGAAAGGGTTTAGGAGTCCTAATTGGACTGGGTTTTCTTGAGTCCTTTGTAACTAGGTTTCCTAGGTGACTTGGGCTGCGAATTTTGCCCAGATTTTTACCCTAGTTTAGCCCTATATAAAGGCACATATTCTGGATGTAAACACACAGATTATTGCCGAAATAATATTGCTCTTTGGAGAGGTTTTCTCTTTGGTTCTTTGTGGACTGCCTTGGTGCACAAGTGTGCTTGTGTTCTTGGAGTTCTATACTTCTCGTTTCTAATCACAGGTTGATTAGGGGTGGGGGTTTTAAACCCAGTCTTTTTGATGTCTTGTGGAGCTTGAATCTCATCTTGGGCGCGTTTCATGGTCTTTATACCATAGGGGTTCGCATCAGTAAACGACCAAAAGGGCTCTCTTGGGATCTTCCCCTTCGGGACATGGGCATCCCGAAGAGCCCATTTCCGGGCGTGCTCGGCTGCCCAATTCGGGTATAACAGCTCCCCTGCACTGCAAAGCAAGAAATTTATCAAGACAAGGAACCCTTAAAGAAACAAAGGTACTATAACTTGTCTAAGAAAACGAACCTGGCGGCACCTCCGCGACATCATCATCAGAGTCCCGGACCTCCTCGGCAGGAATCTCCTTACCTTTACTCTTACAACGCTCGTCGGCAGAAGGGACTTCCACCAAGGCGTCCAGAAGAGCCGCCAAGGAAGAGGGACTCCGAGAAGGGGCGGCAGCGGCATCCTCGGCTGGCAGAATAGCAGCTGTAGCATCCGACTCTTCACGCGCCTCCTCGGAAATTTCCGCCTGAGGAGGAGGCGCGTCTTTCTTTGCCCGTTTGGCCACGGATGGCCCAGCCCCAGATGATTTCCGCCTTCGGGAGATGGCCTTCTTCGTCTGCTCGCCCTTCTGAGCTTGATCGAGGAAAAGGGACTTGTAGTAGGTAGCGGAGTCGTCGCCCATCTCTAAAAAAGATAGAAAACATCAGTGTGAGTCCAAGGTAAAACTATAACAAAAGAATCCTGAGATAACTTACTCTCAAAAAAGGACTCATAAGTGACTTCCTCCCTAAGGAGTTGCACCAACCAAGAGTCTTTCCCAGCGATAGCAGGAGCCGGCATCCCGAGGTCCGTCTTGTGCTCCTTCACCACCCCTAGTTCCCGAAGAACCTCTTCGGTCATCAGTTTCCAATTGATGGGGAAGGGGTAAAGGGGGCACGAAGGGACCTCGGAATCCCAGTCGGAGACTGCTCGGATCCGTCTGTCGAAGTCCGTGAATATGGGTGCCAACTCAGGAGTCAGCATTATCCTCGGATCAACGACGTCCATCTCCAGCCTTCCCCGAGCCCATTTGGTCGGAACGTGCGACCAGGCCTCCTCCATCTTCAGAAAGAAAAACTTTTGTTGCCACCCTCGCCAGCTGTCCTTGGTGGCAAAGGTGAACATATACTTTTTGCTCCCTGATCCCCGAGGTAGCATGAAGTAAAAGCCACCCTTCGGGACCACGAAGAGCTTATAGTACTGCATGAAAAGAATAAAGTGGGGCTCTATTTTGAAAACACCGCACATACAGAGGAAGGCGTTAAAGTAGCAGTACGAGTTCGGCGGAAGCTGATTTACGGCAATGCCATGGAATTGGCAAAAGTCGCAAATCATCTTCGGAGGAGGGTACCGAAGTCCGGCCTTCAGTTGGGCTCGGAAAATGGTAACCTCGTCGCCACGGTTCGAAAAGCTGAATTGGTCAGAACGTGGCAACCTTGTAATGGCGTACGAGGGAAGAAAGAATTTGGTCTTCCATCTTGCTAATTTTTTAGGAGTGGTGCAGCAAGGGTGAGACAAAAGAGGTTGCCAGCTCTCGGGAATAGGCATGGTCGGCAGAAAAGTGATTTCGGAAAAAGGCCAAAAATGACTTCGGGAAAGCTTAAAAAGCAAAAGACTCTATAAGTTAAATCCCACCAAATGTTTTGCCAAAATTTGGATTTGAAGACGCCGTCGTGAAAGGTTGCCAGAAAACACTCCGTCAAAGAGGATCGCTGCAAAAAGCAGGAGAAAACGTGAAAGCGGTTGAAAGCAAAAGCAGAAACAAAAGGAGGTTATGACGGAACAGAGGTATATATAGGCCGAGGAGGGTAGGCGAACCGGCGTCATAAAGTACTCCACAAAGGCGAACAATCACCATAACTACTAATGGCGCGAGAAAAGGCGCGCCTGCTGTATCCGACGCAGTTCCCTCCAATAACAAGCTGCCACGTGTCAGCCATCGCGTCAAAAGAGGGACACACTTTCTGACACCCCTAGACCCTGGGCGCGCCGCTCCAGACTGACACGCCTGGTTACAAGACACGACGTTAGGCAGCCCTACAAAAGGAGAGAAGTGAGTGACCTTAAAGACACCAAAGGACGGGCTATGACCGAGCAGCCCATGTCTTTGGACAAAAGGTACATCTTCGGCACAGGCATTGTGCCCGAGGTCCCGAAGGACCCCCTCCAAAGGCCGACAAACCGAAGTTCCCACTTCGGCTTTTCCGAGGGGGGCCTGTGATAGTCGAAGGGCTATCGCCTCCCTCAGCACATACTTCTTGACAAAAACATGGTCGGGAAGCCTGGCGTCATCCGATAGAGGCACTATCACTGACCTCGGAAGGAGCGAAGTCAGACACCACGAAGTCGGGACTTCAGCTAATACGCTAGGCATTTCAAATGTATTGCCGGCTTCCTCGGGGGACCAAAAGGATCGCCTTCAGGGACAAAGAACCAGCCATTCCAAATAGGAGAGAACTTCCCCGAAAGTGGAACCCTAGAATCAGGGGACTCCCCGAACTACGAGCATAACTCCCGAAGAAGGGCATCCGTACCAAAGAACGACCTCGCCTAGAAGACCTCGGGAGTACGGCATGAGCATTTAAGGAGCCTCTGACATGTCGCCCACAGGCGTTACACGCCGCCTCAAACGGCGGTCTGACATGACGTCGACCGTCCAGGTCTTGTCATGACCTGTCTCGGTTCAAGGCTCAAGGAGCCTGCAAACGGCTACTTGTCCCATACGCCCTGAAACACAGATAACATCCGACCGAACACGTGTCATAATCTGAAAGGGCTTGGAACTCCTATAAATACCAGGAAACATACCCTGGCAAGAGGCCCGATTTGACCCTCTCCCCTTGAGAAAATACAAACAGGCAGGGGCACTAAACCTCTTAGTGCTCCCCTTCTTTCATCTCTCAGGACACTGACTTGGGCGTCGGAGGCTCCTCCCCGGAAAAAGACCCCGGGGACCACCTAACCCTCTTTTCTGAGTATTTCAGGCGCACTCCCCTGGGAAATCTAGGCTCCAGACGTTCTCCCTCTCAGGAAGTCCCTCCCGAAGTCACAATGTCTTCCAACGAAGATGCTGCTGGGCATCATTTGGACCTCCTAACCCTCTTTTTTGAGTATTTTAGGTGCACTCCCCTGGGAAATCTAGGCTCCAGACGTTCTCCCTCTCAGGAAGTCCCTCCCGAAGTCACAATGTCTTCCAACGAAGATGCTGCTGGGCATCATTTGGACCTCCTAACCCTCTTTTTTGAGTATTTCAGGCGCACTCCCCTGGGAAATCTAGGCTCCAGACGTTCTCCCTCTCAGGAAGTCCCTCTCGAAGTCACAATGTCTTCCAACGAAGATGCTGCTGGGCATCAGTGCGTGTTTGGTGTGAATGCAGGCAAGTTCCTTGGATTCATGGTATCGGAAAGAGGTATCGACGCCAACCCAGAAAAAATTAAGACCCTGCTAGGATTTTGAACTCCCACAACAACCAAGGACGTGCAAAGGTTGACAGGGAGAATCACTTCCCTCAGTAGATTCATCTCCAGATATGGGGATTGGTGTCGACAATTCTTCAAAGTGCTCACTAAAGTAGCAAAAACTGAAGGTACCTTTAGCTCCGAAGAACATCCTTGGAATGAAGACTGGAAAAAGGTCTGGAATGAGCTCAAAAGCTATGTAACCCGTCTCTTGACACTTTGGCAACCGAGGGAAAGAGAACCTCTTATCCTTTACCTCGCCGTCAATGAAAAAGCGGTAAGTTTGGTCCTTGTAAAGGAAGAGGGAGGAAGGCAGTGGGCGGTATACTATGTGAGCAAGTCCTTACATGGTGCCGAAGTTAGGTACCCTCTTCTACAGAATGCCATCTATGCCTTAGTATTAGCAAGTAAAAGGTTGTGACCTTACTTCCAAGGACACCTTATTACTATCCAAAGTAACCTACCTCTTCGGGATGTCATAAGGAGGGTACACCATTCAGGAAGATTGTCAAAATGGTGCATTGAGCTTGGTGAATATGACATTACCTATGAGCCAAGAAGGGCAATAAAGGCCCAAGCAATGGTAGACTTTATTGCCGAAGTCCTAAAAGCTGAGGATATCCCGAAAGACCTCGGAAAAGATGAACTTGAGTGGACACTCTTTGTTGATGGAGCCTCCGGTTCCGGACACCAAGGGCTTGGAGTAATCCTCCGCGGTCCTGAAGGTATGGAAGCCAGGAACGCCATTAAATTTGGATTCAATGTCATCAACAATGTCACCGAATATAAAGCCTTCATAGCAGGCTTACGGCTGGCAAAAACAATTGGTGTGAGAAACCTGAAGGCCCATAGTGATTGTCAGCTGGTAGTCCGGCAGATGGGAGGGGACTATGGCACAAAGGACCCAACCTTGGAAAAGTACCATGACCTCGTCAAAAAGCTCATACAAGAGTTTAAAATGGTACATATAGAAAATGTACCTCAACGAGATAATACGGAAGCAAACATTTTGGCCAAATCCAAGAAGTCCACCGAAGTACTATATCAGCCAAGCATAGCGATATTGTGCATAATAACCTCGGGAAGAAGGTGGAAAGATCCGATCAAGAAATACCTCACAATGTTGGAACTTCCCAAAGACCTTCTCGAAGCTGTGAGAGTGCAAAAACACTCGGGAAGATACTTCCTTACTAGGGAAGAATTGTACCGACAAGCGTACTTAAGTCCATTACAGAGGTGTGTCAGTGAAGAGGACGTTGAAGCTGTCCTGAAAGAAGTCCATGAGGGGGCTTGCGGTTCTCACATAAGAACTGATGCCCTAGCCAGAGTACTACTTTGGTAAGGATATTTCTTGTCCACCTTGAGGAAGGAGGCGAGGCAGTTCGTGCAGAAATGCGACAAATGCTAAAGACACGTACCTATCTAGAGACTACCCTAAAAAATGATAACTTCGGCAATTTACCCTTGTCCCTTCTCCGTTTGGGGTATTGACCTTATTGGACCTCTCCCAACAGCTTCAGAAGGAGTGAAGTTCTGCATAGTCATAGTAGATTATTTCACTGAGTGGATTGAGGCAGATCTTTTAGCGGCAATCTCGGTGAAGGAGATACAGAGATTTGTCTGGAAGAACATCATATGTAGATTCGGCGTACCGATGGTGATAGTAGCTGATAATGGTTCCTAGTTTACAGATAAAGGTTTCCAGAAATTCATAGTCAACCTCGGGACAAAGTTGTACTTAGCCTCGGTGGCCCACCCCCCAGAGCAATGGACAAGTTGAAGTGTCCAATAGAACAATAAAGGATGGCCTGAAGAAAAGGTTGAACGAAGCAAAGGGAAGATGGCCAAGAGAGCTTCCGAGTGTCCTATGGAGCTATCGAACAACCCCTAGAAGAGCCACGGGTGAGACGCCCTTCTCACTCATTTCCAGCGTAAAGGCCATTATCCCTGTTGAGGTCATACAACTATCGGTCAGGATACAAGTGTTCGATGAAGAAGGGAACAGCCTCGGTTTAAGAACCAAGTTGGACCTCATTGATGAGCACAGAGAGATGGCCGAGCTCAGAACAAAAGCATTCCAGTGGAGAGTAGCCGTCACTACCAACCTACACGTCAAGCGAAAAGGAATCAAGAATGGGGACCTTGTCCTTCAAAAAGCTGAATTGAAGCCCGAAAACCATCCCATGGAGTACTTTAGACGAACTGGGATGGACCTTATTTGGTCCTCGATGAAGTTTAGCCAGGAGTCTCCAAGCTCGGTGACACTGAAGGTGGAGAATTGAAAAATACATGGCATTCAGATTCCTTGAAAAGATTCTATACATAGAAATTTTTTCTAAGGAAAAAATTGTACAATTCTCACCAAGGGTGACTGACCAAAAATGGTGTAAAAACTGAACGAAGTTTTTCCCAAAACTGCCTACGTGCAAGATTATACATTTCTTCCAAAGGCATAATGACCGAACATGTTGGCCTCTAAAGGAGAAAATGAAACATGTTCGCTTCCGAGAGGGGAAAATGAACATGGTCGCCTCCGATGGATGGAACCAAAGATGGTCATTTTATAAAAGAGCCTCAGTAAATTTGCACACTTAGAAAAATTTTCAAGAAGAAAGTTTCACAAAAACACCAAATAGGCATAACCGAAGATGGTTATAACCGAAGGTGAATATTTCCTTCAGCTAGACATGGCTTTTGAAGGAAAGCATTTTATGTGACGAAACATGGTCATACTCGAAGGAGGAAAGCCAAAAGTAGCTGCTTCCTGAACTACGTAAGTGAAGAACTTAGAAAAATTTTTCAAGGATGAAATGATCCAAACGTGGATATGTCCGAAGGGTCACTTTTCACAAAAAATGTTAATCGAATGTGATTGGTGAAAAAGAGACTTAACTAATTGTACATGTGTTAAGTTTCACGGAAGATGGTCTTTTTCCAAAGGATGAGGACTGAACATGGTCGCGACACCCTTCGACGCCGAAGATAGTTCAATAAGGAACTTAGCCAAAATTTTGAAGAAAAAAGTTTCATTGAAATTTCATTACAAATTACAAAGGGAGCAAATTACAAAGGAAAGAAGCAAAATGAAGCCTATTCGGGGTCCTGGACACCTGCTAGCTTTTCGGCATCTTCAGCTGCCTCACCTTTGGCGTCTTCTTCTTTGGCAGCAACTGTTAGGCCCGAAGGTGGATTAGCTGGGAGATTGAGGAACTCTATCCTTAACCACTCCCAAGATGGTCCTTTGAGGATGTCCAGGGCCGGCAAAAAAGAGAGGTCAGGGTCAGGTAATTTGGACAGAACTTGGTGACGGGGTGGTAAAAACCGTCCTGATAAGAGGACTTAGTTGCTTGGTCAGACTTATTCTTCTCCACATCAAGTCCTCCAGTTCATTTTTTAGGACCACGACCTCCGTCTCCAACATCTTCCTTTTCTTCTTCTCCTTCTTCAGCTTATCGACCTCAGCTTGAAGTTTGGAGTTAAGAGCTAGTGCCTTTGTAAGGTTAGCAACAACACCCTCATTCTTCTTTTGGAAAGCCTTGTTTGCTGAGGTCAAAGATATCACTTTCAAACCGAGGTCTGACATCTTCACCAAAAAGTCCTGAATGAGCTCCCCCTAACTCTTCAGAAATTCTTCCCGAAGGTTGGCCAGCTCTTCCTTGGGTATTTTATTAAGCTCGCCGTACTTGTTGATAGAGCTAGCAAGGAGGTCTTTGGCCTTTGCCAAGGACTCCTCGGACCAACCTCAGACTGAAGACTGTTTGGCTGCCGAAGTTCTGAAGTATCCACTATACGCCAAGAGCTGCAAAAGGGAAAGCAGAATGAGGATCAGAAACGGGTCAAAAACTTAGGAAATTTTGCTAAGTCCCGAAAAGTTCAAAAGCTTATGTGGGCAGCATGTTCACACATCCTCACAATAAGGACCTCCTCATTCGAACACTCCTCCATGAGGGATTAGAAAGTGGCATTTGTCAGGACGCCCTTTGCCATCTGAGGAGCCATTTTCTGGCTATCCTAAGAGAACAAGTCCATGTCCTCTGTGAAAGTCCAGAAAGGCTTCCTCGGCACCTTGTCCTTATCTTGGTATATCGAAAGGCCCTCTTCCAAGCATGCTCTACCACCCACTAAGCAGGTGCTTGCTTCTCTCCAAAATCACACCGAAGCATTAGTATGTTATTCGTTAGCCATTCATCTATAGGGTTTAAAATATCAAAAATTCCCAAACTCATAAAAGAATGGCGCGAACAGAAGTTTGATCCTACACCTCCACATCGCCTTCGGGTGGAGCAGGAAGGGAGTCCTCCTTGACTCTCTTCGACTTTGGGGCTGAAGATGGTCCCCCAGGCACCTTCTTCCTCTTCGGCACCAACTTCTTTCTCTACTACTCCCCATTCTCAGCTTAACCGAGGAAGAGAGACTTGTAAAATGCAACAGACTTGTCACCCATCTCTGCGAAAAGAAGAACATTAGTGTAAGTACATAAGGAGATATATGAAAAAATTTGGAAAGAAACTTAAGGAGATATATGAAAAAATTTGGAAAGAAACTTACTCTTTTCAAGAATCGAATACGTGAGTTCATCCCAAATGAGCATTACCAGCCACGCCTTCTTCCCGTCAAAAGAAGGCTTTGGCATTTTGAGGTCGGTAATGTGTTCCTTGATCACCCCCAGCTGCCGAAAGACCTGTTCGATCATCAAATTCTATCTATAAGGAACGCAGAGGGACCTCGGGATCCCAGTTCGTGATAGCCCGAATACAGCTGTCGAACTCCTCAAATTGGACTTCTAACTCTAAGGTTAGCAGCTTCCTGTGATTAACTACATCAATATCCAAAGTCCCCGAAGCCCATTTGGTTGGCACATGCTTCCACTACTCATGGAGTTTTGGAAAGAAGAACTTATTCTACCACCCTCGCTAGCTGTCCTTCATCCCGAAGGTGAACGTGTACTTCCTGCTCCCAGATCCCTGAGGAAGTAAGAAGTAGAACCCACCCTTTGGGACAGGGTGGAATTTTTAATATTGCATGAAGAAGATGAAGTAGGCCTCAATCTTGAAGACCGTACACATGTAAAGAAAGGCATTGAAATAAGAATAGAAGTTCAAAGGAAGTTGGTTCACAGCTATGCCATGAAACTGGCAAAAGTTGCAAACCATCTTCGGCAGAGGATACCGAAGTCCAACCTTCAACTGGGCCCAAAAGACGGTAACCTCGTTCGAATGAAACATATAACTAGGCATACCTGGACTAGGTAGCCTAATGACAACATAAGAAGGAAGGAAGAATTTGGCCAACCACTTCTGAACTTTCTCTGAAGTGGCACAGCTTGGATGAAAGTTGAGAGGAAGCTAGCTCTCAGGAATGGTATAGGTATTAGCTTGGGGAGCAGACATGTTCAGAAAGAAGAAGTCTAACCTCAGGAAGGTGAAAGAAAAAGAATGGGGAAGATGCACAAAAAATACCAAAGAACGACTTCAGAAAAGAGATCCACCTAGCTCGGAACAAGGTATGAACTTCGGAAGACCACCGTAAGTGCCGAAAATCGCTCCACCGCTAGCACCACCACAAAAAAAAAAAAAGAGACAAGAGGAAACTCGAGAGCAAAAGATAGCATAAGAAGAGAAGTGTGGAAAAAACAGAGGAGGAAGGGTTTATCTAGGCCGAAGGAGGCAGGCGAAGCATCGCCATAATGATCCCTTGAAGACGAAGAGATATGACTGACATAACGGATGCGACTATTCGCCAGTCACCGGGTGACACGTGTCACTTGACGCGAGAAACATGAGAACGCTCCTGATAGTTGCCAGACCAATGCAAGTCCTTCCCGAGGAGACACGTCTATCTAGTCAAAGGATATGACGATTGACTGGCAGGCATGAGTCTTTCCTAAGGAGACACGTCCATTGATTCAGAAGAGGTGACGATTCACTGGCAGGCAATAAAAAACCCAGAAAGGGAATATGCACTTCGGTCCGAACGAACAACTTCGGGAACACCCTAAGCTTGGGCAAAGAATGAGTACCACCTAATGCCAAATGTACTACCTTGGCTAGGAGAGACGTCCTGAACAAAAGAAGGGCCCTCATCTGAAGAAGGTAACCTCGGTAAAAAATGCAGTTTACTTGCTGAGATGACCGTCACCTACCATAAAGTGTTCCATGAAATGCTTGCAAAAGCTCAAGTACCGAAGATGCAACTTTGGCTTTCCGAGGGGGGCATGTGATGGCCAAAGGGCTGTTATCCCTTCTAGAATTCCCAAAGTGACCTGAGATGCACCACCCTCCGGAAACCTGAGTGACCAACCTTAGGAAAAAGGGGCCCCTTACCATCCTCGGGAAGAACATCACCTTAGAACCGAGATCTCCAAATCATCTAGCCAAAAACCACCCTCAGGAGAGACTGGCCGGTCGTCGAAACCGCCAAAAATAATTCTGGTATCCTTAGCAACTCAGAATAAATAAATTTATAGTCTAGCAGTGGAAACCAGGTCGAATCCCAAGGGAGATTTTTTTACTGAAACCTTCCTATTAGAAAACTGAAATAAAAGATTGGGGGGTTTCTTCAATTAAAAGCTGAAATAAATTAACTGTAGAATCAAAATGAAATTAACCAATACTAAAAACGCTCAGTTTAGGGTTGATTATCTATTCCAATCACGCAGTTGATCATCAAAAGAAAATATTTTTTCAATTCAAGCAAATAAACAGGACTCTCTTTAAAGCTAAAAAGAACCCTAAGAATTCAGCAGTAAAATTAACCAGAAAAAGCTTCAAATTAATTTCTTAATTTTGATTAACCAGATATTGAAAAACAATTTCTAATTATCTCAAAATTAGCATTAAGATCAATGAACCAAAAAGTTTATTCCAGGCAACGATCCAAAAGGTTGAACAATTTAACCTGTCTTGCTTCTTCGTATGAACTAACCAGAAATAAAAGCAATCTCCAATCAATTCACTTGCTTCTAATTGAATTCTTCACCTAAGTGGTTGAAAGAAAATCAAGCAGATTTGCAATTGCAAAACCAATTCAACAAGCGAGAACAGGAAAATTAATTGCAATAAATCTGAACAACAAAGAAGTAAATACTTGAAATTAAAGAAAGTTTAAGCAAGAAAAATCAATCCTCACAACCAGTGTTGGCAATGGAAATCGACTCTAGAACTGAACCAAAAAATTACTCAGTCATGATCAGAAGAGAAAACAAAGAACCATAAAAGAAACTAAATCTGGAATTACGAAAAACGGAGAGCTGGAGGAGAAGGGGGCCTGGCGGCGGCAGCCACGCTTAAAAACCAAAGAAAACTTAAACCTATGGCTAAACTCATAAAAACTCCCTAAAATTTCTATATTGTTACAAAAGTACCCCAAACAAATAAAAAATTCAAAATAACTATAAGGTTTCAAAGTTATCAGCCAAGCAATGCTCCAGAACAGCAACAGCAACTTCAAGCTGATATTCGACCTTGATTCAGCCACTATTTCTCAAAACTCAAAGCATAAAAGTTGTAGATATCTTTGTTATCTTCGAAACAACACCTGAATCGCATAAAACAGACATCTACATCCAAAGATATGCCCAAAATACCATAACTGCTTCTGAACCGGCGGTGACTCGTAAATGGCCACTTTGAAGCTGGATTTGCCTCTTAACGTGCAAACTTGGGTTCATGGTCTGAATGTGATTTGTATCTCCAGATGTTATCTTTCCAATGAATCAAGAATCACTTCATTCTGATCTCTGTAGCTCAAGATATAATTTTTCTACCGGAACATCACTAATCTGTCAACATCCTGAAAGAGCACAACCAAATTAAAACTTGTAAAATGGCAAATTAAATTCACTTTCAATCAATTAAGTCCACATATGCTCTAAGCTACAAAACATACTCAAAATATATATTTAAGGTTCAAAACATATTCAAACATACTAAATATGAGAGAAATAAATATAATAAATATAAGCTTACCAAGACGTAGCACCAACCTTGGTGAACGACAACTACCCTTGGTTGGTAACAGAACCGACATTGGAAAACCTATAAACTACCACCTTTAGAATATCAAAATCACCAAGTTTCAGAAAGTATATCCCCATCCTCGGTTGGGAAGAGCGGCTTCTGAAGGTACCCCATTCTGCTGAAGGGCCTCTCCTAATCGCCCTCGGTGGCTATATTGAGCCGAATGGGACGTCCTAATTCGAAGAAGCCTTGTACTGTGAAGGGGTCTCATTCTCCGAAGGGGTCTCGCTGAGATACAACAAAAACGATTAAGGAGCCTCTGATAGAGAGACCTCGCACATGCCCCTGCCCTCTGGCTGAAACAGCCTACAGCCAGCTAGAGATACCTATCTCCGAGGGTATGGATCAAATCTCATCGATCACGTGTCACGAACTGAATAGGCTGTGTCGAACGGCCTTCTCCCTCCACCCTCCTATAAATACTTAGGAAGGACCTTGGTAAGGAAGGGGATAGAACTCTTGCTATTTTCCTTACTTTCTGTTCCGTACTACTACCATTCTAAAAAACACTAACTTGAGCGTCGGAGGCTCCTCCCCCAGAAACACGTTCCGGGGAGCTTCTAACCCTTATTCTTCTGAGCATTTCAGGCACCTTCATACCGGATGTGTTACGGCCCTTCTAGTGGGAGGTAAAGACTTTAGAATTTAGTTTAGAAGTTTAATTTAATTTTTCCTAGCAAGAATTAAGAAGTTTGCCAAAGTTCACTAAGTTCCGACAAGAATAAAGCTCTGAACTAACTTCAGGGGTAAAATGGTAATTTTCCACCCTGAGTGGCCGGGACGAGTCCCGAGTGTTTTAAAATGAATTTTTAGAACTTAATGCTTAACCTTAACTCAAACTTGACCAATAGACAGGATTTTAAACAAGAACCGGTAAGTTTAAAGATGAGGGACTAAATTGTTTAAAACTTTAAACTTTGGTGGTTTGAGGGGTTAAGTGGAGTTTAAGAAGAGGGAAGAAGGGTTTGGGCTGCCATAACCCGTTTTCCAGCCTTCTCTCCTCCATTTCTCTCTCAAATTGAGCTTGGAATCAAGAGATTTTGGTGTCAAGAGGTGCAATTCAAAGTATATAAGCTTGGAGAAGTGATTTTCAAGCTTGAAATCATGTTTTTGAAGCTTGGAAGGACGTTTTTCTCCATCCCCTATTTTTGAACGAGGTAAGAGTTGTGTTCTTGATTGAATTCATGGTATTTGGTTGATTTGAAGCTTGGGTTTTGGTTAGAGAGGCATAATTTTGATGTTTGGAGCTTTGTTTTTGGATTGGAACTTGTGTAGAACTTTGGGAGCTTGGTTGAACGAAAAGGGGCTTGATTCTTGCTTGTTACTTGGAGTTGAAGGTAAGGGAGAAGTGTTTTTAAGTTCATGGAATGCCATTAGCTTGGATTTGCTTGAGAAATTTGAGTGGTTTTAGCTAAGGCATTAAGGAAACGTTTTGGTGAATTATGGTGGACTAGCGGGATTGAGAGGATTTGTTTGATGTTACGATACATCATAGCTTAGCTTTTGATAGTTGGTTATGTTCTATGCAACATGTACTATGTGTGTATGAAATTTGGAGGCATTCCATGCATGTTTGATATGTGTGGGAAGTGTCCAAAGTTCATAGCAGTAAAATCGGGGTTTTCTGGGCATTTTGCAGGTTTGGCGACGCGTCGCCAATCCCCACGAGTTCCCACGACGCGTCGCCAATCCAGAAAAATGTTTCAGAACGTCGACAACTGTGGCGACGCGTCGCCAAGACAGCATTTGACACCCGGTTTTGTTTTCAGCATAACTTTTCGCTCGGGTGTCCGATTGAGGTGATTCAAGATTCCACTCGAAGCTAAGAGGGAGTACTATCACCTCAATGTTTTAAAAACACTTAAAATGTCCCAGTTTTAGATTTATATTAACTCAAAGTGAAGGCAAGTTTTTAAGGAAACTATGTTGCAAATGAACATAATTAGCTACCACTAGCTCAGGTGAGAGGTTTAGAACCCTTGTCGGCCTAGCCGTGCCATAGCCACGAGGCCACAAGGCAAAACCTTGTTCATCTAGTCTACATCAACGAGGCCCTGCGGCCTAGTCTACAAAGTCCCACCATAATTCCCCTGCATAACAACTAGGTGAGAGGTTTTATGATTGTTTGTGGCTTGCTAAGGTTCACCCTTGGGCCGAGTGCCAGGTTGCTAAGTAGTTGCGCTTGGCCTGGTAAGGAGGACTACTTGAGGAGAGGTCTACGGACCTGGTTATATGCATATATACTAGTACCCTCATGCTGTGTGAGCTCGCAGCCAGAGTCCTAGGTTTTTCTTGCAGGTACATTGAAGACCCCTTACTGAGAATTGTTGAATTCTCACTCCCTGTTTGTTATGCAGAGCCTGAAGTTGCTGGACCGGATAATCGTTGAGGATTATCACGGTAGTACCTTTTTGGTGTGTAAAGGTAAGGTAGTTGAGAAACCTTGAGTTTCTAGTTTGCCTAAGTGCTCAGTTGGTTTGTTGGTCAGGTAGCAGTACTAACTTGTTTCTTCCTTTGGCTGCAGAGCCTAGTAGCACTTGGCAGAGGATTTGTGAGACTCGCCACTGGGACGGGTGTCCAAAGTGGGAGCTAGGGTAAAGAGATCTCAGTAAAGTCTTGTATTTTGATACAGTACTTTAGTTTGCCTCCATAGTCTATGTTATAAAGAGTCCTTGACTCAGGATTGTTCTTGGGTGGGAGCATTAGTTACTTCATTGTATGAATGCTTTCACAAGTTGTTTATGTGTAGTTAACCACACAAATGTTGATTTTGATATGCTTTGGCAGTTTGTATATATTTGTGCAGAAATTACTCGGCCGAGTTCTTGTTTAATGTTTTATGGTTTTAATAAACCAAGTCAAAGCATAAGAACATGCATGTTGCATTTCTAGGTTAATCAACTAGTAGCATCGGATTTAATCCGCACACATACTCAGCTAGCCAATTACAATCCACCGTGAGACAAACGCTCACAGGGTATCCCGGGCAGGGGCACGGCGGATCGTGTCAGTGTTTTTGGTATCAGAGCTAAGGGTTTATTTCATAGATATTGGAGGCTTAGACTGAGATCTAGTTGGAAAAGTCCAAGTGCTAGGAAGTTAGTATTGACCAACATCTGGGGATTGTTGTCTGGCTGTGGTTACATGTTACCATGGTTGACACTAGGTCGGGAGCATCAAGGGGAACTAGAGAACCTGGTGAGGGTTCTAAGAACCTGGTGAGGGTTCTAGTGACCCGGTTGTGGTGAGGCTGGATGAGATATCCAGGGTGCTACAGGGGTTGACAGAGACTATGGCTCAGGTGGCACAGGGTATGAATACCCTTGTGACAGAGATGTTCAGAGATTATGAGGACAGGGGTGCTGTCCAGGAGGAGGATGAACCACAACAGGAGCAGGAAAGGCATGCTGAGCCACAGCAAGTGCCTAGAGCTCAAGAACGCCGAAATCAAGTTCATGAGGAGGAAAGGGAACCAGAGATGATGGAGGCTCCAAGGAGGGGAGACACTCCACATCAAATGAGATTATTGGAGAAGTTCAAGACTGTTGATCCACCTAGCTTTGATGGGACCGGAGATCCTGACAGAGCAGAGGATTGGTTGTCCATTATTAACAGACTCTTCACTTGTGGTGGTTATGAGTCAGAGCAGAGGATGGTTTTGGTACCATTCTTTCTGAGAGGGAGAGCCAGTCTTTGGTGCGATGACGTGATGGAGTTGCTGAGGGAAAGTAATGGCACTCGTCCAGAGCACAAGAAAAAGGTGCTCAAGTGGTCAGACTTCGAGAAGAAGTTCAGACAGGAGTATATCAGTGAAGCTGCACAGGATCAGAGGAGGATCCAGTTTAAGAATCTGACTCAGGGGGAGATGTCAGTACGGGAGTATGAGCAGCGCTACAATTCACTTATCTGGTATGCTCCATATATGTTGGGGAATGATGAGCTGAAAGCTAAGAAGTTTTCTCAGGGTTTGAAACCTGTATTCAGGAGGTATATGGCGACAGTTGATATCAGGAGGTATCGCCAAGTGGTTCAGAAGGCATTGGCCTTGGAAAGGGAATTCGAGGATTCCAGAGCACCCATGAAAAAGGTGGAAGCTGGACCATCCAACTTGGGAAAAAGTGCTGCGAAGTGACCGATTGTGGGGATCCAGGATCCATTTAAGAGGAGGAGGACAGGTTTATGTCCAAGGTACAGACGGTTTCATGGTGGCAGACCATGTACACTGGGTACAGATACCTATAATATATGTGGCCAGAGAGGGCATTGGGCGAGGGACTGCCCAAGAGTTCGACCGATGACAGGACCGCCTCGGACTTTACCTCCAGTACCGCTTGCTATTGGGAATCGGCCTAGTGTGGCCGCAGCAGCAGTTGAGCCGAGAGTTTTCGCCCTGACAAATCAAGTGGCCAGAGAACCGCCCGCCGTTCGAGGTAATTTTACTTTTTAGAATGGTAGTGTTAGAGTACTTTTCGATACGGGAGCTACTCTTTCAGTGATATCTTCTACCTTGGTAGATAAGCTTAGTTTGCAGCGTGAAATTTCGGGTGAGTTGAGACTCATCAGGACTGCAAGGAGAGGTTTTATTGTGACCAACAAAGTGGTTATTAAGTATCCCTTGCAGTTAGGTGATCATGATTTTAGTTGTGAGTTATGGGTGATTGAGTTAAGATCATATGATCTGGTGTTGGGAATGGACTGGTTGAGTAAGCACAAGGCACAAATTAATTGTGCGAATCACTCAGTTGACATTACTGATGCTCAGGGAGCTAGAGTGACTTGCACAGGAGGGTTGGCATCTAGTGCTAAGAGTTTACACCTTAGACTTATAGATACCATCCCTTTAGTTGGTGAAGAAAAGTATTATTCGTTGAATGGAGTAGCTATAGAGGAGGAATTGGGGAGAATTCCTGTAGCTAACCAGTTTCCTGAGGTGTTTCCAGTGGAGTTACCTGGGTTACCACCTAGGAGGGATATTGAGTTTGCTGTCCATCTGCAACCAGGGGTTGAGCCTATTTCAGTACCACCTTATTGGATGTCAGCTCCTGAGATGGATGAATTGAAGAAGCAGTTGGAGGAACTGCTAAGGAAGGGCTTTATAAGGCCAAGTGTATCACCGTGGGGAGCTCCAGTGTTATTTGTGAAGAAGAAAGATGGGACTTTCAGGTTGTGCATCGATTACAGGAAGTTGAATGCAGTGACAGTTAAGAATAAGTATACTTCCTAGAATTGATGATTTGTTTGACAGACTCAGAGGAGCGAATGTGTTTTCCAGGATTGATCTTCAGTCTGGGTATTTTCAGATCAGAGTTAAGGAGGAAGACATTCCGAAGACTGCCTTCAGGACAAGGTACGGACATTATGAGTATACGGTTATGCCTTTCGGTGTGACTAATGCTCCAGCAGTGTTTGTGGAAGCTACGAATCGAATCTTTAAGCCATTTCTGGATCAATTTGTTGAGGTCTTCATTGATGATATTCTGGTTTATTCACAGTCTACAGCAGAGCATGAGGAGCACCTTAGAACAGTTTTGCAAGTGCTGAAGAATAATCAGTACTACGCAAAATTGTCTAAGTGTGAGTTTTGGTCTGAGAGGATTCAGTTTTTGCAGCATATCATCAGTACTCAGGGTTTGTCAGTTGATCCTGAAAAAGTTCAAGCAGTAGTTGAGTGGAAAAGACTGACTACAGTTACAGAGGTCAGAAGTTTCTTGGGGTTAGCATGTTACTACAGACGCTTCATAGAGAAATTCTCTGTGACAGCTACACCGTTGACAGCATTGACCAGGAAAACTCAGAAGTTTGAGTGGACATCGAAGTGTGAAGAAGCTTACATGAAGTTGAAGGAAAAGTTGACTAGTGCACCTATACTTGTCTTGCCAGATCCAGACAGAGCCTTTACAGTTTATACAGATGCATCAGGTTCAGGTTTGGGATGTGTGCTGATGCAGGACAGTCAGGTGATTGGTTATGGTTCGAGACAGTTGAGGCCTAATGAGTTGAATTATCCTGTTCATGATCTTGAACTTGCAGCAGTGATTTTTGCACTAAAGTTGTGGAGGCATTATTTGATGGGAAGATCATTTAGAATCTTCACTGATCACAAGAGTTTGAAATATTTGTTTACTCAGAAAGATCTGAACATGAGACAGCGGCATTGGATTGAGTACATCAAAGATTATGACTGTTCGATTGAGTACTGTGCTGGTAAAGGAAATGTGGTAGCAAATTCCTTAAGTCGGAAGTACATAGGAGTGATCTTATCCAAGGATCTGGCTACGGACTCCTCTAAAGGAGTATTGAGGGACTATTTCTTAGCTTTGCATGAATTATGGCAAAGTCGAGAAAAATCCCTAGTTTACGTTTTGGAAGTTTAGTCAGCCTGGTTAGCCAGAGTCAGAGAAGCTCAGTTGAAAGATCCATTATTGAAGAAGATTTTAGGTGAAGCTAAGTCTGGTACTTTGAAGAAGGAATTCAGATACAGAGATGGAATACTGCATTATGGTGATCGACTCTATGTACCGAATGTTGAGGGACTTAGGCAGCAAGTCCTACAGGAGGCACATAGCAGCGCTTTGAGTATCCACCCTGGTGTTAGTAAGATGTATCAAGATCTGAAGACACATTTTTGGTGGCTAGGATTGAAGAGAGATGTATGAGGACATGTGGCAAAGTGTTTGACATGTCAGGTGGTGAAAGCTGAACATCAAAAACCAGCAGGCACACTACAGAGTTTATCTCTACCAGTGAGGAAGTGGGGATCCATTACTATGGATTTCCTAGTAGGGCTACCGACCACTCGGAATCAGCATGATGCTATTTGGGTGGTGGTCGATAGATTGACGAAGTCGGCACACTTTATACCGATCAGAGCCACCTACACATTGGAGAAGTTGGCTCAGTTGTATCTCAGGGAGATTGTGAGACTCCATGGGATACCGGATCAGATCATATCAGACAGAGATCCATGATTTACATCACGGTTTTGGAATGCTTTTCAAGAAGCATTGGGCAGTAAAGTTAGCCTCAGTACTGCTTTTCATCCACAGACTGACGGGCAATCCGAGAGGGTGATTCAGACTTTGGAGGACATGTTACGCATGTGTGTCATTGACTTCAGAGGTGATTGGGATCAGCACTTACCACTGATCGAATTTGCTTATAATAACAGTCATCAATCTGTTATTGGAATGGCGCCCTATGAAGCTTTGTATGGGAGACGGTGTATGACACCTCATTGTTGGGCAGATCCAGCAGACAGAGTAGTCATTGGACCTGAAATCATAGCTGACACTACAGCTAAGATTAAGTTGATCCAGCAGCGAATCAAGACAGCCAATGACAGGCAGACCAAGTATGCGAACTTGAGGAGAAGAGATTTGAGTTTTGAAGTTGGAGATAAGGTGCTTTTGAAAGTGTCGCCCATGAAAGGAGTTAGTCGTTTTGGGCAAAGGGGCAAGTTAGCTCCTAGGTTTATTGGACCTTATGAAGTGTTGGAGAAAGTGGGGAAGGTTGCTTATCGGTTAGCATTACCACCTAACCTATCTCAAGTGCATAACGTGTTTCACGTTAGTCTACTCAGGAAAGTGCACAGTGGAACCGGGACAGGTAGTAAATCCTTCAGTAATACCCATTCAGGAAGACTTGACCTACGAGGAGAAACCAGTTCAGATATTGGATAGGCAAGTCAAGAAACTGCGGACTAAGTGGATTCCGATGGTTAAGATCCTTTGGTCTAACCATAGTGAGGAGGAAGCTACCTGGGAGACGGAGCAGGATATGCTGAAAAGGTATCCTAGTATTTTTCCGGAGTTGCAACGGAATTTGGGGGACCAAATTCAAGAAGGAGGGGAGAATGTTATGGCCCTTCTAGTGGGAGGTGCAGTTGAGGAAGGTAAAGAGTTTTGAATTAAGTTTAGAAGTTTAATTTAAGTTTACTTAGCAAGAATAAAGGAGTTTACCGAAGTTCACTAAGTTCCGACAAGAATAAAGCTCTGAACTAAGTTCAGGGGCAAAATGGTAATTTTGCACCCTGAGTAGCCGAGACGAGTCCCGAGTGTTTTAAAATGAATTTTTAGAACTTAACTCTTAACCTTAACTCAAACTTGACAAATAGACAAGAATTTAATCAAGAACTGTTAAGTTACAAAGATGGGGGACCTAATTGCACTTAACTTGAAACCTTGGTGATCTTGGTGTTAAGTGAGGGTTTAAGAAGGGAAAGAGGAGGAGAAGGCTGCCATAAACACGTTCTTAAGCCTTCCCTCACTCATTTCTCTCTCAAATTGAACTTGGAATCAAGTGATCTTGGTGTCAAGAGGTGCAATTAAGGGTGAATAAGCTAGGAGGAAGCATTTCCAACCTTGAAATCATGTTTTTGAAGCTTGGAAGGACGTTTTTCTCCATCCCCTATTTTTGAACGAGGTAAGAGTTGTGTTCTTGATTGAATTCATGGTATTTGGTTGATTTGAAGCTTGGGTTTTGGTTAGGAGGCATGAATTTGATGTTTGGAGCTTTGTTTTTGGTTTGGAACTTGTGTAGAACTTTGGGAGCTTGGTTGAACGAAAAGGGGTTTTGATTCTTGCTTGGTTCTTGGAGTTGAGGTAAGGGAGTTGTGTTTTAAGTTCATGGAATGCCATTGGCTTGGAATTGCTTGAGAAATTTGAGTAGTTTTTGGCTAAGGCATTAAGAAACATTTTGGTGAATTATGCTGGACTAGCGGGATTGAGAGGAATTGTTTGATGTTACGATACATCATAGCTTAGCTTTTGATAGTTGGTTATGTTCTATGCAACATGTACTATGTGTGTATGAAATTTGGAGGCATTCCATGCATGTTTGATATGTGTGGGAAGTGTCCAAAGTTCATAGCAGCAAAATCGGGGTTTTCTGGGCATTTTGCAGGTTTGGCGACGCGTCGCCAATCCCCACGAGTTCCCACGACGCGTCGCCAATCCAGAAAAATGTTTCAGAACGTCGACAACTGTGGCGACGCGTCGCCAAGACAGCATTTGACACCCGGTTTTGTTTTCAGCATAACTTTTCGCTCGGGTGTCCGATTGAGGTGATTCAAGATTCCACTCGAAGCTAAGAGGGAGTACTATCACCTCAATGTTTTTAAAACACTTAAAATGTCTCAGTTTTAGATTTATATTAACTCAAAGTGAAGGCAAGTTTTTAAGGAAACTATGTTGCAAATGAACATAATTAGCTACCACTAGTTCAGGTGAGAGGTTTAGAACCCTCGTCGGCCTAGCTGTGCCGTAGCCATGAGGCCACAAGGCAAAACCTTGTTCATCTAGTCTACATCAACGAGGCCCTGCGGCCTAGTCTACAAAGTCCCACCATAATTCCCCTGCATAACAACTAGGTGAGAGGTTTTATGATTGTTTGTGGCTTGCTAAGGTTCGCCCTTGGGCCGAGTGCCAGGTTGCTAAGTAGTTGCACTTGGCCTGGTAAGGAGGACTACTTGAGGAGAGGTCTACGGACCTGGTTATATGCATATATACTAGTACCCTCATGCTGTGTGAGCTCGTAGCCAGAGTCCTAGGTTTTTCTTGCAGGTGCTTGGCAGACCCCTTACTGAGAATTATTGAATTCTCACTCCTTGTTTGTTATGCAGAGCCTGGAGTAGCTGGACCAGATAATCGTTGAGGATTATCACGGTAGTACCTTTTTGGTGTGTAATGGTAAGGTAGTTGAGAAACCTTGACTTTCTAGTTTGCCTAAGTGCTCAGTTGGTTTGTTGGTCAGGTAGCAGTACTAACTTGTTTCTTCCTTTGGCTGTAGAGCCTAGTAGCACTTGGCAGAGGATTTGTGAGACTCGCCACTGGGACGGGTGTCCAAAGTGGGAGCTAGGGTAAAGAGATCTCAGCAAAGTCTTGTATTTTGATACAGTACTTTCTTTTGCCTCCATAATCTATGTTATAAAGATCCTTGACTCAGGATTGTTCTTGGGTGGGAGCATTAGTTACTTCATTGTATGAATGCTTTCACGAGTTGTTTATGTGTAGTTAACTCACACAAATGTTGATTTTGATATGCTTTGGCAGTTTGTGTATATTTGTGCAGAAATTACTCAACCGGCTAAATGTTTTATGGTTTTTGTTTATATACCAAGTCAAAGCATAAATGCATACATATTGCATTCTAGGTTAATCAACTAGTAGCATTGGATTTAATCCACACACATAACCAGCTAGCCAATTACAATCCACCGTGAGACAAACGCTCACAGGGTATCCCGGGCAGAGGCACGGGGGATCGTGTCAGGATGTCTCTCATTTGGGCCAGCATGTCATATGACAAGGATGCCGTCGGGCATTAATAAGTACCAAATCTTTACTGACTACAAAAGCGTCAAGTACCTATTTGATAGCCAAAGGGTTATTACCCTTAGAATTTCCAGGTAGTCTGGTGAGCACCACCCTTGGAAAGGAAGAGTAACCAACCTCGAGAGAGAGGGCCCGCACTATGCTTGACCACCTGACCTTAGTGACCCACCACCGACCTCGGGAAATAGCGGGACTGACCTCGGAAAGGTGACATGACCAATTTTGGGGGAAGGTGTCATTCGCCACCCTTAGGTTTTACGAACCTGCCAACCTTGGAAGGATAATGCCCCGTTTTGCCAAAGAACTTATCATGATGACCCTTGGTGATGATATCTTGCCGAAGTGGGTCTCATACTCCAAAGGGGTCTCATTCCCCGAAGGGGTCTCGAGAAAATATGACAAAAATGATTAAGGAGCCTCTGACATAAAGACCTCGCACATGCCCCTGCCATAGACATCCTTGTCGCAGTAACTTCGCCGACACCCCTGGCTAGAACAGCCTAGGGCCAGCTGGAGGTACTTCTCTGCAAAGGTACGGATCAAATCTAGCCAAACATGTGTCATAATCTCAGCGGGCTGTGTCAAACAGGCTCCTCCTTATGCCCTCGTATAAATACTTAGTAAGACCTTCGTAAGGAGGAAAAGAAGACTCTCCCTACTCTCTACTCTCTACTCTACTCTTTACTTATCCTACTCTTATTGACTAGGGCATCGGAGGCTCCTGCCCCGGAAACACATTTTGGGGAGTGTCTAACTCTTGTTTTTGTGAGTCTTGTAGCCACCCTCCCGCTGGAAGTCTCTCATTCAAGCAACTTCATACCGGAAGTCCTTGCTTTAGGCCACTATGTCACACAACGAGGATGCCAGCAGGCATCATTTGGCGCCATCTATGGGAACTCATTCCCAGGTTGCCGTTGTTGAGACTCGGTGCTCTAAGGACAAGGGACTCCCGAGGTCCCCATCCATGCCAGAAACTCAACCAGCAATTGAGCAGCCTGCCACAAGAACTTTTTTCCCTGAGGACGAACGTCTTGTAATGGTCACGATGGGCTTTTTGAGAGATTTTCAGTGCTCCATTGTGGCCGAGATGACTCAGCAGCTAGACCGAAGGTGGCCTCAAACACCTTCAAGCTGAAGAACCTCCTCAACAGCAGCCCCCGGGAAAGAATTCCGAAATCTACTCACTGAAGTTCATGAAGTAAGGGCTCCCACGATGAGTCTTCAACAGAGGACGCACCCACTAGGGCACGTTTTGCCGGAGAAACGATCTCAAGAGAGCCTAGGACTTCCCGCCGCAAAGTCCATCCTCGTACGAGAGGTCCCAGTCCCCCTGTTGGCCCAGCTACTCCCCAAAGAAGAGGCGTCACTCTCCATTGCTAGGGGACACCAGGCAATGAGAAGAGGCCGGTACTACAACCCTCATGGAGAAAATCCTAGATAGGCTGGAAAACGTACAGAAGCATATCACTCGAAAGGCCGTCCGGTCAAGGTTGTCAGAGACCTTCACTGGAGATGAATCACCCTTCATCCGAGCAGTGGTAGAAGCGCCTATGCCGAGCAATTTCTAAGTGCCACGCTTAAAGACATACGACAGACGCAATGACCTACAAGCGCACCTGACAAAGTACAGGCGCAGCATGGTGCTGCATGGTGCCGATGACGCCACCCTCTGCAAATGTTTTGAGGTCATGCTCTGCAGGCCAGAGACTGCGTGGTATAACTCCCTGGCCCCCGGAACCATAGTGGGCTTCCAGGAGTTGTCCACGGCATTCACTCAACAGTTCATCGGAAGTAAGCCGACGGCTAAGATTCCCATCCAGATGTTCGACATAGTGGAGAGGAATGGGGAAACTATCTGCAACTATGTCGAGAGGTTTAATCGGGAAGCCCTAAGTGTGCCAAACTTCCATCCCCAAGTTCGTATCCTCGCAATGATCAAGGGACTTTGGAGAGACTCACAACTTTTCTATGAGTTCTCCAAGGACCCCCGAACACCCTTGGGGAATTTTACCGAAGGGCCGAACAACACATGACAACTGAGGAATTAAGGATGGGAGGCCCAAAGTCCGATCATCATCACCCCGAGGGTCAGAGTCACCACTCTCGGTATTTTGCCGAGGGTGGAGTTAGACCTCAGAAACAAAGAGGGAAGAGGCCGGTGTCCTTTATTCCCTTGAATACCATGAGGACTAACATACTGATGGCCATGGAAATGCAAGGGACCACTATCCAATGACCGAAGGCCATGACCTCAGACAACAAAAAGAACATGAAGAAGTTTTGCCAGTTCCACTGAGACCATGTGCACGACACCGAGGACTACTTCCAGCTAAAAAAGTACATTGAGTCTCTGATCAAGCAGGGACAACTTTGGTGCTACCTGCGTATGCCCTCTCCGAAGGGAGGAAGGGAGGAAGAAAGGAAAGGAGAAGATGAGGACTACGATTCTGACCGATGTCAGAACTGAAGTCCTAGAAAGCATCCACCACCTCCAGCTAGAGTAATACAAACAATCACCGCTGGGATACCCTCAGCCGAGAGGAAGAGAAAAATACGGGAAATCTCAATGATGGAGTTCGGTAACAAGTTGAACAATCTTGTTCGGAAAGATGGATCCACCGTGATGTTTCCTCATGACGACTCACTCCTAATCATGGCAAGGATATGGAGTTGGGATGTCAAAAGAGTACACCTCAACAATGGTTCCAACGCCGACATCCTATTCTCTCATCTGCTCTGAATTTGGGCATCTCAAAAGGCGATCTAAAGCCTGTCACCTCCCCTACCTTCGGGGTAGGTCCGTCCGAACTCCCTATCCTCGGATGGATCGACCTACCTCTGATGCTAAAAGGAACTTTACCTCAGAACAAGGAAGAGCTCTTTGCTTCCACAATGACAAGGTTCATCGTCATAGATGTCCCTTCATTATACAATGCGATCCTCGGGACGTAGACGCAGGGGAATCTCTACATCCATCCAAATGTGAAGTACTTGATTGTCACCTTCGCAATGAAGGATGGGGACACTGAGATATTCATCGACCAAGACGAATTGAGGAAAGTCTTCGTGAAGGCCAGACAAAGCTAAAAAAAGATCCATGCACAGACTTCGAAAGAAAAAGCCATGCTTGGAGAAGAGTCAAAGGGAGAAGAACCAGTAGACCTTGAAAAAATAAAAATAGAAGATGTAGAACTTGTCCCAGGCCGAAGTACCCGAGTGGGGAAAAAACTGGCCGAAGGTGACAGGGAAAAGCTTGTATCTTTTCTGTTAATGAACAAAGATCTGTTTGCCTACTTCGAGAAGGGCATGCCTGGGGTAGACCCTCACATAATCCAACTTAGCCTTAAAGTACGCCTGGAAGTAAAACCTGTTTCACAAAAAAAGCGAAGCCTCTCGGTGAATAAGAACAACTTCATCAAAACTGAAGTCCAAAGTTTAGTGGAAGTAGGCATAATAAGGGAGGTCAAGTACCCCGAATGGCTTAGCAATGTTGTCATTGCTACGAAAGAAGGGAGTGATAAGCTCCGACTGTGCATCGACTTCCGAAATGTAAACAATGCCTGTCCCAAGGACTCGTATCCTTTGCCACCAATAGATCAATTGGTGGATTCCACCGCCGAATACAAATTGCTCAGCTTCCTCGACGCTTTCGATGGATACCACCAAATTTGGATGGATCCCGAAGATGAGGAAAAAACCGACTTCATCACCAAAGTCAGGACCTACTGCTATGTCAGAATGCCCTTCAGTCTAAAGAATGCAGGAGCAACGTACCAAAGGCTGATGAAGAAAGTGTTTGACACCCAAATCGGGAGGAATATGGAAGTATATGTCGACGATATGATAGTTAAGAGCAAACTGCCTAGTAGTCATGTCTTAGACTTAAAAGAAACTTTCGACCGAATTCGAGAATTCGGAATCCGTCTCCACCCGGAGAAGTGCGTGTTCGGGGTGAATGCGGGCAAGTTCCTTAGATTCATGGTATCGGAAAGAGGAATCGACGCCAACCCAGAAAAGGTTAAGGCCCTACTGGGATTCCAAACCCCCACAATAATCAAGGACGTGCAGAGGCTGACAGGGAGAATCACTTCACTCAATAGATTCATCTCCAGATATAGGGATCGGTGCCGACCATTCTTCAAAGTGCTCACCAAAGCAGTAAAAAATGAAAGTACCTTCGGCAAGGGGGAACACCCTTGGATCGAAGACTACCAAAAGGCCTGGGATGAGCTCAAAAGTTACCGAACCTGTCTGCCGACACTTCGACAGCTGAAGGAAGAAGAACCTCTCATCCTCTACCTCGCCATCAACGAACAAATGGTGAGCTCGGTGCTTGTAAATGAAGAGGAAGCAAGGCAGTAGCCAGTATACTATGTGAGTAAATCCCTACATGGTGCTGAAGTTAGGTACCCTCTTTTACAGAAGGCCATTTATGCTTTAGTATTGGCAAGTAGAAGGTTGCGACCTTACTACCAAGGACACCCCATTACTGTCCGAAGTAACCTACCTCTTCGGGACGTCATGAGGAGGGTATATCACTCGGGAAGACTGTCGAAGTGGTGCATTGAGCTCGGTGAATACGACATCACCTATGAGCCGAGAAGGGCAATAAAGGCCCAAGCATTGGCAGACTTGAGTGGACACTATTTGTTGATGGAGCCTCTGGTTCTGAACATCAAGGAGCCGGAGTAATCCTTCGTGGTCCCTAAGATATGGAAGCCATGAAGGCCATCAAATTTGGATTCAACATCACCAACAATGTCACCGAATATGAAGCCCTCATAGCAGGCTTGCGCCTGGTAAAAAGAGTTGGTGTGAGAAATCTGAAGGCCCACAGCGATTCCCAGTTTGTAGTCCGACAGATGGCGGAAGACTATGGCACAAAAGACCCAACCTTGGCAAAGTACCATAACTATTACCCACTCAGGGGTAATCTAATTATGGTGCCAAAAATGTGCATTTAAACTCCCAGGATTGATGTGTCCTGTAGGTCATCAGAACAACACCCCTAGTGTACATACTCAAGTGACCCTCTTTAGCACTATGTAAATACATGCATATTGGTCTAACCATAACACACATATTCACATTTATGCACACCATGGCAGGTAAGAAGAAAAAAACTAGCATAAGTCTTAGTTTTGGCTTCCACACATTAAGCATTCTTACTAGGTTCAAAAATTCCAGCCACTGCACCTAAACTTCCTCCAACAAACTGTATCATTCTAGCTATGTAACCCCCTGTTTTCTTTGTTGAATTATCAATAGAGACTTAGGGAAAACCAAGGAATTTTTTTTTTTACATCAATAGCCCACCTATGGACCAAGTTATGGATTTTTGAAGTTGGTTACAAAATTCTGACCAAATGAGCAGTAATTCTTACAACTTTGGAACATCCTATCTTTAGCTACAGAGCTCTAAATCCATAAATTCCAAATCTCAGTTTACCCTCTAGATGTCCTCTAGGTGTGGTCAACAGTTCATACCAAGATTCATTCTACACAGGGAGATATTCAACTTTAAGTACAGGGTCAAAATTTTGGCAACTTTTGGACCATTTTGCCCATACAATTTTTCCAAACCATTCAAACACTTCATTCACAAAGATAAACCCCTCCAAGGCTATCCCATACATGTCCATTACACATATGAATTACCTTCTCTTGCATCTAGCAACTTTATGTGGCAAAAAAATAATTTACAAGTAAGCAGCCTATCATTCACACGTAGGCAGCTTTGCACCACGTCACATACATAGCCAAAACATTACTTAAATGTTCACATACTTGTCTCATTTTACATACACTATATGTACATGCACACATGAACTGCAATATGGTCTTAACTCAGCTAAATACACACCCTAGGTTACAGGAGGTCCTGAAACACAATGGACTCCAAAAACAGGATGCTGGACAGCTGCTGCACAACACAATAAGTACCACTATTAAAAACACCAAATGTGCTCCTACAACCACCAAACTTTCCAGATCACAACTAGACATATGGAAGTTCATGTACCTGAAATTTTAGACTAAAAATCAAACTACAAAGGTTAGTTTGAAGGTGATCTTTCCGCTGGACCTGAAATGACAGAATTGAGGGGAGTAAGTTTCATTGAGAAACTTAGTAAGGGTAGCACTTGGATTCAATAGGCAATGTAACCATCATTAAAACCTGCATACAAAGGCACTAAAACACAAAACCACAATTCATATATACAAGATATAGCAACCAAATGCAGCAGCCAAACACAAACAACAAACACATGAAATGTGGCAGCAACATACCATAGGTTAGTCCATAAAACATGAAATAAACTTAAATAAATCACTATGGCAGCCCTCCTCAAACTAATGATTCATCTTACGAGGGTTTTAACAGTAGTTAGTACTAACTTTTGGGCCCTAGAAACCTAGAAATTCACTGCATCACTGTGCACTGCGCATTAGGTCACAAAACCTTCAATAAGTGCACTCCCCTCACTAAGCTTGGTTTATCAAGCTGATGGCTCTCTTCCAAGCTTAGCCCTAGATCCATGGTGGCTTGAAAATATAGAAAACAACCCATGAGAGCAAGAGAACCCCTACCTTGATGGGTATGCTGAAATTGGAGCTTGAGCCTAGGTGCACTCAAGCAATAGCACCAAATAGCTTCCAATTGTGCTTCCTTGACTTCAATTGCAATTAGTTTTGAGTTTGAAGGTATGGTGGCTATGGAGGAAGTGTGGAGGAGAGGGCTGGCTTTCTTTTTGCTGGTGGAGGCCGAAATTTAGAGAAGCAAAGGTGGTATTGACTACTTAAATAGTCAAAAGTACACTAAACACACTTAAGTAGTCTTAGCCTTGTCTTATGTTATTTTCCTTACTACAAGACCATGGTTTCTTAGTCTTAATCTCTTGGCCCACATTTGACCATCCTTATCTTCCTTTAGCAGCCCTCCTTATGTGGGATAACCCCACAAAACTTCCATTTGACTTAAGTCATAAACATACACATCTTAAGGTCTACATTAGAATACTTAGGCCCTTTATGCCTTTTTGTGTTTTCTTTGTCCTTGTTTGTCTTGCATAAGCAATTTGGTCATCCAATAGCACTTTCATACCATTCATATCCTTATCATAACTCTCCAAATCTCTTTTGTGAAAGTTTTTCAATTGACTACCTGAATTTCCAAAATCTTACAAAAAAGTCCATAGGTTGCTTGACAAACAAGCAATCCTTAAGGCTTTTCTTGGGGACCAAGTTACCAACTTGGAACACTTTTAAGGAGGTGTTAATCATACCTTTTATCCCCATACTACAATCACTATGGTGAGAATTACACAATATAATGGTTTTTAGCCATTATGACACACTTGTAATTCTCCCATTTTTGTGAGGTGGTAACAATAACCTCGTCAAGAAGCTCATGCAGGAGTTTGACACGGTGCATATAGAAAATGTAACTTGGCGAAATAATATGGAGGCTGACGTACTGGCCAAATCGAAAGAGTATACTAAGGTACTGAATCAGCCGAGTATAGTGATGTTGTGCAACAACCTCGGGCAGAGGATGGAAAGATCCCATCAAGAGGTACCTCATGACTTCAGAACTCCTCGAAGATCCTCTTGAGGCCTTGAAAGTATGAAAATGCTTAGGAAGATACTTCCTAAACAGGTAAGAACGTATTGACAAGGGTATGCAAGTCTGTTGCGGAGGTGTGTCAGCGAAGAAGACGTTCAAGCTGTCTTGAAAGAAGTCCGTAAGGGGGCTTGCGGTTCTCACATAGAAATTGATGCATGGCCGGAGTGCTACTTCGACAAGGATATTTCTGGCCCACCTTAAGGAAGGATGCGAGGCAGTTTGTTCAGAAGTGTGACAATTGCCAAAGACACGCACCCATCCAAAGGCTACCCTCAGAAAGGATAACTTCGGCAAGCTACCCCTGCCCCTTCACCGTATGGGGTATTGACCTCATTGTACCTCTCCCAACAGCTTCAGGAGGAGTGAAGTTCTGCATAGTCGCAGTAGATTATTTCACTAAGTGAATCGAGGTAGAGCCATTATCGGCAATCTCAGTGAAGGACATACAGAGGTTTGTCTGGAAGAACATCATATGTAGATTTGGCATACCAATGGTGATAGTCGCCGGTAATGGCTCCCAATTTACTAATAAAGGGTTCCAGGAATTCATAACTGAACTCAGAATTAAATTGCACTTTGCCCCCATGGCCCACCCTTAGAGCAATGGACAAGTTAAAGTGTCCAATAGAACAATAAAGGATGCCCTGAAGAAAAGGTTCAACGAAGCAAAGGGGAAATGGCCAGGAGAGCTTCCGTGCATGCTATAGAGCTACCGAAAAACCCCTAGAAGAGCCACGGGTGAGATGCCCTTTGATAGCCAAACGCTATCGCCTCTATCTGGCCGAACTCCCTGCCACAAGAATGGCCAGAAGAAGCTGGCGTTACCCGAGAAAAAGTGTGATCATGCACCTCTGGAGATAGCCGAAGAGCTCCGAACCCGGCACGCCAGGAAAACCCGAGGACACTACTTGCCCCCCCAAGATTGTGAACAGATCGCCTTCGAAAAAGCGGCACCAGACATAGCGAGCCGAACATGATATCCCCGAAGGCGGAACTCTCTGAAACTGGGAACCCCCGAACTGAGGGCTTGTTTCCCGAAGAGGCTCTGTCCGTACCAAAGGACGACCTCACCCAGGGACCTCGGGAGTACGGCAGGAGCATTTATGGAAGCATTTAAGGAAGCCTCTGACACGTCCTTTCACAGACGTCACAAGCCGCCTCAAAAGGCGCTCTGACACACGGACGCCATCAGAATCACATCATGGCCCATCTCAGCACATGGCTCAAGGCAACCTGCTACCAGCTATCTGTTTCCTACGCCCAGAAATTCAGGAACATCCGACCGAACACGTGTCGCGATTTGAACGGGCTAGGCTCTCCTATAAATACCAGGAATTAATACTTGGCAGGAGGT
Organism: Aquilaria sinensis; assembly: GCA_005392925.1. Classification (NCBI taxonomy): domain Eukaryota; kingdom Viridiplantae; phylum Streptophyta; class Magnoliopsida; order Malvales; family Thymelaeaceae; genus Aquilaria; species Aquilaria sinensis. Next base: position 12,074 of record SMDT01002039.1, on the reverse strand, counting down.
TGGTTGGCAAAACACTGCTCCCACACTCTGAGAAAATTACCAGGCGAGACTCTTCAGCCCTGTGTGCTATTACCTTTGCCTTTTTCTCAGCCAACCACTGACTTGCGCGTCGGAGGCTCCCCCCCCGGAAAAACACTCCGGGGGCCTCCTAACCCTTTGTTTCTGAGCTTTCAGGCACACTCCCTTGGGCGATCCATCCTCCAGGCGTTCTTCCTCCCAGAAGTCTCTCCACCAGTCACCATGACTATAAACGATGAGGCCCCTGGCCATCATTTGGCGCCGTCTGTGGGAACCCGCTCTGAGATCGCCGTCGTTGAAACTCGGCGTTCTAAGGACAAGGGGCTCCCAAAGTCCCCGTCCGCGCCTGAGACACAACCGGCTGCTGAGCAAACACTCCCAGAGACTTCTGTGCCCGAGGAAGACCGCCCTCTAGTAATCACTATGAGTTTCCTGAAAGACTTTCAGCATTCGGTCGTGTCTGAAATGACACAGCAGATCGACCGAAGATGGCCACAGCAAGCACAGGCCCAGAGACTTCCCTCACCAGCACGCCCTCGGGAGAGAAGCCCGAAGTCCACTCATTGCAGTTTGGGAAGCGGAGATCCGCGCGAAGAATCGTCCACAGAAAATACTCCCCTTGGGAAACAGCCTGTGGGGCAGAAGTGGTCTGAGCGACCAAGGGTCTTGCAGCAAAGAAGTTCGCTGTCTGAGGCAAGGTCCCTGTCCCCTCAGTGCCGAACTCGCTCCCCGAAGAGGCGCCGGAAATCTCGCTTCCCTAAAGAAGGACCTAGTGCCACAGTGCTTATGGAGAGGATATTAGCACGGATAGATAGGGTGGAGAAACAAGTGGCCAGAAAACCCGTTTGGGCCAGACTCTCGGGAACATGCTGCGAAGATGACTCCCCATTCATTCAGGCCGTTGTTGAGGCAGCCATGCCAGGTGACTTCAGAGTACCTCGATTGGAAATTTATGTTGGCCGTACTGATCCACAGGCCCATCTGACGAAGTACAGACGCAGCATGATAATGCACGGTGCTGACGACGCTACCATGTGCAAGTGCTTCGAAGTCACCCTCACAGGGCCAGCACCTGCATGGTACAATTCATTGCCTTCAGGGACCATTACTGAGTTCCAGGAGTTGTCGACGGCCTTCACGCAGCAATTCATCGGGAGCAGGCCGACTGCGAAGATGCCTGTCCAGATGTTCGACATAGAGCAGAGAAACGGAGAGACCATCCGAGACTATGTCGAAAGGTTCAACAGGGAAGCCCTGAGCGTCCCAGACTTTCGGCCCGAAATCCGCATTCTTGCCATGACACGGGGCCTTCGGCGAGACTCACAGCTATTCTACGAATTCTCAAAGGACCCCCCGGAGACCCTCGGAGAATTTTACCGAAGGGCAGAACAGCACATGACCGCCGAGGAGCTAAGAATGGCAGGGCCGAAGTCTGATCACTACCGCGCCAAAGGGTCCAGTCAACAAGCTCGGCATCCGACCGAACAAACAGGACGACCTCGGAGGATGCGGGGAAGGAAACCTCAAAGTTTCACACCATTGAGCACTACACGGACCAACATTCTCATGGCGCTGGAAAGGCAAGGGACGCAGATTCGGCGGCCAAGGGCCATGACCGCCGATAATAAGAAGAATGCAAAAAAGTTCTGCCAGTTTCATCGCGACCACGGTCATGACACCGAAGACTGCTTCCAGCTGAAGAAGTACATAGAGTCGCTGATAAAACAGGGCCAACTTCGGAAATACCTGAGGATGCCATCCCCGAAAGGGAGAAAAATGGAGGAAGAAAGGGCCGAAGATGAGGACTATGACTCCGACAGGCGGAGAAACCGAAGTCCAAAAAGGCGCCCTCCACCTCCGGCAGGGGTTATCCAAACAATCACCACGGGGCTCCCATCCTCGGAAAGAAAGCGAAAGGTCAGAGAAATTGCAATCACGGAATATCAAAATCCAGCAAAAAAGCTGGCCCGCAAAAATGGATCCACCATCGTCTTCCCCCACGACGATCCACTGCTGATAACGGCGAGGATAGGGAACTGGGACGTCAAAAGGGTGCTACTTGATGACGGATCAAATGCGGACGTCCTATTCTCGCACTTACTGCCGAACTTGGGCATCTCCAGCAGCGAACTTAAGCCAGTCACCTCGCCCACCTTCGGGGTCGGACCATCCGAACTGCCTGTTCTCGGATGGATCGACCTCCCACTGATGATGAAAGGGACTTCGGTAGACGGAGCAGCTGAGTTGTACGCCTCCACAATGGCAAGATTCATCGTCATGGACGTCCCGTCCTCGTACAACGCCATCCTTGGAAGGCAGACACAGGGAAACCTGCACATTCGCCCTGATGTGAAGTACTTGACTGTCACATTCGCCACCAAGGATGGAGATGCAGAGATCTTCATAGACCAGGCCGAGGTAAGAAAGGTGTTTGTGAAAGCACGAAAGGCTCCGGCAAACAACTCTACACAAATGGTGGAGGCAAAGGTGCAGGAGAAACACAAATGGTGGAGGCAAAGGTGCAGGAGAAAGGCAAAGGAGAAGATCCCGCAAAGGCAGAAACGGAAGCAGTAGATCTTGCCCCAGGACAATCTACCCGAATAGGGAAGAGCTTGGCCGAAGGTGACAAGGAAAAACTTGTATCCTTTCTGCTGGAAAATAAAGATCTGTTTGCCTACTCGCCAAAAGATATGCCGGGGGTGAACCCTGGCATAATACAGCACAGCCTCAAAGTAAGCCCGGAAGCAAGGCCTGTCCGGCAAAAGAAACGAAGCATCTCAGCCCATAAGGGCAACTTTGTCAAAACCGAAGTCCAGCGACTGTTGGAAGCCAAAGTTATCAGGGAAGTGAAGTACCCCGAATGGTTAAGCAACGTGGTCATCGCCACAAAAGAAGGTAGCAGCAAACTCCGGATGTGCATCGATTTCAGAAATTTGAACGATGCTTGCCCGAAAGACTCATACCCTCTGCCGCCAATAGATCAGCTGGTAGATTCAACTGCGGAATATGGGCTCCTAAGTTTCCTAGACGCCTTCAGTGGCTACCATCAAATAAGCATGGACCCCGAAGATGAAGAAAAAAACTGCCTTCATCACCGAGGGAGGAACATACTGCTATATCAGGATGCCCTTCGGGCTCAAGAATGCAGGAGCCACCTACCAAAGGTTGATGAACAAGGTCTTTAAGGACCAAATGGGAAGAAACATGGAGGTATATGTTGATGATATGGTAGTCAAGAGCAAGCTGCCTGGCTACCACGTTGCAGATTTAGAGGAAACCTTCCAAAAGCTCAGAGCCTTTGGGATTCGGCTCATTCTGAAAAGTGCATCTTTGGAGTAACCTCGGGAAATTTCCTTGGGTACATGGTATCCGAAAGAGGCATTGACACTAACCCCGAGAAGATTAAGGCTCTGCTTGAATTCTGAACTCCTGCCACGGTCAAAGACGTGCAAAGGCTCACCGGAAGAATAACCTCCCTAACCAGGTTTATTTCTAGGTACGGAGATCGGTGCCGACCTTTCTTCAAAGTCCTAACAAAGGCAGCAAAAAGGGAAGGCGACCTCAGAAGGAATGATCATCCTTGGGATGAAGATTGCCAAAAGGCCTGGGAAGAACTCAAAGTCTACCTGGCCAGCCTGCCGACTCTACGACAACCTCGGGAGGGAGAGCCACTCGTATTGTACCTCGCTGTCACGGAGAAAGCTGTAAGCTCGGTCCTCGTGAAAGAAGAAGGCCCAAAGCAATGGCCAGTCTATTACGTCAGCAAGTCCCTGCATGGCGCCGAAATCAGTTACCCTTTGCTTCAAAAAGCTATATACGCCTTGGTGCTTGCAGGAAGAAGGCTGCAACTGTACTTTCAGGCTCACCCCATCATCGTCCGAAGTAGTCTACCACTACGGGATGTTATGAAGAAAGTTGATCATTCGGGAAGGCTCTCCAAGTGGTGCATAGAGCTTGGCGAGCACGAAATCATATATGAGCCTCGGAAGGCCATAAAGGCCCAAGCACTGGCAGATTTTATCGCCGAAATACCCACCACTGAGGACAGCCACCAAGATGAGGACAGCCACCAAGATCCGAACGAGGGTGAGCCATAATGGACCTTGCATGTTGACGGAGCCTCGGGTTCCGAACACCAGGGAGCTGGAATAGTTATCAGAGGACCCGAAGGCCTGGAGGTAATGAAGGCTATCAAGTTCAGCTTCAGCGTCACAAACAATGTGGCTGAGTATGAAGCCCTCATAGCGGGATTACGCTTGGCCAGAAGGATTGGCGTGAGAAACTTAAAAGCTCACAGCGATTCCCAGCTGGTAGTTCGGCAGACGGCAGGAGATTATGGGGCGAAGGACCCAACCTTGGCAAAATACCACGAGCTGGTAGCAAAGCTCATCCAAGAGTTTGACGCCGTACGGATCGAAAATGTACCACGGCGGAATAACACTGAGGCAGATTGCTTGGCGAAGTCTAAAACATACACCGAGGTGCTAGATCACTCGAGCATCTCAGTGCTGAGCATAATGACCTCGGGAAAAGGATAGAAAGATCCCATAAAGAGATATCTCACAGAAAATATGCTCCCCGAAGACCCCGGCGACGCTGCGAGACTGCGAAGATGCTCCGGCCGATTCTTCCTGATTGGTGAAGAGTTATACCGGCAGGGATATGCAAACCCGCTGCAGAGATGCGTGGCTGAAGAGGATACTGAAATGATCCTTGAAGAGGTCCACGAAGGCATGTGTGGCTCACATATTGGAACTGATGCCCTTGCAGCGGTGATACTTCGCCAAGGATACTTCTGGCCTACCCTGAGAAAGGACGCAAGACAGTTCGTCCGAAAATGTGGTAGTTGCCAGAGACACGCGAACATCCAGAGGGCACCCTCGGAAATGGTAACCTCGGCACCCTCGACTATCCTTGGCCGTTCGCAGTCTGGGGTATAGACCTTATTGGGCCACTCCCCACAGCACCCGGAGGCGTGAAATTCTGCGTGGTAGCAGTAGACTATTTCTCCAAATGGGTCGAGGCAGAACCCCTAGCAACTATCTCGGCAAAAGAAGTGCAGAAGTTCGTATGGAAGAACATAGTATGCAGATTTGGCATACCGAGGGTACTAGTAGCTGATAATGGATCCCAATTCATAGACAAAGGATTCCAGGAATTTATCAGCGACCTCGGAATAAAGATGCACTTCGCCCCAGTAGCTCACCCCCAAAGCAACGGGCAGGTGGAAGTATCTAACAGGACCATAAAAGATGGCCTGAAAAAGAGACTGGGGGAAGCAAAAGGGAAATGGCCAGGAGAACTCCAAAGCGTATTATGGAGCTACCGAACGACGCCCCGAAGGGCCACAGGGGAACTCCCTTTTCACTCGTCTTCGGGACAGAGGCCATTATCCCAGTCGAGATAGTCAGACCATCAATACGGGTGCAAGTATTTGATGAAGGTGGAAACGACCTCGGCCTCAGAACCAAGCTCGACCTCGTCGGCGAACACAGAGAAATAGCCGAGCTGAGAAGAAAAGCTTTTCAGCAAAGAGTGGCCGCGGCTATAAACTTACGGGCCAGGCCAAAAGAAATCAAGAAAGGAGACCTCGTTCTCCGAAAGGCTGACTTTGCGCCCCGAAGGCCATCCCACGGAGTACTTCGCGCAAACTGGGAAGGACCTTATCTGGTCCTCGCCGAAGTACGAAAAGGCGTGTACAAACTTGGCGATGCCGAAGGCGTAGAATTGAAAAACACTTGGCATTCAGACGCCTTGAAAAAATTCTACGCCTAAGCTTGAGCGAGGGAATCATATTGTACGAAAAATATTCTAAGTACAGAAGTATCTTGAGAAAATTTCTTAAGTGAAGAATTGTACAGAATTCCGCGAAGATGCTCGCCACGAAAAGCAGATATGACTTTCCGAAGTCCCTTGAGCCATCACGCTCGGGAAAGATGGAGAAATCTCGCAGATATGGCAGTTTTCCGAAATCCCTTGAGCCATCACGCTCAGGAAAGATGGGAAACAAGAATATCGCAGAAGTACTCGCCGAAATAAGCGCAGAGACAGTTTTCCGAAGTCCCTTGAGCCATCACGCTCGGGAAAAATGGAAAACAAAAAAACTCTCAAAAGATTTCCTAAGTCTCTTGAGCAAACATGCTCGGGACAAAAGGAAAAGAAGGAAAATTTTTGACTAAGGGTTTTCCGAAGTCCCTCGAGCGAACGTGTTCGGGACAAAATGGAAATGCAAAAGCCTGCAAAAAGACTTAGTCAAATTCTTCAGACTTTCCAAAAAGCCTCTGGAGCGAACAGGCTCGGCCAAGGGAAGGTAAAAGAGTTTCTTTGATTGTAGGTTTTCCGAAGTCTCTTGAGCAAATGCGTTCGAGGAAATGAAAATAAAGAGACTTGAAGAAACACTTAGCCAAAAAAGTCTTCATTAAGGAGTAAGCTGCTTTACAATAGAGAAGTGCCCGAAGAAGGAATACAAAATAGAAGGGAAGGAAAAGGGGCCCTAAAATAGCCTAAGGGTTCGCGGCGTCCCGAGACCCACTCGCTTGCCCGCCCTTTTCCACCACCGATTCTCATAGTGATCATGGTATATGTAGTCCTTCGACCTAAGATCATCAAGGTTCCCTACATGTGAGTCACATACTTTGATACTTTCCTTTGTTGCTCGTAACTGAGTGAACTTGAAGGAGGTCATTGGGTATGTCACATATCATGCGGAGGGATTTGTATGATCAAGATGGGATTTGTCCCTCCTATGTAACGGGAGTGATATCTTCGGGCCCCTTGATAGAGTGAGACTTAGAAAATGCATGGCCATGCTCGGATGAGTTGATATACGATATCAATGTCATCAGTTTAAGTTGGTCTACTCGGTAATCAAGAAACCAAAGATTGGGCTATACGAGAGTGACACATTCCATGTCTCGTGCTTAGTCTTGATATCTTGGACAAAGGGACAATGGCATATATCGGTGATGATCATAAAGGTTTAGTCGAATCATCGACAATCTTGTCACTTGGGTAGCAATGATGTGTTGCTAGACACCGCTCATTGCTTATGATCATAAATGTGATTTATGATCATTGCCAACGTGGTAAGAGCCTATTGGGTCGCACACATAGAGCTATTTGGATCATTAGAGTGCATGGGCTAATTATTTGGGTTATGGTTTCACTTTAATTTCATATTAATAATGGGCCCAAAGAGTTGAGCCATTATTAAGCCCGAAATTAAAGCCTAATTGGATTAGGGCTTTGAAACCCATTAGGCCTGGAAGTTGAGTCTCACTATAAATACAACTTTTAAGTGAGAAATTCGCAGGTCTCCTTGCCCTAGCCTCCCAAAAGGACAGCCGCACTCTTCTCTTGCAATTCCTTGGAGGACGCAAGCTAGCACTGCGAGCGCAAGAGAAACGCATCTGCCGGGACGTGGTGGAAGCGTGGTGATCCCGAGAGGCTCGTGTGGATACCATAGAGAGCTTGAACACGTCAACTGTTCAGGTTTTGTGATTCGACTCTACAGTTGAGTGAGAGATCTCAACCGAAAATTAGGTATGAAAATTTTGAACACCCGGTTTACCCCGTTTCACTTGGATCCTGGAGGGTTTCGGTTAAATTCCGCTGCGCTGTTTGGCTCCCGAAACCCAACAGCGGTATCAGAGCTACTGGTGAAACCCTAAATCGGGATTGATTGTGTTGAATCGCATGATGTTATGTGTTCGGTTGCTTTTCGGCCATGATTAATTAGATTGATTCATGATGCATGAAACGAAACGGAACTCGTAATGAACATATGACATATATGAAGAAATGACACTAATTGGTTAATGAGATTAACCCGAAATTGATAGGTATGAGATACCTATATGGATTAGGATTCTTGCAATAGTTGCAAAAACCCTAGCTTTGTTCGGATTCGGCCTGTTCGGGCACCGAAAGTAAGGTATTTTTGGTGGCTCGAATGGAGGAGTCTCGGGTGCCTACTTTGCTCGAAATAGAAGATTTCGGGCTAAGCAATTGTAAGACAATTTTTTGCGCCGGGGGGCGCTGCCCCCCACACCCCCCGCAAGGGCGGCTCCCCTTGACCCCGTCCGCTGACCGGTCAGCGGAACCACCGCCCGCTGACCGGCCAGCGGGACCGCCGTATGCGAAGCGCCACATAAATAAAAACTGGTTAATCAACGCGCGAAAATTGGCATGCATCTTTGTTGAATGAGATTTGACATGATATGCTGATTGGTGTTTGAAGCATGGTGCATGGTTATAGCCCTTGATTGGTTGTACTTGTAAATACGGCCTGCGAGTCGTGCCTTTTCTTATCACTCTCATTGTACATTCTCTTCTCACCTTACTCCCCTCGAATGTAACTCGAGGTTTCTATTATTGATGTAATGGTACATTATGGGATCATCCAAGGTGGTATGTCCAAGGATCATCCAAGGTGGTATGTCCAAGGAGGTGACAACAAAAGGGCAACCAAGAAAGGAAGAGAAGGAGCTTGTGAAGACCTCTTTTCTTTTCTTAGGCTTTTATGATATTCTCATTGGCTTGAGAATATCGCATAGTTTGGGCTATAACCATGTCACGTTTATTTTCTTGTAAGCATGAGATGCATGTTTTATATTTGTATGTGATGCATGTATAAAGACAACCGGAGATAACAAATTGGTGAGATCAAAAGAAAAATCCCTCAAACAAATATTAAGTCATTAAATGTGATGCCTTCCAAATGTTGGCACTCGTCAAGACTTTGATCAACATTAGGTGGGTTTGCCAAAGCAAAGCACCTATGTTCATCTTGGTAAGGCGCGATGGGATAATAGTGATATCCAAATTGCTAACTTTGGGTTCGACTTAACTAAGTCATCCTAATAGGATTAGGGACTTAGAGGCATAGAGTTGGGCTTAAGTTCATGAGATGAGCTTGGACAAGTGTTGTTCACCCAACTATCCAAGAGTTGCATAAGATGCAATTGGCAAGGAGTTGCCTACCTAAATAGCTGTAACTTGAGAGAAAAGCCAAAGCTGACTCAGGTTGTGGTCAAATATGGATCTTGGCCCACTAGAATACCTTAGCGCCGAGGTGTTCCGAAATAATATCGAGGGTTATTATTTTGAGGAAAATAGTGGGAGTATCGTTTAATAAAAGTCCTTATTAAATGAATTAAAATACATGACTCTTACACTGCATATTTACTGTTGTAGATAACCATGGCACAAAACACATCGACACTTTCGTTGCGATCGATCCTTGAGAAGGAAAAACTGAATGGGACCAACTTTCTCAAATGGTACCGAAACTTGAGGATAGTCCTCAAAGCAAGAGAGAAAGGCTTATGTCCTAGAGCAGCCCATTCCGAATGAGCCTGCTGCCACTGCTCCAAGAGCTGAAAGGGATGCTCACAAGAGGCATTCTGATGATGCTTTGGATGTTGCATGCCTCATGCTTATTACCATGGAATCTGAGCTTCAGAAGCAACATGAGAACATGGGGGCGTTCGATATGATCGAACATCTCAAAATGCTTTTCCAAGAGCAAGCTAGGCATGAGAGGTTTGAGACCTCTAAGGCATTGTTTCAGTGCAAGATGTCTGAGGGAAGTCCCGTGGGTCCTCATGTGCTCAAGATGATTGGGTACATTGAGAATCTTGAGAATTTGGGATTTGCTCTTCAGAAAGAGTTGGCTATTCGATGTAGTCTTGCAATCGTTGCCTGAAAGCTACAGTCAGTTCGTCATGAACTATAACATGAACGACCTTGACAAGTCCCTCCCTGAATTGCTCAACATGTTGAGAACTGCTGAGCAAAACCTTAAGAAGGCTAAGCCCATTTTGATGGTTCAAAAGGGCAAGGGAAAGGGAAAAGCCAACAAGAAGAAGGATAAAGCTAATGGAAAGTCCAATGCTAAGTTCTTCTTCAGCTGCACTGAAACCAAAGGGTGGTGTGGCAAAGGAAGGGGAGTGCTTCCATTGTAAGCAACCTGGACACTGGAAGCGCAACTGCAAGCTCTATCTTGAAGAACTTGCTAAGGAAAAGGGAAGTAAGACTTCCACTTCAGGTATTTTTGTTATAGAGGCTAACTTTTCTACTTCCTCATCTTGGGTATTGGATACTGGATGTGGATCTCACATTTGTGCAAATGTGCAGGATCTAAGTAGAAGTAGAAGATTGGCCCGAGGTGAAGTGGACCTACGTGTTGGAAATGGAGCAAGGGTTGCTGCCTTAGCCGTAGGGACTTATGTTCTCACTTTACCTAGTGGATTAGTTTTAGAATTAGACAACTGCTACTTTGTGCCTACTATTAGTAGAAATTTGATTTCTGTTTCTTGTTTGGACAAGAAAGGTTTTTCATTTATAATAAAGGACAAATGTTGTTCTATTTATTTGAATGAAATCTTTTATGGTAGTGCTCAACTTAGCAATGGGTTGTATGTTCTAGACCTCGAAGATCCAATCTATAATGTGAATACCAAGAAGGTCAGATTAAATGATTCGAACCCGACCTATCTCTGGCACTGTCGCTTGGGCCATATAAATGAGACCCGCATATCCAAGCTCCATAAGGATGGACTCTTGGACTCATTTGATTTTGAATCATATGAGACATGTGAGTCATGTTTGTTGGGCAAGATGACCAAAGCCCCATTCACAGGGCAAAGTGAAAGGGCTAATGACTTACTAGGACTCATACATAGTGATGTATGTGGCCCTATGTCTACACAAGCTAGAGGAGGTTTCCAATACTTCATTACTTTCACTGATGACTTCAGCAGATATGGCTATGTGTATCTCATGAGACACAAGTCAGAATCCTTTGAAAAGTTCAAAGAATTCAAGAATGAAGTAGAGAATCAACTCGGGAAGAGTATCAAAGTGCTTCGATCAGATCGAGGTGGAGAGTACTTGGATCGAGAATTCCTTGACTATCTGAAGGAGTGTGGTATAGTATCACAACTCACTCCACCAGGTACACCTCAATGGAATGGTGTATCTGAAAGGAGAAATCGAACTCTGTTAGACATGGTTCGCTCTATGATGAGTCAAGCTGACCTTCCAAACTCCTTTTGGGGACATGCTCTAGAGACAGCCGCTTTTACACTAAACCGAGTTCCATCTAAATCGGTTCAAAAGACACCATATGAGATATGGAGTGGGAGGCATCCCAATTTGTCTTTTATGAAGATTTGGGGCTGTGACGCTTATGTGAAACGTCAATCCTCTGACAAACTAGGGCCCAAATCTCAAAAATGCCTTTTTGTTGGGTATCCCAAAGAAACAAAGGGTTACTATTTCTACAATCCTTCTGAGCAAAAAGTGTTTGTTGCTCGAACTGGTGTCTTTTTAGAGAAAGAGTTTATCTCTAAAGGAAACTAGTGGGAGGAAAGTAGAACTTGAAGAAATTCAAGAACAACAAGGAGACATCGAACCTGAAATGGAACCTGAACAGACACCACAAGATGTTGTGGTTCAAGAGTCTGTTCCTGTAGCACAGAGCCCACGTAGGTCTGGTAGGATTCGGCGTGAGCCCGAGAGATATGGATTTCTTGTGACTCACACTGGTGATGTGATGCTCATGGATCAGGATGAGCCCACAACCTACCAACAAGCTATGTCAGGGCCTGACTCTGAGAAGTGGCTAGTGGCCATGAAATCCGAGATGGAATCCATGTATGAAAACCAAGTATGGACTTTGGTTGACCCACCTGAAGGGGTAAAACCCATAGGGTGCAAATGGGTTTTCAAGAAGAAAACTGACATGGATGGTAATGTGATTACCTTTAAGGGACGATTGGTTGCAAAAGGTTTCAAGCAAATTCATGGTATTGACTATGATGAAACTTTTTCACCAGTTGCTATGCTTAAATCCATCCGAATTTTGTTTGCTATTGCTGCACACTATGATTATGAGATATGGCAAATGGATGTCAAAACTGCATTCCTAAATGGAAAGCTACTTGAGGATGTGTACATGACACAACCTGAGGGTTTTGTCACTCCTGAGAATGCCAATAAAGTGTGCAAGTTGCAAAGGTCCATTTATGGACTGAAGCAAGCTTCTCGAAGTT
>SMDT01002038.1:0-56029 GCA_005392925.1 Aquilaria sinensis | reverse complement strand
CTGGACCGACCCACCATGAGAACACTACATGGATCGTTATATGAGTGTCATAAGTGATTCTCATAGTGATCATGGTATATGTAGTCCTTCGACCTAAGATCATCAAGGTTCCCTACATGTGAGTCACATACTTTGATACTTTCCTTTGTTGCTCGTAACTGAGTGAACTTGAAGGAGGTCATTGGGTATGTCACATATCATGCGGAGGGATTTGTATGATCAAGATGGGATTTGTCCCTCCTATGTAACGGGAGTGATATCTTCGGGCCCCTTGATAGAGTGAGACTTAGAAAATGCATGGCCATGCTTCGGATGAGTTGATATACGATATCAATGTCATCAGTTTAAGTTGGTCTACTCGGTAATCAAGAAACCAAAGATTGGGCTATACGAGAGTGACACATTCCATGTCTCGTGCTTAGTCTTGATATCTTGGACAAAGGGACAATGGCATATATCGGTGATGATCATAAAGGTTTAGTCGAATTCACCGACAATCTTGTCACTTGGGTAGCAATGATGTGTTGCTAGACACCGCTCATTGCTTATGATCATAAATGTGATTTATGATCATTGCCAACATGGCAAGAGCCTATTGGGTCGCACACATAGAGCTATTTGGATCATTAGAGTGCATGGGCTAATTATTTGGGTTATGGTTTCACTTTAATTTCGTATTAATAATGGGCCCAAGAGTTGAGCCATTATTAAGCCCGAAATTAAAGCCTAATTGGATTAGGGCTTTGAAACCCATTAGGCCTGGAAGTTGAGTTCTCACTATAAATACAACTTTTAAGTGAGAAATTCGCAGGTCTCCTTGCCCTAGCCTCCAAAAAGGACAGCCACACTCTTCTCTTGCAATTCCTTGGAGGACGCAAGCTAGCACTGCGAGCGCAAGAGAAACACATCTGTCGGGACGTGGTGGAAGCGTGGTGATCCCGAGAGGCTCGTGTGGATACCATAGAGAGCCTGAACACGTCAACTGTTCAAGGTTTTGTGATTCAACTCTACAGTTGAGTGAGAGATCTCAACCGAAAATTAGGTATGAAAATTTTTGAACACCCGGTTTACCCCGTTTCACTTGGATCCTGGAGGGTTTCGGTTAAATTCCGCTGCGCTGTTTGGCTCCCGAAACCCAATCAGTGGTATCAGAGCTACTGGTGAAACCCTAAATCGGGATTGAGTGTTGAATCGCATGATGCTATGTGTTCGGTTGCTTTTCGGCCATGATTAATTAGATTGATTCAATGATGCATGAAACTGGAATTCGTAATGAACATATGAGATATATGAAGAAACGACACAAATTGGTTAATGAGATTAACCCTCAAATTGAATGGTATGAGATACCTATATGGATTAGGATTCTTGCAATAGTTGCAAGAAACCCTAGCTTGGTTCGGATTCGAGCCTGTTCGGGCACACTGAAAGTAAGGTATTTTTGGTGGCTCGAATAGAGGAGTCTCGGGTGCCTACTTTGCTCGAAATAGAAGATTTCGGGCTAAGCAATTGTAAGAAAATTTTTTGCGCAGGGGGGCGCTGCCCCCCACGCCCCCCGCAAGGGCGGCTCCCCTTGACCTCGTCCGCTGACCGGTCAGCGGAACCACCGCCCACTGACCGGCCAGCGGGACCGCCGTATGCGAAGCGCCACATAAATAAAAACTGGTTAATCAACACGCGAAAATTGGCATGCATCTTTGTTGAATGAGATTTGACATGATATGCTGATTGGTGTTTGAAGCATGGTGCATGGTTATAGCCCTTGATTGGTTGTACTTGTAAATACGGCCTGCGAGTCGTGCCTTTTCTTATCACTCTCATTGTACATTCTCTTCTCACCTTACTCCCCTCGAATGTAACTCGAGGTTTCTATTATTGATGTAATGGTGCATTATGGGATCATCCAAGGTTGTATGTCTAAGGATCATCCAAGGAGGCATGTCCAAGGAGGATGACAACAAAAGGGCAACCAAGAAAGGAAGAGAAGGAGCTTGTGAAGACTCTTTTCTTTTCTTAGGCTTTTATGATATTCTCATTGGCTTGAGAATATCGCATAGTTTGGGCTATAACCATGTCACGTTTACTTTCTTGTAAGCATGAGATGCATGTTTTATATTTGTATGTGATGCATGTATAAAGACAACCGGAGATAACAAATTGGTGAGATCAAAAGAAAAAAATCCCTCAAACAAATATTAAGTCATTAAATGTGATGCCTTCCAAATGTTGGCACTCGTCAAGACTTTGATCAACATTAGGTGGGTTTGCCAAAGCAAAGCACCTATGTTCATCTTGGTAAGGCGCGATGGGATAATAGTGATATCCAAATTGCTAACTTTGGGTCCGACTTAACTAAGTCATCCTAATAGGATTAGGGACTTAGAGGCATAGAGTTGGGCTTAAGCTCATGAGATGAGCTTGGACAAGTGTTGTTCACCCAACTATCCAAGAGTTGCATAAGATGCAATTGGCAAGGAGTTGCCTACCTAAATAGCTGTAACTTGAGAGAAAAGCCAAAGCTGACTCAGGTTGTGGTCAAATATGGATCTTGGCCCACTAGAATACCTTAGCGCCGAGGTGTTCCGAAATAATATCGAGGGTTATTATTTTGAGGAAAATAGTGGGAGTATCGTTTAATAAAAGTCCTTATTAAATGAATTAAAATACATGACTCTTACACTGCATATTTACTGTTGTAGATAACCATGGCACAAAACACATCGACACTTTCGTTGCGATCGATCCTTGAGAAGGAAAAACTGAATGGGACCAACTTTCTCAAATGGTACCGAAACTTGAGGATAGTCCTCAAACAAGAGAGAAAGGCTTATGTCCTAGAGCAGCCCATTCCGAATGAGCCTGCTGCCACTGCTCCAAGAGCTGAAAGGGATGCTCACAAGAGGCATTCTGATGATGCTTTGGATGTTGCATGCCTCATGCTTATTACCATGGAATCTGAGCTTCAGAAGCAACATGAGAACATGGGGGCGTTCGATATGATCGAACATCTCAAAATGCTTTTCCAAGAGCAAGCTAGGCATGAGAGGTTTGAGACCTCTAAGGCATTGTTTCAGTGCAAGATGTCTGAGGGAAGTCCCGTGGGTCCTCATGTGCTCAAGATGATTGGGTACATTGAGAATCTTGAGAATTTGGGATTTGCTCTTCAGAAAGAGTTGGCTATTGATGTAGTCTTGCAATCGTTGCCTGAAAGCTACAGTCAGTTCGTCATGAACTATAACATGAACGACCTTGACAAGTCCCTCCCTGAATTGCTCAACATGTTGAGAACTGCTGAGCAAAACCTTAAGAAGGCTAAGCCCATTTTGATGGTTCAAAAGGGCAAGGGAAAGGGAAAAGCCAACAAGAAGAAGGATAAAGCTAATGGAAAGTCCAATGCTAATTCTTCTTCAGCTGCACTGAAACCAAAGGGTGGTGTGGCAAAGGAAGGGGAGTGCTTCCATTGTAAGCAACCTGGACACTGGAAGCGCAATTGCAAGCTCTATCTTGAAGAACTTGCTAAGGAAAAGGGAAGTAAGACTTCCACTTCAGGTATTTTTGTTATAGAGGCTAACTTTTCTACTTCCTCATCTTGGGTATTGGATACTGGATGTGGATCTCACATTTGTGCAAATGTGCAGGATCTAAGTAGAAGTAGAAGATTGGCCCGAGGTGAAGTGGACCTACGTGTTGGAAATGGAGCAAGGGTTGCTGCCTTAGCCGTAGGGACTTATGTTCTCACTTTACCTAGTGGATTAGTTTTAGAATTAGACAACTGCTACTTTGTGCCTACTATTAGTAGAAATTTGATTTCTGTTTCTTGTTTGGACAAGAAAGGTTTTTCATTTATAATAAAGGACAAATGTTGTTCTATTTATTTGAATGAAATCTTTTATGGTAGTGCTCAACTTAGCAATGGGTTGTATGTTCTAGACCTCGAAGATCCAATCTATAATGTGAATACCAAGAAGGTCAGATTAAATGATTCAAACCCGACCTATCTCTGGCACTGTCGCTTGGGCCATATAAATGAGACCCGCATATCCAAGCTCCATAAGGATGGACTCTTGGACTCATTTGATTTTGAATCATATGAGACATGTGAGTCATGTTTGTTGGGCAAGATGACCAAAGCCCCATTCACAGGGCAAAGTGAAAGGGCTAATGACTTACTAGGACTCATACATAGTGATGTATGTGGCCCTATGTCTACACAAGCTAGAGGAGGTTTCCAATACTTCATTACTTTCACTGATGACTTCAGCAGATATGGCTATGTGTATCTTATGAGACACAAGTCAGAATCCTTTGAAAAGTTCAAAGAATTCAAGAATGAAGTAGAGAATCAACTCGGGAAGAGTATCAAAGTGCTTCGATCAGATCGAGGTGGAGAGTACTTGGATCGAGAATTCCTTGACTATCTGAAGGAGTGTGGTATAGTATCACAACTCACTCCACCAGGTACACCTCAATGGAATGGTGTATCTGAAAGGAGAAATCGAACTCTGTTAGACATGGTTCGCTCTATGATGAGTCAAGCTGACCTTCCAAACTCCTTTTGGGGACATGCTCTAGAGACAGCCGCTTTTACACTAAACCGAGTTCCATCTAAATCGGTTCAAAAGACACCATATGAGATATGGAGTGGGAGGCGTCCCAATTTGTCTTTTATGAAGATTTGGGGCTGTGACGCTTATGTGAAACGTCAATCCTCTGACAAACTAGGGCCCAAATCTCAAAAATGCCTTTTTGTTGGGTATCCCAAAGAAACAAAGGGTTACTATTTCTACAATCCTTCTGAGCAAAAAGTGTTTGTTGCTCGAACTGGTGTCTTTTTAGAGAAAGAGTTTATCTCTAAAGGAACTAGTGGGAGGAAAGTAGAACTTGAAGAAATTCAAGAACAACAAGGAGACATCGAACCTGAAATGGAACCTGAACAGACACCACAAGATGTTGTGGTTCAAGAGTCTGTTCCTGTAGCACAGAGCCCACGTAGGTCTGGTAGGATTCGGCGTGAGCCCTGAGAGATATGGATTTCTCGTGACTCACACTGGTGATGTGATGCTCATGGATCAGGATGAGCCCACAACCTACCAACAAGCTATGTCGGGGCCTGACTCTGAGAAGTGGCTAGTGGCCATGAAATCCGAGATGGAATCCATGTATGAAAACCAAGTATGGACTTTGGTTGACCCACCTGAAGGGGTAAAACCCATAGGGTGCAAATGGGTTTTCAAGAAGAAAACTGACATGGATGGTAATGTGATTACCTTTAAGGGACGATTGGTTGCAAAAGGTTTCAAGCAAATTCATGGTATTGACTATGATGAAACTTTTTCACCAGTTGCTATGCTTAAATCCATCCGAATTTTGTTTGCTATTGCTGCACACTATGATTATGAGATATGGCAAATGGATGTCAAAACTGCATTCCTAAATGGAAAGCTACTTGAGGATGTGTACATGACACAACCTGAGGGTTTTGTCACTCCTGAGAATGCCAATAAAGTGTGCAAGTTGCAAAGGTCCATTTATGGACTGAAGCAAGCTTCTCGAAGTTGGAATCTTCATTTTGATGATGCAATCAAAGAGTTTGGTTTTATCAAAAATGAAGATGAACCTTGTGTCTACAAGAAGGTTAGTGGGAGCGCTATTGTCTTCTTGGTGTTGTATGTAGATGACATACTACTCATCGGGAATGACATTCCTGAGCTACAGTCTGTGAAGACTTGGCTAGGGAAATGTTTCTCTATGAAGGACTTGGGTGAAGCAGCCTATGTGTTAGGCATCAGGATCTATAGAGATAGATCTAGAAAGCTTCTTGGCCTAAGTCAAAGTACATATATTGACAAGGTGCTAAAGAGGTTTAGCATGCAAGATTCCAAGAAAGGATTCTTGCCCATGTCACATGGTATCACTCTTTCTAGATCTCAGTGTCCGAGTACAACCCGAGGAGAGAGAGCGCATGAGTAAGATTCCATATGCCTCAGCAATTGGATCTATCATGTATGCCATGATATGTACTCGTCCCGATGTCTCATATGCTTTGAGCATGACGAGTAGGTACCAATCGAACCCCGGTGAGAGTCACTGGACAGCTGTTAAGAACATCCTTAAGTACTTACGAAGGACTAAGGATGCATTCTTGGTCTTTGGAGGTGAAGATGAGCTCGTTGTAAGGGGTTACACCGATGCAAGCTTCCAATCCGATAAGGATGATTTTAGATCGCAATCTGGTTATGTGTTTTGTATTGGTGGTGGTGCTGTGAGCTGGAAGAGTTCAAAGCAAGAGACAGTAGCTGACTCTACAACAGAATCTGAGTACATTGCCGCCTCTGATGCTGCGAAGGAGGCAGTTTGGATCAAGAAGTTCATCACTGAACTTGGAGTGGTTCCAAGCATTGCCGACCCGATAGAGCTCTATTGTGACAACAATGGAGCAATCGCACAGGCTAAGGAACCTCGATCTCACCAGCGATCCAAACACATACTCCGACGCTATCATCTCATCAGGGAGATCATCGAGAGGGGTGATGTAAGGATATGCAGGACTTCGACAGATAGCAACATTGCTGATCCACTGACAAAGCCCCTTACGCAGCAGAAGCATGATAGCCATTCTAGGTCCATCGGTATTAGATACATGGATGATTGGCTTTTAGTGCAAGTGGGAGATTGTTAGTGTTGTGCCCAAAAAGCCAATCATGAGATGATTGTATTTTTTGCACATTGAGTCATGATATTTTATTAAGGCATTAATCCAGCAATTATGTTTGTTGTTTTGTTTCTGCGTAACTTAACAAACATAATTGTAACCCTAGAATAATGATATTCTTAAACGTCCCTGGTCTAGTATTATTGTGGAGCGGGTTGCAATAATACATAATGACTAGCATATGTGGAGACTAATATGAGATATGTAGTCTACATATGGGTACAAGTTGGAGAACTTGTGTACTGGACCGACCCACCATGAGAACACTACATGGATCGTTATATGAGTGTCATAAGTGATTCTCATAGTGATCATGGTATATGTAGTCCTTCGACCTAAGATCATCAAGGTTCCCTACATGTGAGTCACATACTTTGATACTTTCCTTTGTTGCTCGTAACTGAGTGAACTTGAAGGAGGTCATTGGGTATGTCACATATCATGCGGAGGGATTTGTATGATCAAGATGGGATTTGTCCCTCCTATGTAACGGGAGTGATATCTTCGGGCCCCTTGATAGAGTGAGACTTAGAAAATGCATGGCCATGCTCGGATGAGTTGATATACGATATCAATGTCATCAGTTTAAGTTGGTCTACTCGGTAATCAAGAAACCAAAGATTGGGCTATACGAGAGTGACACATTCCATGTCTCGTGCTTAGTCTTGCTGTTTGGCTCTCGAAACCCATCACCATTAGCATGGCACTTTATGAAGCATAATATGGAAGAAGGTGCATGACACCCCATTGTTGGTGGAAGCCTCAGATAGGCTAAAGTTGGGTACTTAAATTATTGAGGAAACTACTGCCAAGATCAAGAAGAATAATGAAAGATTAAGGGCAGCCGATGAAAGAACCACAACCTATATAAATAAAAGAATTAGAGACTTGGAGTTTGAGGTTTGTGACAATGTTGGGCTAAAAGTTGCACTAACCAAAGGCACTATTAGATTTGGTAAAAGAACAAAGTTAGCTCCAAGATATATAGGTCCTTATGAGATCATGGACAGAGTTGCCAAGGTAGCATATAGGTTAGCTTTACCGCCAAGCATATCAAATGTTCTTAATGTTTTTCACATCAGTATGCTTAAGAAGTGTCTATTGGACACAAAACATGCTATAATAATGGAAAACATAGAGTTGGAACCTAACTTGACATATGAAGAGAAATCTATAGCTGTCTTAGCTAAGTATACTAGAAGGTTAAGAAAGAAGCTTATTCCCATGGTTAAAGTTTAGCGGTCACACCACTCTGAATGAGAAGCAACTTGGGAAAATAATAACGACCTTTTGGAAAGGTATCCTAAAAAATACCCGAAGCTAAAGGCCATTTTGGAGGACCAAAATTTTTAAGGTGGGACAGGATTGTTACCACCTCACAAAAATGAGAGAATTATAAGTGTGGCATAATGATTAAAAAACCATTATATTGTGTAATTCTCCTCATAATGATTGAAGTATGAAGGGCAAACCGTGTAATGAACACCTCTTTAATAATATTCTAAGTTGGAGATGTACTTGGCCCCCCCCAAGAAAAAGCCTTAAGGTTTGCTTGTTTTTCAAGTAACCTATGGACCTTTTTGTAAGGTTTTGGAAATTTGGGTACTTAACTGCAAAACTCTCAAGAAAGAGCCTTGGAGAGTTATGGGAAGGATATGAATGGTATGAAAGTGCTATTGGAGGACCAAATTGGTTATGGAAGACAAGTTTGGACAAAGGAAACACTAAAGGCATTAAGGACCTAAATGTCTTAGTGTAAACCTTAAGGTGTTCAAGCTTTTGACTAAAGTCAAATAGTAGAATTGGTGGGGTTGTCCCAGCATGGGTTCCATGGCTAGATTAATATAGTTTTTTGGTTTGATGAAAGACTCTACTTGATAATGAAGCAAAGAAAATAGTGGGTTCCATGGCTAGATTAATATAGTTTTTTGGAAAAAATTTTAGGTGCAGTGGCTGGTCACTTACACTTAATAAGATTGCCTAATGTGTGGTAGCCAACATTAAGACTTGTGCTAGTGTTTTCCTTCTTTGCTGCCATAGTGTGCATAAAATGTGAATATGTGTGTAATGATTGGACCAATATGCATGCATTTACATAGTTTCCAAGAGAGCCGCTTGGGTATTCATACTAAGGGTATTGTTATAATGGCCTACAGAACATACCAATCCTGGGAGTTTTAAATTCAAAATTTTGGTACCATAACTGGACTACCTCAGAGTAGGTGACACTATGTAGAGGCTTAATGCACCTAGTGAATTTCTTGGAACTCAAACAAGGTGCATCCACCATACACAGCAATTGAGGGAAGTTTATTTAATGAGTTTAGCTCACTAGGATGTTAGCAAGCCAAGTTGATAGGAGAGAGTTAGGGGCAAACACTCGCTAAGCATAGGGGTAACATCCGTGCGAGCACCAGGAAGAGGATAGGTCCCAATGGACTCAATCATATGCACATATGTTAGGCCTTATATTACAAGTGCACACAGTAGACTTCATATATTATATATGTGTGTCATCAGTATTTTTCTTGAAGGTTGAAGGACATCTTTTCTGAGAATCATTGATTCTCACTCCTTTAGTCTTTGTTGTGTAGTTTTTAGGTCTGTTCAGCCAACAACCATTGATGGTTGTTGGGCTAACCTCACGGGTAGGTATATAGTTTATTTGAATCATTATGATTCTAATTTGTGGTTTGCTTGTTGGTAATGCTGTGATGCTAACTATAATTGTTTATTTGGCTGACAAAGGCTAGTAAAGCATAAGGGAGGACTTATAAAGCTTGCCACCAGGAGTTTGCTCTAAGGTAGGAGCTTAGTTGTGGAACTTGGTATTTTGGTTTAGTGTATAGTTTTCATGCACTAGTTGCCTCCAATGTTCAAGTTGAGTAGTGTACTCTAGAGTCACTTTTGGGTGTGAGCATAGTCTACTTTTGTATGGATGCTTGTATATGACTTATTATGTGTAGTTAATTCCATTGTTATTTTGTATACTTTGATTGCTTTGAAACTTGGATTTTTGTGAAATGCCTGGGCAATGTTTTATGATTTATGTTTATATTTTATAACTTGTTTTGTCACATAAGTCAAAGCATTACTCATGCATGGTCGCATAGTAGGATTAATTAACTAAAAGCATAAGAGTTTTAATTAGTGTACATGTGATTAATTAGCCAATTGTAACTAGTGTAAGACAAGCTCCAATAGGCTTCCTGGGTAGGCCCGTGAGGGGCTATGTCACTTATTGCTCCTTGTTAAGTTATTCTAATGCAGAAGCCCATTTTATATACATGCATTACCATTTTGTTTCCCAATGGTTCAATAAAACATGCACATGCTCTTAATCTTTCTAGCTTAGTTCTAACAATAATCATGCATGACTAGCTTCGGCATTCATTTTAAATACAAAATACACAATAGAAAACATGGCTCGCCAGTACTTAAAAACAATATTAAAATTTTCATAGCCTTCCTAGTGGAATGCTTTATGAGTGAGGTAAGTTTGTAAATCCCTAGTTGAAATACCTTACTTGGAGGTGAATTAGCAAAATTTAGTAATGATGCCCTTCTACATCATCGTTGTGTGACATGGTGAGCCTGGAGTAGAGACTGCCGGTGGGAGAATACCTAGGTGAGGAAGCTCTGGCGGGAAGAGGACTGCTTAAACTCAGAAAAACAAGGGTTAGGAGGTCTCCGGAGCATTTTTCCAGGGAGGAGCCTCCGACGCCCAAGTTAGTGTTTATGTTACACCCGGAAAGGGCTAAATGACTAAGTCCTGGGTTAAGAGAATTAGTGGCATAAAAAGTTTCCTAATTTGG
Organism: Aquilaria sinensis; assembly: GCA_005392925.1. Lineage (NCBI taxonomy): Eukaryota > Viridiplantae > Streptophyta > Magnoliopsida > Malvales > Thymelaeaceae > Aquilaria > Aquilaria sinensis. Next base: position 45,502 of record SMDT01002038.1, on the reverse strand, counting down.
AAACTTAGAAATTAAATTGAGGAGACATGGAATTAATTAATGAATGGGCATTAATGAGTGTTGGACACTCTAGGAATTTTGCTTGGCTTAGGCCAAGAGTTTTGGTGATGAAAATGGCAAATTATGAAGTTGAGGGACTCAATTGAAGAATTGAAGAAAGATGGAGGACTAAAGGTGAGATTTGGCCAATTTTCATGGAAAATTGTGCCATGGCCGGCCATCACATGAATTTTGCTATTTAAAATGGCCACATAAGCCTCCACTCACATTATTTAAATTGCCCACATGGATTTGACCCCACCAATACCATAAACAAATATTTTGCCCATCATTTTTTACTAGTCTTTGTCTCCCACTTTACATTATTTTATTTCTCCTCACCATCACTTGTCAAATCAATTCTTTAATGAGCATTTGACTATTCTCCCATCCATTTGAATCAAAACTTCGGCCATACCACAAAAATTAAACAAAATGGCACATTGGAGGAAGCAAAAGGATTTGTTTATTGGGTTTTCTTTTCTTGATGGGACACCACCTTCTTTAGTCCAAAAGATTATTAGCATTTGACTAGCTTCCTCCCATTTTGAATAAGTGTTGACCGGCCATAACGCATTTAGCCATATTTGGCTTGCATTTGGTTTGCGTTTCTCTTCATTTGCTAGCATAATGGCCGCCCATCATCATTTCACTCTCATTTTCACACACATCTCTCTCTCTCTTTAAGCCAAGGATGCTCTCCCTTCTCTCTAGAACTCACACATTTGGCCATGAGAGTTCTTCCAAGCTCTCATCTTCTTCCTTCATTCTAGCATTCGTCCATGGCTAGATCTACCATTTCTTACACATGTAAACACGTTTCCTTTATGATTTCATGCTTCTAAACCCATCTCAAACATGAATCAAGCAAGATGTTCAAGAAATCCCACTTAAAGTTTCGGCTATATGGAGGAATTAGTGTTCTTGAGCTTTACTCATGAGCTCATGAGCATGCATGGCATTTCTAGGCCATGAGGAGCAAGAAGATGAAGAAGAACATCAAGAAACAAAGACTTGAAGTTTCGGCCATGGAAGAACTTAGTGTTCTTGAGCTTCACATATGAACTCATGGACATGCATGGCATTTCTAAGCCATGAGGAGCAAGAAAAATGAGGAGAACATCAAGGAAGAACAAGCTCAAGATTCGGCCATAAACAAGGTTGTAAGTGAATCATGTTTTCATTGATGATTTCATGTGTTTTGAGCTAGATATTACTCTCTAATGCTTTGGATATGCTGGATTTTTGCAAGGAAAATCAAGTGAAGATTCGGCCATGGAGGATCCATAGTGCTCTTGGACTCAACTTCAGAGTTCAAGGCATGCATATGGCACTTTTAAGCCATAAGAAGCAAAGAAACGGAGGAGAACTCCAAGAAAAGCATGGATGGAACTTTCGGCCATGAATGTTCATGGTGTTTGGAGGCATGAAAGCAAGTGTTCTTGGTGCCTCGAGGCTTGTATGACCATTCCAAGCAAGGAAACAAGCAAAAGATACAAGGAAAAGCAAGATGTATTTTCGGCCAAATGGGTATTTTTGGCATGCAAGCTTGAAACCAAGTGTTCTCGGTAGTGAAGATGTTCTTGTGAGTGTACAAGACAATGGCCAAAAGTTGGATGTGAAAAGGATAAATTTTGTAAGCCATGGAAGCACTAGAAGATTCAGCCATGTTGTAGATTTAATGTCTTGGCATGTTAGCCATGTGGAGCCAAGTGTTCTTGGCATATTTTTTTGAGTCCTAGAAGACTTGTAAAGCAAAAATCATAAAGAAGAAATGGAGAATGCATTCGGCCATAGTGCCAATTTTTGGTGGATGTGTGTTAACCAAGTGTCTTGGTGGCAAAAGTGTGCATAATGAAAATATGGGACTAAAATGGTGAAGAAAGTATGATGATAGATTCGGCCATAAGGACAAGTTGGTGAAAAATTGGTGTTAGCCAAGTGTTCTTGGCATAAATGATCCTTAGAAAACTTGTGGGACTCAATTGAGCAAAAGAAGGAAATAATGGGACAAATTCGGTGAAGAGATAAATTTGAAGGCCCAAATTGAAAACCAAGTGTTCTTGGTCCAGAAACTCTTAAATGGGCTATTTGGGCCATAATGGCATTATTGGCAAATGGGCTAAATCCTGAAAAGGTAAATATGGGCCCAAATCCTGAAGAAGTTAAATGGGCCAAATCCTGAAAAGATAAAATTGGGCCTAAAGACTAAATTGGGCTAAAATCCTGAAAAGGTGGAAATTGGGCTTAAATGCTAAGTTGGGCCGAGTCCAGAAAATAAATTAAAAGGCCAAGTGGGCCTGAGTTCCAAAGAAGGCCAGTTCGGCCTGAGTTCCAAAACAAGCCAAGTGGGCCTGAAAAGTCCAAGTTGGGCCAGAATTCCAGAAAAGGCCAAGTTGGGCCAGAATTCCAGAAAAGGCCAAGTGGGCCAGAATTCCAGAAAAGGCCAAGTGGGCCTGAACTCCAGAAAAGTGCAAATTGGGCCTGGATTTCCAGGAAAAGGCCAATGTAGGCCTGAGTTCACAGTAGATTGGGCCTCAGTTCACAGAAAAGGCAAATTTGGGCCTTACCTTTTTAAGTAGAGGTTGAGTAAGTTAAACCAAGTATGCTTGGTAAATTATGGTTCTCTTGTTTAATAGAAAGCAATTAAATAACTTGTTAGTATTTTGGGCTTTATAGGTCCATTAAGGAAATGGCAAAATTCCAACAACAAACAAAGCAAAGCAAGGCAAAGGCAATGACCAAAGGTTACACAAATGGTGGTAAGAATCCCTATACTCACTTACTCCATGGTATATTTTCCATGACCTTTCATTGTGAGTATTAGTGCCCCTATGTGATGGTCAAAGAACCAAGTGACCATAGGTGTGCATGTCAGGGCTATGTGGTTGTTACTTTTTGTGAGGACTCATGATACTTTCTTAGTTGAATAATTGGGCACATAAGTGCATAATGGATGAAGTAGTGATGCTTTGGCAACTATGGTTATGGTTTACTCATGAGTAATTAGCAAGCATTTAGGGCTAGGAATTGAGTTTGGCCAACTCAATTCCCAAGCTAAGGAGCGCTCAGTAGGTTATAAATAAATGGCATACCGGGATTTAGTGGTATGGACTATGCTAATGCTTGCGATACCTACAATGACATGGAACATGATGTTGCGAGGACAGTGTTGTGTGTGTTGAGTTGCGTGCTTCTCTGAAATTGTTTGTGCATGCTGACCCATATTATTATTGTTATTGTTATCGTGCTATATCTTGTGTTTTCTTTGTTTTAGTGTTTTCCTTTGCAGGAATATGGATTAATTACCATTACATTCTTGGCACAAGTTTAGGCTTTGGAAGCCATATGATGACTTTGAAAGTCATGAGTATTTACCTCACTAGGCATTGGATGCCGTCGGGATTCTTACTAAGTTTTATAACTCACCCGCCCTGTTATACCTTTTTCAGGAAATGGATGGCTTGATAGATCAAGCGTAGAGTACCAGAGTACTCGTTACAATGTGCTAAAGGGTTCGGTATGTGTATAGTGTTGCTCAATATATTCATTGGTTCAAAGAGACTTATGTGGTATAGATTGCTTGTGGATCAAGCTAATGTTGTGGACTTACCTGTGCAGGATATGGAGTCTAGAAGTTGTGGGAACAAGGTCTATAGGTGGATTGTGTTCCGTGTGATATTAGTTTGCAGATTAAGTAGTTATGAAAACTTGATCTGTAAAACATGAACATTGGATAAACTTAGACATGAAGCATTCCTTGGTATGTTTTCCAAGTAAGTGATGCTTGTTTGTTGTTCTATGGATAGGCATAGTTCTGGATGACTTATGATGATGAATTTTGCCTTGGATAGATGATTATGATGACATATGATGGTGATGACTTTAAAGGCTGATTATACGAGAAGTATGCTTGAATTCATACAGGTGGAATTCTTGATGGGTGATTGTGTTATGTGTACTAGATTGGCAGAATGCTCATGGATATGAAAATATGGTTTTCAAACTTGAAATGGAATATGGGCTTCTTGGTTGCCATGCATTGAAATAGTACACTTGATGGACACACATCTGATGCACTTAGTGGAATAAGTGTATGGCTATATGTAACTTGGATGAAATGAGCATGTGAAAATATTACAGGAGAAGCTTATGTTGAATTGGAATAAAGTATGCTTTGTGATGAAGAATGCATGTAAGCAGGATAAAATCATGAATGGAACACTTGAAATCCCACTTAGGTACTAGCTTGACTTTAAAGAGCACCCTGATAACATATTGAAGGTAAATAATCAATCAAGCTAGAACCAGAATAGATCCTGGACTCACATTGTAGGTGCTCGTAATGAATAATAAAGCCCCTTCTAAATGAATAACTTCCGTTGCAAGCTTTGATATTTGGGCCCAGATGGGCCTGGGGCAATAGTAGGCGTGACAGTTTAGAAATGGAGAGTAAGTAGAAAGTGGATAAATCTCCCCTAAGAATCCAGTCCCTTTACCTGGGATGCTTACCGGATATTTATAGGGAGGTGAACAGTAGAAGTTCATTTGACATAGCCGGCCCAGATCATGACACGTGTTCGGTCGGATGCGATCTGTACCTTCAGGGAGAGGGGGAGCATTTAGCCGACCAAAGGCCACCTGGCCAGGAGCCTAGGCCACGCGAGGGCAGCGTGTCAGAGCGTGTCTGGGGGCAGCGTGTCGGGGAATCATATGGGTTCGAAGTGTCAAACGCTCCTTGATTGTTTCTGCCGTACTCCTGAGGTCCCTTCGGTAGAAAAGAGCTCTTCGGAGTAGGAGGACTTCCTTATGAGATTATTCCAGTAATCCAGGAATATCTTCGACGAGGGTGGTCCTGTTCAGGGACGTTCTCCCCTGCCAAAGGTGGTTTAGTCACCTTACCGAGGATGGTGATGCACCGTATTCCCGAGGTTGATACTGTCGTCTCCAAGGACGATGAAGAATTACGGAGGTCGGATGTGAGAGGGACCGGGCACCCTTCTTTTCGAAGTCGGTGCTCGCTTCCCTTGTAGTCGGTGCTTTTCTTTCCGAGGGTGGTGCCTTACCCGAGCTTACGGGCTTAAAGGGTGATAGGCACTTTGGCTATCAAGTAAGTTATTCGAGGGTTAGTTGGTTCCAAGTGGTTTATGGCACTATGTTTTGCCCGGGAGCAAAGTGGTCATTTTGCACCTTAGAGGGTTGGGGACGAGTCTTGGGAGTGAAAATGAAATTTTTAAAAACCTAAAGCTGAAGTTAGTAAAGTTTGCTTAAGTGTTTAATTACCTAGTTACTATTTGGGAAATGGGTTTTTTTGCAAAAATTATAGAAGTCTAGGGGGTGAAGCATTTGTTATTTTAAAACTAGTATGAAGAGATGAGGTTGTCACAATTTCCTCATCTTCCTTATTCCATTTTCACCACTCTCTTTGCCCCTCTCAATCTCTTGGTTAAATCCTTCCAAATTCATGATTTCTTAAAGAAATTAAAAGGCTTTTGTGATGCCCAACTTAAATGAAGCTTTGTTTGCATGTTTTCCCATGGTTTTGGAGTGTGGTGGCATTTTTCTTGCTTGGGCTTGTTGATTTGCATGAGTTAAGCTTTAATTCTTGAAGTTCTCTTGTTTCTTAAGCTCAATTAAGATTGGGTTTTGTTGGGTTTGTGCTAAATTAGTTCCATATGCCTTAGATTTTGCTTGGAACCTATGAAACTAGTGGAACCCTTTAGAACTTAGTTTGTGTGGCTTATTGGTGCTTGATTGACCTAATTCATGTGCAATTGAGGTTAGGGATTTACAATTCATACTCTTTTGATGCCATTCATAGCTTGTTTGTGGTGAAATTCTTGTGAATTTGATGATTAGCATTAGTTGCGGAGGGAGGTGTTCATGGTGGGCTAGTGAGGTTTCTAAGCTTAATGTGGTGTTTGTATGTGTTTCAAGCATGGAATGAATGGTAAATTATGGCATAGGATGTGTGTTTTGCAAGTTTTCAAAGTGGAAAGGTGTCCCTAACTTGTTTAGGACCCTTTGGAGACCTCCCAAGGAACTTTGTGCATCTTTTACAAGTTCTAGGCAAGGGACTCTAGCGCCGCTAGGCATCGTAGTGCCCAGAGAACACCAAGCGTGACTAGAATGCTAAGACTATGGGGTTGCAGCGCCAATGACCTACAGCCAGCAAAACGCACCTTTTAGCAATAAGTTTTTAGGGAGGTCTGGCGGCGTGCCTAGGTTTTGAGCAAGTTATGAGTCGCTTGGTTAAGCTATAATGAAAGATATTCTTATAGATCGAGGTCAAATACGGAGGCCCTTTGCCATTAATTTTGTTGGCATTGTCTTAGTGGTTGTTGATAGTCTGGTGATGAATTGGAGGATTCAAAGCACAAAATGGCCAATGGGCCTTCAACTACCATGGTTTGCTCGATAGGTGAAGGAATAAGATGATGGGAATATCTCATACTGAAGCCAAAAGGTATACATGAAATCAACAACATTGTTAACAAGAAGGGGAGAAATAAGATCCAACCATGCAAATCATCATCGTCAACACCAAAATTAGCCAATCAATAACATTAGGAGTTGAGGAAGATGAGAACGAAATGGAATTGATAGTATAAGAGTGGTTGCACTCTCCATGGTATTGATTAGGGATAGCAAATTTTGGCTTGACTCGATGACCTGACCCAATTCACTTGAACCAGACTCGAAATGACACAATTTGATAAGAAAAGTCAACAACTAGAACTTGATTATACCTAACTTGAACCAAAACCTGATTTAAGCAAAACCAAAAAGAATTCAAAAATCAAATGGCTCAAGCCCAAAATGACCTGAACCCAAATTAGCCCTAATCCAAAATGCCTTGAACTAAAAAATGACTAAAATTCAAAATTACCCGATGACTAAACCAAACAAATGCCAATTTTAACTCAAATTAATCTAAAAAATATGGTCAACATAACTTAAAAAAATTGTGATTTTTTCTACATTGATTATTTATCTAAATTGTACATCAAGTATTCCCTCACAATTGGAATTTGAAGAATAAATCCACAAATCCACAAAGCAACTTTGCTTTTGTTTGTTTGGTTATCTCTTAGGATTTGTTAATTTAGGGGTCTTAATAATTTTCAATACTCTTAATTTGGCAATCTCACCAATAGAAATTAGCTCAATTTGACAATCTTTGTGATTATAGTAGCAAATTTTTTGAAATTAGGGTGTTTTTTTTAGATTAATTATATATTAATATGTGGTCATAATTTTTATAATATTTTTATTTATAGTTAAATCAAAAGGTTTTAATAATTGTTTTCTTCTCGCTTTATATTACTAATATTCCCACCTTGTATTAGTGGTAATGGAAAATACAATATTAGTTTTTAATTATTTTTATTTTTTTTATTTTTAATTATTGGAGATAAATATTTTATTTTATTTCTTTTATTTATTCATTGCATTCTAATTAGCAACAAATGTGAATTTTTTGCCAACTATTGTTTGTCCTAATTTTAAATACAATTACTAGAGCCAAATATTTTGTTTACTTTTTTTTTTATCTGTCTCCGATGTATACTTATTAACACTAACCATAACCTTAACTATATATCCTCAATTCTAACTACAAACTCTATATCTAAATCTAAACTCTAAACTGTAAACCCTAAAACTAACTCTAACCCTAACATTTACCATGAACCCTAAATCTAACAAGAAAGTGAACCCTAAACCTAAATCCTAAAATCCTAAGCACCAACCCTAATCCTAACCATAAACCCTCAATCCTAATTGTAAGCCTTATACCCAAATCTAAACTCTAAACTATAAACTTACCCTAACCACAATCCTAACATTTACCGAAAACCTCAATTCTAGACTTTAATCCATAAACATAAACGAAAAAACCCTAACCCTAACATGAACCATAATCCCTTAATCTTAACCCTGAACTCCTACATTCTTGAACCCTAACCGTAAAACCTTAAACGTTAAACCTCCACACTCAATCCTAATTGATAGCCAAAGTGCTATTGCCCCGAACACCTAAGGACCCCAGAAAAAAGGGAGTCAGACACCTGAGGTACACGATCTCAGCAGCCCATCGAATACCAACGTCGGGAAACTAGTGTGTCGTCTCCCTCGGGAAGGTGACCAAACTAGCTTCGGGGGATAAGAACCAGCTACCTTCTGCAGGAGAAAGTCCCCCGAAGGACTAACTTCGGAGCCAGGGAATACCCCGAAGCACCAGTCTGACTCCGGGGAATGGCTCCTCACTCCGAAGGGAGACATCAAAAAAGGGGACCTCGGAGGTATGGCAGGAGCCATCAAGGAGTCTCTGACATTCCGCCCACACACCCTGCACGCCACCCTCATATGCACTCTGACATGTCGCCACTGCCCACGTTCTGTCATGTAAGGCTACGCTTGTCATAGCTCATGGCCCGAGGAGCCTGCAGGTGGCTAGGGGCCCCCACGCCCAAAAGTACGGATGACATCCGTCCATACACGTGTCACAATTCGAAAGGCTCACTCCCTCTTATATATATCAGGGGAATGGTCTCAGGCAAGAGAAGGGAAAAAGGGAAGAGGGCTGGATCTCTTTCCTCTCTCCGCCTTGAATCCTCTCCTTTCAGCCCCTAGGGAAACACGGTAGGCAAGAGTCTCTTGTGCTTATTGCTCCCTCTCCACCTCTCAAAGCACTGACTTGGGCGTCGGAGGCTCCTCCCCGGAAAAAGACTCCGGGGACCTCCTAACCCTTGTTTTCTGAGTGTTTCAGGCTGGTCCTCTTGAGGAATCCCCGTTTCAGGCTCTCTCCCATACCGGAAGTCCTTCTCGGCCTCACCGTATCTGGCACACGAAGATTCTGCCGACCATCACAGGTAATCCACACAGAGCACCTTCTTTCGGGACTCGCCTACACCTCCTGGAGTCCCTACCGCATTCACCACGACACATAATGGAGATGATGCCGATGGGCATCATTTGGCGTTGTTTGTGGGAAACACTCCCAGGTCGTCGTTGTTGAAACTCGGCGTTCTAAAGACAAGGGAGTTCCGAGGTCCCCGTCTGCGCCAGAGGTCCAACCGGCAACCAAACAACTGCAGCAGGGACTTCCCTGCCCGAGGACGAACGTCCTCTGACTATTAGCATGGCCTTCCTATGCGAGTTCCCACGCTCTCTCGTGGCCGAAATGACGCAGTAGTTAGACCGAAGATGGCCGCAGCCAAATTCGGGCCAAAAGCCCTCTTCATCAGTACCTCGTCGAGAGAAGAGTATCATGTCAACTCACAGGAGTTTGGGGAAGCAGAGGTTAACGAGATGAGTCGTCGATGGGAAGCATACCCCTCGGAATGTGACCTACGGGAAAAATAGGACGAAGAAGTTCTGCACCCGAAAGGCCATCTACGCCTTCGTACTTGCAGGCAGGAGGCTACGACTCTACTTCCAAGGACACGCTATCACTGTCCGAAGTGACCTGCCTCTGCGCGACGTCATGAAAAAGAGTACTACATTACGTGTGAGCCTAGAAGGGCAATAAAAGCCCAAGCACTGGCAGACTTCATTGCCGAAACCACAGAAATGGAAAATGCTGAAACCAACGAGGGAGACAGAGTGAAGGTAGATCCAGAGTGGAAGCTCCCTGTCAAAGAAATCCCAAACGCAGAACAGCAAGGCGCTGGAGTAGCCCCTCGGGGGCCTGAGGGCAGGGCGGCCACCAAAGCCATCAAATTTGGTTACCAAAGTGTTGGGCTATCCGAGCATGGCAACGCTAGGTACAGCAACCTCGGACAAAGGGTGGAAAGATCCTACAAAGAGGTATCTTGCAACCAAAGAGTCTCGAAAATCCTCATAAAGCGGCAGAAAGTGCGAAGACGTTCCGGACGATATTCCCCAATTGAGGAGGAATTATACCGGCAAAGGGTACGCAAGTCCGTTACAGAGATGTATCGATAAAAAGGGTGCAGGACAATTCGTCCATGAGGTGTGAAAATTGCCAGAGACACACCAGCACCCAAAGGCTACCTTCGGAGTGGATAACCCTGGAAGATTACCCTTGCCCCTTTGCAGTATGGGGCATAGTCCTCACCGGGCTGCTCCCAACAGCACCCGAATGAGTGAAGTTCTACGTAGTAGTAGTGGACTACTTCACTAAGTGGAGCGAGACAGGACCCCTAGCGACCATTCCAGCAAAAGATATACAAAAGTTCATCTAGAAGAACATAATATGCAGATTTGGCATATCGACGGTGATAATGGCCGATAATGGTTCCCAGTCTGTGAACAAGGGATTCCAAGAATTCATCACCAACTTCGGAATACAAACGCACTTCGCCCCATTAGCTCAGCCCCAGAGCAATGAACAAGTAGAGGTAGCCAGCAGAACTGCAGAAGAGGGACTGGAAAAGAGGTTGGGGGAAACAAAGGGAAAGTGGCCAGGAGAACTTCCTAACGTACTGAGGAGTTATCAGACAACTCCCAGAGGGGCCATGGGGGAGACACCTTTCTCACTTATCTCCAGTACAGAGGCCATTATCCCTGATTGAAATAGTATGGCCATCAGTTAGAATACAAGTGTTCGACAAAAGAGGAAACGACCTCGGGTTGAGAACTAAGCTCGACCTAGTTGGCGAACACAGAGGAATGGCCGAGTTCAGAGTAATTGCCTTTCAGCAAAAGGTGGCCATGAGCGTGAACCTACATGATAGGCCAAAAGGAATAACGAAATGAGACCTCATCCTCTGAAAGGCCGAGTTTGAATCCCGAAAACCGTCCCATGGGGTACTTCGGCCAAATGGGAAAGGGCCTTATCTGGCCATAGGCGAGGTCCGAAAGGGAGTATACAAGTTTGGCGACACCGAAGGGGGAAAATTGAAAGAATACATGGAACTCGGATGCCTTAAAGAAACTCTATACTTAGAAATTGTACAAGTTAGAAATTTGTCTAAGTACAGAAGTTTTCCCCTATCTGAAGAGTACTCGCCGAACAAAGCTGAAGCACACGCTCCCGAAAATCACGTTTTCCTTCCGAAGTCGGTTAGGCTATATGCCCAAAAAAGGTGAAGTCTATCGAATACGGCCGACAAGGGCAGGCTAAAATTTGTCTAAGGGAACTTCGCCAACAACGAACGTTTACCCGAAGGTTGGCCGGTGAAACGAGCAAAGTGTACCCCTCCGAGGTCCATTGACCGAAAGTGGTCAGGGCAACTAGGAAATAAAAAAATTGCTCAAAAGACTTAACCAAATTATGAAGGAAAATTCATGGAAGAAGGTCTTGGTACAAGGAGAAGGTTACAAGAAGAAAAACACAAAGAAAAAAGAAGAAGGCAAAGGCCCTAGAATATCTAAAGGACCCCAGCGTCATGGGAAGCTCCGGCTCCTGTGTCTTTGGCCACCGCCTTTGGTGCAGGAGGAGGGGAAAATGGCAGGTTGAGGAGCTCGACTTTCGACCAAGTCCACCGAGGACCCTCGAGAATATCCAGGGCAGCCAAGAAGGAAAAGTCAAGGTCCGGATATTTCTTCAGAAATTGGTGACGACCTAGGCAGAAGCCGTCCTGAAAGGCAACCTTGGTCGCCTGAACGGCTTTGTCTTTTTCTATGTCCAAGTCATCCACCTCATTCTGAAGATCCGAAACCTCTTTCCGAAGATCTGCAACCTCCTTCTCCAGCTCCTTTATCTTCTTCTTCTTCTTTGAATCCTTCTTCAGCAAGTCAACCTTGGCTTGAAGTTTGGCATTGTCAGCAAGAACCTTCGTCAAGGAGAGCCGCCTCTTCTTCTTTCTCCTTCTGAATGGCCTCGTTGGACGAGGATAAGCTCACAACCTTCTCGCCAAGGTCAGACATCTTCTCGGAGAAATCCTTCAAGAGCTCCTCTTGGCCCTTCAAGAATTCCTCCCGAAGCTTGGCAACCCTTTCCTTGGCTATTCGGCTTAACTCGGTGTTCGTCACAACCGAGTTAGCACAGAAGACCTTGGCCTTCCCTAATTTATCTTCGGCCCAAGCTCGGACCGAAGACTGCTTTGCTGCTCAAGCCCTAAGGTATCCACTATACACCAGGAGCTACAAAAGATAAGGTACTTAGTGAAATTTACACAAGGAAAGCCAAAACACTTAGACAAAAAAGTGGGAGGAAAAATGAAGAGGCCTGAAGAACTACCTGGGCAGCATGCTCGGAAACCTTAGCGGCAAGGGTATCCTCGGAGGCACACTTCTCGGCAACTGCCTTGAAAGAAGCCTGAGTGAGCACGCCTCTCCCCATCTAGGGAGCCATTTCTCAGCAATCCTCAGAGAACAGGTTCATGTCCTTCGTAAAAATCCAGAACGGCTCCCTTGGAACCTTGTCCTTCGGGATGTGGGAATGCCGAAGAGCCCGCCTCCGGGCATGCTCAACCATCCAAGCAGAGGGCACCAGATCCTCTGAAAAGTTGAAAGCGTAAGTCAGACAAAGCTCCTTAACTATACAAGTTGTGAGGATACGAGTATTAAAAAAGGGGTAAGAGACAAACCAGGCGCAACCTCAGCAACGTCATCATCGGAGTCTCGGACCTTCTCCACGTTGGCAGGAATATCTTTGCCTTTATCCCTTCGGTGTTTTTCCAACTCCTCGGCAGAGGGATTCCCTGCCAAAGAGCCCAAAAGATCCACCGACGTGGTGGGACTCAACAAAGCAGCAACAACAGTAACCGCCCCGGCAGGAACCTTGGCGGGAGTTTCAGGCTTGGTGGAAGTTGTAATGTCACCGCCGACCTCCGCCACATCCTCCGGGGGTGGAAGAAGGGTGTCCTGCTTCGCCTTCTTGGCCGAAGACGGTCCGCTCCCAGTAGTCTTACGCCTTTTGGAAACGTCTTTCTTCGTTTGTTCCCCCTTTTCAGCCTGACCAAGGAAGAGAGACTTATAGTAGGCAGCAGATTCGTCGCCCATCTCTGGAAAAGAGGGAAAACATCAGTGTGAGGCCAGACAGGCACTTATGCTGAAAACTTTGAAAGTAAACTTACTTTCAAAAAAGGTTTCGTAAGTGAGCTCACTTCGAATGAGCTTCACTAGCCAAGAGTTCTTCCACTCGGTAGCAGGAGCTGGCATGCCGAGATCCGTCTTATGCTTCTTAACTACCCCCAACTCCCGAAGGACCTCCTCGGTCATGAGCTTCCACATGATGGGGAAGGGGTAGAGAGAGCGTGGAGGGACCTCGGCATCCCATTCGGCGACAGCCCGGATACGTCTGTCGAAGTCCTCAAACCTCGCTGCCAACTTGGGAGTTAGTAACTTTTTGGGATCCACGACATCTGTCTCCAACTTTCCCCGAGCTCACTTAGTCGGAACATACGACTAGGCCTCCGCCACCTTTAGGAAGAAGAACTTCCTTTGCCACCCTCGCCAGCTATCTTTGGTAACGAAGGTGAACATGAATTTTTTGCTCCCAGATCCCCAAGGTAGCATGAAATAAAAGCCACCCTTCGAAACCGGATAGAGCTTGTAATACTGCATGAACAAGATAAAATGGGGTTCTACCCCGAAGACCCCGCACATGCAAAGAAAGGCGTTGAAATAGCAGTAAGAGTTGGGAGGAAGCTGATTTACGGCTATGCCATGAAATTGGAAAAAGTCGCAAATCATCTTCGGTGGAGGAAACTGAAGTCCAGCTTCAGTTGGGCTCGGAAAACGGTAACCTCGTCGTCCTGATTCATAAAGCTAAAGTGGCCGAGCTGGGGTAACCTCGTGGTGGCGTAGGAGGGAAGGAAAAATTTGGCTGTCCACTTCTCTAATTTCTCAGAAGTGGAGTAGCAAGGGTGAGACATAAGAGGTTTCCAGTTATCAGGAATAGGCGAAGACATGGTTGGCCAAAAAAGAGACTTCAAAAAGTAGAAAAATGACTTCGGGAAGCTAAAAGAAAAGCAGAAACCGAAGGATCTCTAGAGTCAGAACCCACCAAAAGTCTTGCCGAAGTCAGGATTTGTGGACGCCGTCGTGAAAGGTGGCCGGAAGAAGCGCCGCTGTTAATACCGCCGCAAAAAAGGGAGAGAAGGCACAAGAGCAGATGAGAGCAAAGTGAGAGCAAAGAAAAACAAATGAAGAGTATGACAGGAGGAGGCTTATATAAATCGAGGAATGGTAGCCAAAAGGGCGTCATAATTGCTGCGCGAAGGTGAAATGTCGCCATAATTTCCCTTCGCGCACGAAAAGGTGTACCAATCCCAACCAGCACCTGCCACGTGTTGCCCGTCACGAGAAACTAGGACACGTTTTCTGACATCCTGAAAACCCGGGTGCACCACTCCAGACTGACACGCCTAGTTTCAAGACATGATGGTCCACTAGTCTATGGCAGAAAAAGTAAAGAGGTTGGGTATCTCAAGAATACTAAAGGGCGGACAGGTGACACCTGTCCGAAAAAGGCTTATCCCCTATGTGGTGAAGCGCCTCTCCTGCGAACATCACACTCCGAGTCCTGAAAAGCGCTCGCGAAAGGACCACTAGCCGAAGTCTCCACTTCGGCGTTCCGAGGGGGGCCATGTGATAGCCAGAGTGCTATCGCCCCAAACACCTAAGGACCCTGGAAAAAAGGGAGTCAAACACTTGAGGTACACGATCTCGGCAGCCTGTCGAATACCAACCTCAGGAAACTAGCGTGTCGCCTCTCTCGGGAAGGCGATCGAACTAGCTTCGGGGGATAAGAACTAGCTACCTCTTGCAGGAAAAAGTCCCCCAAAGGACTAACTTCGGAACCAGGGAATACCCCGAAGTACCAGTCTGACTTCGGGGAACGGCTCCTCACTCCGAAGGGAGACATCAACCAAGGGGACCTCGGAGGTATGGCAAGAGCCATCAAGGAGTCTCTGACACTCCGCCCGCACACCCTGCACGCCGCCCTTATATGCACTCTGACACGCCGCCACTACCCACATCCTGTCATGTAGGGCTACACTTGTCACAGCTCGTGGCCCGAGGAGCCTGCAGGTGGCTAAGGGCCCCCACGCCCAGAAGTACGGATGACATCCGTCCGTAAACGTGTCACAATCCGAAGGGCTCACTCCCTCTTATATATATCAGGGGAATGGTCTCAGGCAAAAGGGGGGAAAAAAGGAGGAGGGCTGGATCTCTCTCCTCTCTCCGCACTGAATCCTCTCCTTTCAGCCCCCAGGGAAACACGGCAGGCAAGAGTCTCTTGTGCTTACTGCTCCCTCTCCACCTTTCAAAGCACTGACTCGGGCGTCGGAGGCTCCTCCCCGGAAAAAGACTCAGGGGACCTCCTAACCCCTGTTTTCTGAGTGTTTCAGGCCGGTCCTCCTGAGGAATCCCCGTTTCGGGCTCTCTCCCATACCGGGAGTCCTTCTCGGCCTCACCGTGCTTGGCACACGAAGATGCTGCCGGCCATCACAAGTGATCCACACAGAGCACCTTCTTTTGGGACTCGCCTGTGCCTCCTGAAATCCCTACCGCATTCACCATGACACACAGTGGAGATGATGCTGATGGGCATCACTAATCTTTCTTTAAAACTTAACTTTTTTTCTTTCAATATTTTACACATTTAGTAAGTCTCATATTTCGGGCTTTCTATATTTAGTACCTTTCATTTTTGGAAACTTTCATATTTAGTAAATCTCATATTTTAAGGCTTCCATATTTAATGACTTTCATATTTGCGTCCTTTCAAAACAGATAACTTTTATATTTAGTAAGATTAATGACCATGGTAGGTGATTGTCAAAACTACAACATTGGTCTCTAAACATTTAATTATAATGCAACAAGGCACGTAAATTTTAAAAATTTTCATTTTAGTCACTCATAATAATTAAAACACGGGTCCTTGAAATTTTCAAATCTTTGCATTTTCATAAAAAAAAATTTTAAATTTCATAGTTCAACTAGTGAATTGGAGTTGTATTTTCATTAAAAAAAAAAAAAGTTAAAAATCATAGCAAACTGGTTAGAACAAAAGTATAGCAAAATTGTTGCAATGTGTGCGCTTGGGTGATAGCTAATTGAGGATTTGAGTCTAAAAAAACAATAAAGTGTTATAAAGTATTTTCTAGCAATGTTAAATAACCTAACTATGTACTAAAACATAAGTTAAGAAACTTTTTATGAATTTTTTATTAAAAATACTAAGAGAAAGAAGTTTAACATAAATTAAACCACACAAAATCAAATTCTTTAATTTAAATTTTAATAAAAGTCAAACAAAATAACAAAATCTATTTACTCATTTTGGCTTATACACCTGTAACGCGAATAAATCTGACCAATCATATGGAATTTAACCTAAAATTTGAATAATATGATCTTATATTACTCGAAACTCAAATGAATCTAACTTATATTAAATACAAACAAAAAATCTAATTAATTGAAACCTAAATATCTAAATTTAAATCTAAATTCATACTAATAAATCCTAACTTAAACGGACCCAAATTTACCTCAATTCACTCGATGGTCATCCCTAGTATTGAGTCAAGCGCAGCTTCATCACATTGTTCCATAACGGCATAGAAAACTTCTCCAAAAATTCAGTCATTCACGTCTCCAATTTCCGCAAGTATTTTGATGAAATGGATTCCAAGTTGTCTTGTGCATATAGATTACGTGGCTCAGCCACAGAGTGCAGAACGCCAGGCTGGGCGATGGCACAAAGTTATACTTCCCTCTTAATAAAAGCCGACTCTTTTACTATCAATAACAACTAATTTATAGGTTTAAAAAAAAAATAAATTATTATAAAAATATAAATATTTTATATAAAAATAAAATTTTAAAAATTATAATTTTTAAATATTATTTCTAAAAACCTTTTAATTTATATTAATAGATTAATATAAATATGTTCATCTTAAATTTTAATTTAAGAATTAAATGAGTAAATAATGTAAAAGGGCTGAAGTAATTTCTATACTTATCCAATAGCTTCTCCACGACCCGAGAGAAATCTGTCCTGACGCAACTGTTAAGGTCCTGTCCAACCGAGAGGGAAGCTCGCATAAACATAAAAGAGCATGTGACAGACCCAGAAAATGAGCTGTCAAAAATAAGAGAGAGCACAGGAAACAAAGCAATAAAAACATGATCTACCAACTGAAGGCTAATAATGCGGGTAAAACAAAAAAGAGATGCGTACAAAAAAGTGGCCACCACCACTTTTCTTTGGTACTCGAAACAGGTAAGAGTTTGACAGCACGAAACACGGGAACCTCGGGGAATTAGATCACAATTCGCGAACTCGATTTCAGGAATTAAGGCACTCTAGTCTATCCTCATGTTCAGAGCGCGGATTTGATGTAATCCAGAAGCTGTGGGTTCTTCTCAAGCAGACCCATGTCCTTTTCCTCCATTGTAGGCCACACTTCTACCCCATCTCCTGATGCCGTCTCCACCAGAAAAATCAAGTTCTTGAGCTGGGGACAATCTAGTGATCCAGGGCACGCCCATTTCGGCTTCCCCCAGCCGAAATCCGCCCCATATACTCCACGGTTCAGCACACTGGAACAGAGGAAGAAATCAGTGGATTCAGCATTTTGGTTGGAGAAAGCTCCACAGAATTCTTTGTAGGACTTGTTGTCCCCTATCTTGCTTGTGTACTCGTCAATTTTGAGCTTGGCTTCTTTCAGAAGTCCTACTAATCTTTGCAACTCTATACTGTCATCGGCATTGCACACCACGGGAATTTGCAAGATTAGATTTCCGAAAGCTTTGTTAGACAGAAGCGGCCCCAACCTACTGTTGGGTTTCGGGAGCCAAACAGCGCAGCGGAATTTAACCAAAACCATCTAGGATCCAAGTGAAACGGGATAAACCGGGTGTTCGAAAATTTCATACCTAATTTTCAGTTAAGATCTCTCACTCAACTGTAGAGTCGAATCACAAAACCTGAACAGTTGACGTGTTCAGGCTCTCTATGGTATCCACACGAGCCTCTCGGGATCACCACGCTTCCACCACGTCCCGGCAGATGCGTTTCTCTTGCGCTCGCAGTGCTAGCTTGCGTCCTCCAAGGAATTGCAAGAGAAGAGTGCGGCTGTCCTTTTGGGAGGCTAGGGCAAGGAGACCTGCGAATTTCTCACTTAAAAGTTGTATTTATAGTGAGACTCAACTTCTAGGCCTAATGGGTTTCAAAACCCTAATCCAATTAGGATTTAATTTCGGGCTTAATAATGGCTCAACTCCTTGGCCCATTTTTAATACGAAATTAAAGTGAAACCATAACCCAAATAATTAGCCCATGCACTCTAATGATCCAAATAGCTCTTTGTATGCGACCCAATAGGCTATTGCCATGTTGACAATGATCATAAATCACATTTATGATCATAAGCAATTAGCGGTGTCTAGCAACATATCATTGCTACCCAAGTGACAAGATTGTCGGTGAATCGACTAAACCTTTATGATCATCACCGATATATGCCATTGTCCCTTTGTCCAAGATATCAAGACTAAGCATGAGACATGTGATAGCCAAAGGCTATCGCCTCTATCTGGCCGAACTCCCTGCCACAGTCATGGCCAGAAGAAGCTGGCGCTACCCGAGAAAAGGTGTGATCAGGCACCTCGGGAGATAGCCGAAGAGCTCCGAGCCCGGCACGCCAGGACACTACTCGCCCACCCTAGGGTCGTGAACTGATCGCCTTCGGAAAATTGGCACCTAACATAGCGAGCCGAACACGATATCCCCGAAGGCAGAACTCCCTGAAGCTGGGAAACCCCGAACTCAGGGCTTGTTTCCCGAAGAGGCTCTGTCCGTACCAAAGGACGACCTCACCCAGGGACCTCGGGAGTACGGCAGGGGATTTATGGAAGCATTTAAGGAAGCCTCTGACACATCCAATCACAGACGCCACAATCCGCCTCAAAAGGCGCTCTGCCACGCTGACGCCATCAAAATCACATCATGGCCCGTCTCAGCACATGGCTCAAGGCAACCTGCTACCAACTATCTGTCCCCTACGCCCAGAAATTCAGGAACATCCGACCGAACACGTGTCGCGATCTGAACGGGCTAGGCACTCCTATAAATACCAGGAGTTAGTACCAGACAAGAGGTTGGTTGGCTGGCAAAATACGGCTCCCATTACCAGGCAAAACTCCTCAGCCCTTTGTGCTATTTTCTCTGCCTTTCTCTCAGCCACCACTGACTTGGGCGTCGGAGGCTCCCCCCCGGAAAAACACTCCGGGGGCCTCCTAACCGTTTTGTTTCTGAGCTTTCAGGCACTCTCCTTTGGGCTGTCCAGTCCACCAGGCGTTCTTCCTCCCAGAAGTCCCTCCACCAGTCGCTATGACTATTAACGATGAGGCCCCTGGCCATCATTTGGCGCCGTCTGTGGGAACCCGCTCTGAGATCGCCGTCGTTGAGACTCGGCGTTCTAAGGACAAGGGATTCCCGAGGTCCCCGTCCGCGCCTGAGATACAACCGGCTGCTGAGCAAACACTCCCAGGGACTTCTGCGCCCGAGGAAGACCACCCTCTGGTACTCACCATGAGTTTTTTAAGGGACTTTCAGCGTTCGGTCGTGTCTGAAGTGACACAGCAGGTCGGCCGAAGGCGGCCACAGCAAGCACAGGCCCAGAGACCCCCCTCAGTGACACGCCCTCGGGAGAAGAGCCCCAAGCCCACACATCGCAGTTCGGGGAATGGAGACCCTCACGAAGAATCATCCGCAGAAATTATGGCCCTCGGGAAACGTTCTGTGGGACAAACCAGGTCCAAGCAGCCGAGAGTCTCACAGCGAAGCAGTTCGTCAACTGAGGCGAGGTCCTTGTCCCCTCAGCGCCGAACTCGCCCCTCGAAGAAGCGCCGACGATCCCCATTCCCTGAAAAAGGCCCTAGCGCCACAGTGCTCATGGAGAAGATATTAGCACGGCTGGACAGAGTGGAAAAACAAGTGGCCAGAAAATCCGTTTGGGCCAGACCCTCGGGAACATCTTGCGAAGATGACCCCCCTTTCACTCAGGCCGTCGTTAAGGCAGCCATGCCAGGCGAGTTCAGAGTACCTCGGTTGGAAATTTATGATGGCCGTACTGATCCGCAGGCCCACCTGACGAAGTACAGACGGAGCATGATAATACACGGTGCTGATGACGCTACCATGTGCAAGTGCTTCGAAGTCACCCTCACAGGGCCAGCCACGGCGTGGTACAATTCCTTGCTTCCAGGGACCATCACTGAGTTCCGGGAGTTGTCCACAGCCTTCACCCAGCAGTTCATTGGGAGCAGACCTACTGCGAAGATGCCTGTACAGATGTTCGACATAGAGCAGAGGAACGGAGAAACCATCCGAGACTATGTCGAAAGATTCAACAGAGAAGCTCTGAGCGTCCCAGACTTCCGGCCCGAAATCCGCATTCTTGCTATGACACGGGGCCTTCGGCGAGACTCACAGCTGTTCTATGAGTTCTCAAAGGACCCCCCGGAGACCCTCGGAGAATTTTACCGTAGGGCGGAGCAACACATGACAGTCGAGGAACTGAGGATGGCTGGGCCAGAATCTGATCATCACCACGCCGAAGGGTCCAGTCAACAAGCTCGGCATCCTACCGAACAGGCAGGACGACCTCGGAGAATGCGGGGAAGGGAACCCCAAAGTTTCACACCATTGAGCACTACACGGACCAACATTCTCATGGCGCTGGAAAGGCAGGGGAAGCTAATTCGGCGGCCAAGGGCCATGGCCGCCGATAACAAAAAGAATGCCAAGAAGTTCTGCCAGTTTCATCGCGACCACGGCCATGACGCCGAAGATTGCTTCCAGCTGAAGAAGTACATAGAGTCGCTGATAAAACAGGGCCAACTTCGGAAATACCTGAGGATGCAACCCCCGAAAGACGGAAAAATGGAGGAAGAAAGGGCTGAAGATGAGGACTATGACTCCGACAGGCGGAGAAACCGAAGTCCAAAAAGGCGCCCCCCACCTCCAGCAGGGGTGATCCAAACCATCACCACGGGGCTCCCATCCTCGGTAAGAAAGCGGAAAGCCAGAGAAATTGCAGTCATGGACTATCAAAAGTCCATCAAAGAAACTGGCTCGCAAAGATAGCTCCACCGACGCTTTCCCCCCACAACAATCCACTGCTGATCACGAAAAAGGTAGGGAACTGAGGCGTCAAAAGAGTGTTGCTTGATGATGGCTTAAAAGCTGACGTCCTATTCTCGCACCTGCTGCCGAGCTTGGGCATCTCCAGCAGCGAACTAAAGCCTATCACCTCGACCACTTTCGGGGTTGATTTATCCGAACTCCCAGACCTCGGATAGATCGATCTCCCGTTGACGATGAAAGGGACTTCGGTAAGCGGAGCAGCTGAACTGTACGCCTCCACAATGGCAAGATTCAACGTCATGGACGTCCCGTCCTCGTACAACGCCATCCTTGGAAGACTGACAATGGGGAACCTGCATATTCGCCCGGATGTGAAGTACTTGACCGTCACATTCGCCACCAAGGATGGAGATGCAGAGGTCTTCATAGACCAAGTCGAGGTAAGAAAGGTGTTTGTGAAAGCACGAAAAGCTCCGACAAGCAACCTCGCGCAAACAATGGAGGCAAAGGCGCCAGAAAAAGGCAAAGAAGAAAATCTCGCCAAAGCAGAAACGGAAGCAGTAGATCTTGTCCCAGGACAATCTACCCGAATAGGGAAGAGCTTGGCCGAAGGTGACAAGGAAAAACTTGTATCCTTTCTGCCGAAAAATAAAGATCTGTTTGCCTACTCGCCGAAAGATATGCTAGGGGTAAACCCTGGCATAATACAGCATAGCCTCAAAGTAAGCCCGGAAGCAAAACCTGTCCGGCAAAAGAAACGGAGCATCTCAGCCCACAAAAGCAACTTTGTCGAAACCAAAGTCCAGCGTCTCCTAGATGCTGAAGTTATCAGGGAGGTCAAGTACCCCGAATGGTTGAGCAACGTGCTCATTGCTACAAAAGAAGGTAGCAGCAAACTCCGGATGTGCATCGATTTCAGAAACTTGAATGATGCTTGCCCAAAAGACTCATACCCTCTGCCGCCAATAGATCAACTGGTAGATTCAACTGCTGAGTATGGGCTCCTAAGTTTCCTAGACGCCCTCAGTGGCTACCATCAGATAAGGATGAACCCCGAAGATGAAGAGAAGACTGCCTTCATCACCGAGGGAGGAACATATTACTATATCAGGATGCCCTTCGGGCTCAAAAATGCAGGAGCCACCTACCAGAGGTTGATGAACAAGGTCTTCAAAGACCAAATGGGGACAATCAAGAGCAAGCTGCCCGGCTACCACGTTGCAGATTTAGAGGAAACCTTCCAAAAGCTCAGAGCCTTCGGGATCCGCCTTAATCCTGAGAAGTGCATCTTCGGGGTGACCTCGGGAAAATTCCTTGGGTGCATGGTATCCGAAAGAGGCATCGATGCTAACCCCGAGAAGATTGAGGCTCTGCTTGAGATTCCGAACTCCTGCCACAGTCAAAGACGTGCAGAGACTCACCGGAAGAATAACCTCTCTGAGCAGGTTTATTTCCAGGTACGGAGATAGGTGTCGACCCTTCTTCAAAGTCCTCACAAAGGCAGCAAAAATGGAAGGCGACCTCGGAAGGAATGATCATCCTTGGGATGAAGATTGCCAAAAGGCCTGGGAAGAACTCAAAGTCTACCTGGCCAGCCTGCCGACTCTGCGACAACCTCGGGAGGAAGAGCCCCTCGTACTCTACCTCGCCGTCACAGAAAAAGCTGTGAGCTCGGTCCTTGTGAAAGAAGAAGGGCCAAAGCAATGGCCGGTCTACTATGTCAGCAAGTCCCTGCATGGCACCGGAGTCAGGTACCCTTTGCTTTAAAAAGCTATATATGCCTTAGTGCTTGCAGTGAGAAGGCTGCGGCCATACTTTCAGGCTCAGCCCATCATCGTCCGAAGTAGTCTGCCACTACGGGATGTCATGAAGAGAGTTGATCATTCGGGAAGGCTCTCCAAGTGGTGCATAGAGCTGGGCGAACACGAAATCACGTATGAGCCTCGGAAGGCCATAAAAGCTCAAGCACTGGCAGATTTTATCGCCGAAATACCCACCACTGAGGAGAGCCATTCAGATCCAAAAGAGGGTGAGCCAGAATGGACCTTGCACCAAAGACGGAGCCTCAGGGAGCCCGAACACCAGGGAGCTGGAGTAATTATCAGAGGCCCCGAAGGCCTAGAAGTAATGAAGGCCATCAAGTTCAGTTTCAACGCCACCAACAATATGGCCGAGTATGAGGCCCTGATAGCGGGATTACGCTTGGCCAGAAAAATTGGCGTGAGAAACTTAAAGGCTCACAGCGATTCCCAGCTGGTAGTTCGGCAGACGGCAGGAGATTATGGGGCGAAGGACCCAATCTTGGCAAAATACCATGAGCTGGTAGCAAAGCTCATCCAAGAGTTTGACGCCGTACGGATCGAAAATGTACCTCGGCGGAATAACACTGAGGCAGATTACTTGGCGAAGTCAAAAACATATACCGAGGTGCTAGACCATCCGAGCATCTCAGTGCTGAGCATGATGACCTCGGGAACAGGGTGGAAAGATCCAATAAAAAGATACCTCGCAGAGAATTTGCTCCCCGAAGACCCCGGCGATGCTGTAAGACTGCGAAGACACTCCGGAAGATTCTTCCTGATTGGCGAAGAGTTATACCAACAGGGATATGCGAATCCGCTGGAGAGATGCGTGGCTGAAGAGGATACTGAAATGATCCTTGAAGAGGTCCACGAAGGCATGTGTGGTTCACACATTGGAACTGATGCCCTTGCAGCAGTGTTACTTCGCCAAGGATACTTCTGGCCTACCCTGAGAAAGGACGCAAGACAGTTCGTCCGGAAATGCGGTAGTTGCCAGAGACATGCAAAAATCCAGAGGGCACCCTCGGAAATGGTAACTTCGGCAGACTATCCTTGGCCCTTCGCAGTCTGGGGTATAGACCTTATTGGGCCACTCCCCACAGCGCCCGGAGGCGTGAAATTCTGCGTGGTAGCAGTGGACTATTTCTCAAAATGGGTAGAGGAAGAACCACTGGCAACTATCTCGGCAAAAGAAGTGCAGAAGTTCGTATGAGAGAACATCGTATGCGGATTCGGCATACGGAGGATACCGGTAGCTGATAATGGATCCCAGCTCATAGGCAAGGGATTCCAAGAATTCATCGCCGACCTCGGAGTAAAGATGCACTTCGCCCCAATGGCTCACCCCCAAAGCAGTGGGCAGGTGGAAGTATCGAACAGGACCATAAAAGCTGGCCTGAAAAAGAGACTAGGGGAAGCCAAGGGGAAATGGCCGAGAGAACTCCAAAGTGTATTATGGAGCTACCAAAAGGCGCCCCGAAGAGCCAAAGGGGAGACTCTTTTCTCACTCGTCTTCGGAAAGGAGGCCATTATCCCAGTAGAGATAGTTCAACCTTCAGTATGGGTGCAAGCATTTGATGAAGGTGGTAACGACCTCGGTCTGAGAACCAATCTCGATCGTGTGGCCAAACACAGAGAAATAGCCGAGCTGAGAGGTAAAGCTTCCCAGCAAAGAGTGGCCGCGGCTGTAAACTTACGGGCCAGGCCAAAAGAAATCAAGAAGGGAGACCTCGTTCTCCGAAAGGCCGACTTTGCACCTCGAAGGCCATCCCATGGCGTACTTTGCGCAAACTGGCAAGGACCCTATCTGGTTCTTGCCGAAGTACGAAAAGGCGTGTACAAGCTTGGCGACGCCGAAGGCGTAGAATTGAAGAATACTTGGCACTCAGACGCCTTGAAAAAATTCTACGCGTAAGGTTGAGCGGAAGAGGTATGTTGTACAAAAAATGTTCTAAGTACAGTAGTATCTTGAGAAAATTCCTTAAGTACAGAAATGAACAAAATTCCGCGCAAGACGCTCGCCATGATAAAGCGTAGATATGGCTTTCCAAAGTCCCTTGAGCCGCCACGCTCGGGAAAGATGGAAAACAAAAATATCGCAGAAGTACTCGCCGTAGCCAGCGCAGAGATAATTTCCTGAGCTCCCTTGAGCGAACGTGCTCGGGAAAATGGGAAGTGAAAAATCTCGCGGAAGGTTTTCCGAACTCCCTTGAGCAAATATGCTCGGGACACCTGGAAAAACAAAAATTTGACTGAAGGTTTTCCGAAGTCCCTTGAGCAATCATGTTCGGGAAAAATTGGAAATGCAAAAGCCTGCAAAAAGACTTAGTCAAATTTTCTCAGACTTTCTAGAATGTCTCTCGAGTAAAACGCACTCAGGACAAAGGAAGGTAAAAAAGTTTCTTTGATCGCAAGTTTTCTGAAGTCTCTTGAGCGAACGTGTTCGGGACGATGGAAATAAAGAAACTTAAAGAAACACTTAGCCAAAAAAATCTTCATTAAGAGCAAAGCTGCCTTACAATAAAGAAGTGCCCGAAGAAGGAGTACAGAATAGAAGGGAAGGAAAAGGGGCCCTAAAAAAGCCTAAGGGTTCGCGGCGTCCTGAGAGCCACTCGTTTGTCCACCCTTTTCCGCCACCTTCCGCGCTGGAATTGAAGGAGGAAGCTTCAGATGTTCGATCTTGGACCATTTCCACCGAGGTCCCCCAGGAATGTTTAGACCCTCTAGAAAAGAGAGGTCCAGACCTGGGAACCTCTGGAGAACCTGGTGCCGAACGAGGCAGAAGCCGTCCTGAAACGCGACCTTGTTCATTTGATCAGACTTGTTCTTCTTAAGCTCAAGGTCGTCAAGCTCGTCCTTCAGATCCCCGACCTCCTCTTCCAGCACCTTTATCCGCTCCTCCCCCTTCGGCTCCTTCTTCAAAGACTGGACCTCGGCTTGAAGGGTTTTCTTCTCAGACAAGAGCGTGACTATGATATTCTCTTTTTTTGCCTTGTCTTGGAGAAGGTCTTGGTTTGCAGCGCGCAGCCCCGCCACGTGATTGCGGAGGTCGGCAATCTTCAGGGAGGAGTCCGCCATCAAGACTTCCTTCTCCTTTCGGAACTCCTCCCGAAGGGTGGCAGCTTCCTCCTTCGCAGCATCTGCCAGCTGCTGGTTCTTGGCGGTCAATTTCGAGCACGTCGCTTTCGCCTTTTCTAGGGCCTCTAAGGCCGAAGCTCGGAATGCCGTCTGCCTGGCTACCCGAACTCGGAGAAAGCCGGCGTACCCCAGCAGCTGCAAAGGAGATAAAACGCAAGGTCAGTAAGAGCCAAACACTTAGGAAAAAATTGAAGGGGAAGAGCTGTGAAGGATATACCTGAGCAGCATGCTCGGTGATCTTCGCGGCAAGGGTGTTATCCCTCGGATGGGCCGCCGCTATAGCCTTGAAGGAGGCCTCGGTGAGCACCCCCTTCGCAATCTGCTTCGCCATTTCAGGACAGTCCTCGGAGTACAAGTTCATGTCCTCCGTGAATGTCCAGAAAGGCTCCTTTGGTATCTTCCCTTGCGGGACTTTGGCGTCGCGACGGGCCCTCGCCTCCGCGTGTTCGGCCGCCCAGTTCGGGGTAAGTAACTCCCCTGCAGGGCGGAAAAGAGAAACAGGTCAGAGACAAAGGCAATTCCAGAAAAAACAAAGGAAGTACACTTTGTCTGGAAACAAACCTGGCGGGACCTCGGCAACATCGTCCTCGGAGTCCTCGGCCTCCTCGGTCGAAATGCCCTTACCCTTCCGCTTGCGCCGCTCCTCGGCAGAAGGTACTTCTACCACTACATCAAGGAGGGCCTGCGACGCAGTAGGACTTTGAGGAGGGACGTCGGTTGGAGGGACCTCGGAAGCAGCAGCCTCAGACGCCGGAACCTCGGCTGTCCCAGGCTCCTCGGCAGTCTCCTCGGGAATTTCTTCTAGAGGAACCTGAGCAGCTCTCTTTGCCCGTTTCCTCGAAGGACCCGCGCCAATAGACTTCCGCCTTCGGGAAGCCGCCTTCTTCGTTTGATCGTCCTTCTCCACTTGGCCGGAGAAGAGGGACTTGTAATAGGCGGCAGTGTTGTCGCCCATCTCTGAAACAGGAGAGAAACATCAGCGTAAGTCCGAGGAAAAAACAGCAAAGGAGTAGAAGATAACTCACTTTCGGCAAGCGTTTCGAAAGAAATCTCCTCCTTAAGAAGCTTGACCAACCAGGAATCTTTCCCGGCGATGGCAGGAGTTGGCATCCCGAGGTCAGTCTGGTGCTCCTTTACCACCTTCAGTTCCCGAAGGACGTCTTCGGTCTTCAACTTCCAGTTGATTGGAAAAGGGTAAAGGGCACGCGGAGAGACCTCGGGATCCCAGTCAGAGACAGCCCGAATACGGGCGTCGAAATCCGGGAACACGGGAGCCAACTCTGGGGTCAGCAGCATCCTCGGATCACCAACGTCCGCATCCAGTGTTCCCTGAGCCCATTCGGTCAAAACATACGACCAGGCCTCAGCCTTCTTCATAAAGAAGAACTTCTGTTGCCACCCCCGCCAGCTATCCTTAGTGGCGAAGGTGAACATGAATTTCTTGCTCCCGGATCCCCGAGGTAGCATGAAATAGAAGCCACCCTTCGGGACCACAGAGAGCTTGTAGTACTGCATAAAAATCCTGAAATGGGGTTCTATCCCGAAGACGCCACACATGCAGAGGTAGGCGTTGAAATAGCAGAACGAGTTCGGGGGAAGCTGGTTCACCGCAATGCCATGAAATTGGCAGAACTCGCACACCATCTTCGGGGGAGGATACCGAAGACCGGCCTTCAGCTGGGCTCGGAAAACGGTAACCTCCTTACTATGGTTTGAAAATGCATAGTGGCTAGAACGAGGCAGCCTGGTAACGGCGTAAGAGGGAAGAAAGAATTTTTTCTTCCACCTCTCTAACTTCTCAGGGGTGGTGCAACAAGGATGGGCTAAAAGAGGCTGCCAGCTCTCAGGAATGGGCATTTTCGACATAAAAATGAGTTTGAAAACGGAAGAAAACAGTTTCCAGAGAAAAACTCAGAAGAACACAGGGATCAAAACGCGCTGAAAAACAAAAACCCATCGAAAGATTTGCCAAAATCTGAGGACGCCGTCGTGAAAGTTGGCTGGAAAAAAGGCTCTGATTAAGGAAGCTCCGCCACAGAAAGCAAGAAAAATGCAAGAACAGAGGCAAAGCAGAGAAAAGAGCAAAAGCGTAAGCGAAGGAACTTATGATGAAATGGGCTATTTATAAGCCAGAGGTGGGTAACCGAAACGTCGTCATAAGTACCCTTTGGAGGCGAACCGACGCCGTAATTACTCTCTGCACTTGAAAAGGCGCGCCCTCTGTAACCGACGCGACTCTCCTCCAATGGCAAAGCGCCACGTGTCAACTGCTGCGCAAAAAATAGGGGACACGTCCTCCAAACGTCCCTTGAAAGCTGGGACACGTCTTCTGACATCCCTGGAAAACTGGGACGCGCCGCTCAGACTGACACGCTTGGCCGAACAGACCTGCAGAAACAAAAAGCAGACTCCGCCTCGAGGACGCCAAAGAAAAGGCCAAGACCGTAGAGCCCGTGATCTTCGGGCAAAAGGCACATCCTCGGAACAGGTTATGCTTCCAAAAAGACTCCCACAGACGACCTCGGAAAGAGATGCAAAACCGAAGTCTTCCTTCGGCTTTCCAAAGGGGGGCATGTGATAGCCAAAGGCTATCGCCTCTATCTGGCCGAACTCCCTGCCACAGTCATGGCCAGAAGAAGCTGGCGCTACCCGAGAAAAGGTGTGATCAGGCACCTCGGGAGATAGCCGAAGAGCTCCGAGCCCGGCACGCCAGGACACTACTCGCCCCCCCCCAGGGTCGTGAACTGATCGCCTTCGGAAAATTGGCACCTAACATAGCGAGCCGAACACGATATCCCCGAAGGCGGAACTCCCTGAAGCTGGGAAACCCCAAACTCAGGGCTTGTTTCCCGAAGAGGCTCTGTCCGTACCAAAGGACGACCTCACCCAGGGACCTCGGGAGTACGGCAGGGGTATTTATGGAAGCATTTAAGGAAGCCTCTGACACATCCATTCACAGACGCCACAAGCCGCCTCAAAAGGCGCTCTACCACGCTGACGCCATCAAAATCACATCATGGCCCGTCTCAGCACATGGCTCAAGGCAACCTGCTACCAACTATCTGTCCCCTACGCCCAGAAATTCAGGAACATCCGACCGAACACGTGTCGCGATCTGAACGGGCTAGGCACTCCTATAAATACCAGGACTTAATACCAGACAGGAAGTGGGTTGCCTGGCGAAATACGGCTCCCATTACCAGGCAAAACTCCTTAGCCCTTTGTGCTATTTTCTCCGCCTTTCTCTCAGCCACCACTGACTTGGGCGTCGGAGGCTCCCCCCCCCCCCAGAAAAACACTTCGGGGGCCTCCTAACCGTTTTGTTTCTGAGCTTTCAGGCACTCTCCTTTGGGCTGTCCAGTCCACCAGGCGTTCTTCCTCCCAGAAGTCCCTCCACCAGTCGCTATGACTATTAACGATGAGGCCCCTGGCCATCAACATGGAATGTGTCACTCTCGTATAGCCCAATCTTTGGTTTCTTGATTACTGAGTATACCAACTTAAACTGATGACTTTGATATCGTATATCAACTTATCGGAGCATGGCCATGCATTTTCTAAGTCTCACTCTATCAAGGGGCCCGAAGATATCACTCCCGTTACATAGGAGGGACAAATCCCATCTTGATCTTACAAATCCCTCCGCATGATATGTGACATACCCAATGACCTCCTTCAAGTTCACTCAGTTACGAGCAACAAAGGAAAGTATCAAAGTATGTGACTCACATGTAGGGAACCTTGATGATCTTAGGTCGAAGGACTACATATACCATGATCACTATGAGAATCACTTATGACACTCATATAACGATCCATGAAGTGTTCTCATGGTGGGTCGGTCCAGTACACAAGTTCTCCAACTTGTACCCATATGTAGACTACATATCTCATATTAGTCTCCACATATGCTAGTCATTATGTATTATTGCAACCCGCTCCACAATAATACTAGACTAGGGACATTTAAGAATATCATTATTCTAGGGTTACAATTATGTTTATTACGTTACGCAGAAACAAAACAACAAACAAAATTGCTGGATTAATGCCTAAATAAAATTTCATGACTCAATGTGCAAAAATGCAATCATCTCATGATTGGCTTTTTGGGCACAACACTAACACCTGCCTCCTCTCAAGTCGAACGAATAGGAAAAGACGGATGGCCTTTGCGAGCCATTCCTCTACCTCGATGCAGCCATAGCGCACTCCCAGATGGAAGCCATGGTAACGTCAAAGCGTGATGGGCGCTGTACAAATGTTGAGCTGCTTGCTCTTGTCCGGAGTTTCCTCAGGGCCAACGAATCGAACACAAACCGTCTTGTGACACACTTTTCGATTCTCAGGAATGTCACCCACGGGCACAAGTTTGAGTCTTTCGGCAATAATGGATCTTGAGGGAACAAAGATGATGCAGAAAATCTTGGGACCAGGGGTTCAGGCAAGCCACGAGCAGTGGCGACCCAGGCTTCCATGAAGAGCAACATTGTAGAGCCATCTACGACCCTATGTGAACAGGCGTACGTGACCGCTATTCCTCCACATTTGAAGAAATTTACTCGAACCATAAGGACATAACTGGGAGGAGCAAAAACGTCCTGATGAGGAATCAACTGGCGCACCAAAACCATGTCTGGTGGGCTCAGAATCTGGTGAAGAGTGCAATCCACAATTTCAGCTTCCACGTAGTGAGCTCCACCGTCGTTGCAGTCGACAAATAGGCTATCGCCAGAGAGCTTTCCCGTAAACGGGTAGAAATGTACCAATGTTTTCGACAATGATTTTCTCAGCAGGGCCAACTTTGAAGTGATATGTGAATGAGTGGTCTAGTCAGAGTTGATGCCCGTCGGCATATTCAGCGTACGACATGATGACCTGAAGTAGGGCCTTCCGGCGTGAGAGTGCCTGAAATGCTCAAAAGAACAAGTGTTAAGAGGTCCCAGAAATGTGTTTCCGGGGGAAGAGTTTTCGACGCCCAAGTATTTGGTGAGTAAGGAGTAGAGAGTGGAGAGTAAAGGAGAGGAGAGAGTTATTTTAACAGTTTAGTTCTGTCTTACCAAGGTCGTTTCCCAAGTATTTATAAGAGGAGATTGGAAGAAGTCCGTTTGACACAGCTCGCTCAGATCATGACATGTGTTCGATCAGATATGGTCCGTACCTTCGGGGATGGAGACCTCCAGCTGGCCATAGGCCGTTCTAGCAAGAAGTCAGGGCCGTGGGAGGTCTATGTGTCAGGGGCGTGTGCGAAGGCTCTGTGTCAAAGGCTCCTTAACCATTTTTGTCTTATTTTCGTAAGACGCCTTCGGGGTATGAGACTCCTTCGGAGTAGGAGGCCCCTTCGGAGTAGGAGGCCTCTTTCGGCTAGATATTATCACCGAGAGTTGTCATGATGAGCACTTCGGCGGAGCGGGGCACCTTCGAGAGAAGCTATACTTCATCGAGGATGGTGGTTTACCGAGGTTAGAGGGTCAAGGACTGCGTACCCTCTTTTCCCGAGGTTGCCACTCGTCCGATCCAAGGTTGGTGCTTGACTTTTACCAAGGGTGGTGCTCGTCAGAGTTCAGAGGGTAATAGCCTTTTGGCTGTCAAGAGTTGGGATAGAAATAGACAATGGGAACTTGAACATGATCGTTGAGTTGATCTAACTAGGAAAGTTTGTAAGACTGGAGGTGGGGAGGAGTAGGAATCTCTGGTTTATATGCTCTTCACGGATGATCTTGATCTCCATTTTAGAGAACTCTAATCGATAGTAGTTCCTGTTTTGAGTCCACTATTGGCCTAGTATATAGCAGTTATATTTGAACTTTTAGGGGAAAAATATATATGAAAAATATTTGGAGCCAAATCTTTTGCACAGCATAAAGAAAAGATCCTTACCATGCGTCCAGCGAGGCCGTGAAAGGCCCTACTATGATGCCTAGCTATCCAACTAGGTGGATTGCCTCACTAATATTTTAAGAATTGGATTAGGAGGAATTACAACAGCATCCACTAATTCAGAACTTAATTTGAAAGCCATATTTTGATCTGGACGTTTTCGGGATGCCCCTAATAACCAATGAATGACAAGTGCTTTTCCTTGTGTGGATCCTATTTTATTGGGAACTTGATGAGTCAATCTGCTTACATGTCTTGCTTTTACTACTATATCGATTGGATGGTAGTTGATGGGTTAACCAGTAACCAACTAATTTGGTAACATTAACTCTCATGTTTTTTTAGGGGGAGAAAAATAAAAAAGAATAATTTAAAAGAGTCTAGGTGAAAATAAAGTTTAAGCAATCAACGGGAATAGACATAAAAAATTTGGTGAAGATGTGGAGTGAGGAGTTGGAATTAAACAGAAACGGAGAAATGAATTGAAGGAGAGTCGAGAGCAACAACACTGTTGTAGTTTAGAGAGAAATGGCATCCAAACAATGCCGAGGAGCAAGACAAAAAACCAATAAAATGATGAAGTAGCTTGAAAAAACATCAAAGACCTCGTAAAAGCGAGGAGAAAGGTTAAAAAAGCATTAAACCTCCCAAAAAAGTGATACAAATTCAAGAAAAGCATTTGCGCAGGCAAAAAAGCTTTCATTCTTGAGGAATCTTTGGTTCACAAAAAAACCCATAACTGTGAATCGCAAAACCCCTAATTGTAAACCCTAGTGTGTGGTTCATAATCAAGACGTTTGTGGTTTATAATCAAGGGGTCTACGGTGCACAATCAGGGACCTGAATGTGAACCACTAGGAATATGTGGTTCATAATTAAGGGGTCTATGATGTTGGGTTTCGGGAGCCAAACAGCGCAGCGGAATGTAACTGAAACCCTCCAGGATCCAAGTGAAATGGGGTAAACCTGGTGTTTGAAAATTTTCATACCTAATTTTCGGTTGAGATCTCTCACTCAACTGTAGAGTCAATTCACAAAACCTGAATAGTTAACATGTTCAGGCTCTCAATGGAATCCACACGAGCCTCTCGGGATCACCACGCTTCCACCACGTCCCGGCAGATGCGTTTCTCTTGCGCTCGCAGTGCTAGCTTGCGTCCTCCAAGGAATTGCAAGAGAAGAGTATGGCTGTCCTTTTAGGAGTCTAGGGCAAGGAGACCTGCGAATTTCTCACTTAAAAGTTGTGTTTATAGTGAGACTCAACTTCCAGGCCTAATGGGTTTCAAAGCCCTAATCCAATTAGGATTTAATTTCAGGCTTAATAATGGCTCAACTCTTGGGCCCATTATTAATACGAAATTAAAGTGAAACCATAACCCAAATAATTAGCCCATGCACTCTAATGATCCAAATAGCTCTTTGTATGCGACCCAATAGGCTCTTGCCATGTTGACAATGATCATAAATCACATTTATGATCATAAGCAATGAGCGGTGTCTAGCAACACATCATTGCTACCCAAGTGACAAGATTGTCGGTGAATCGACTAAACCTTTATGATCATCACCGATATATGCCATTGTCCCTTTGTCCAAGATATCAAGACTAAGCACAAGACATGGAATGTGTCACTCTTGTGTAGCCCAATCTTTGGTTTCTTGATTACCGAGTAGACTAACTTAAACTGATGACATTGATATCATATATCAACTCATCCGAGCATGGCCATGCATTTTCTAAGTCTCACTCTATCAAGGGGCCCGAAGATATCACTCTTGTTACATAGGAGGGACAAATCCCATCTTGATCATACAAATCCCTCCGCATGATATGTGACATACCTAATGACCTCCTTCAAGTTCACTCAGTTACGAGCAACAAAGGAAAGTATCAAAGTATGTGACTCACATGTAGGGAACCTTGATGATCTTAGG
This sequence comes from Aquilaria sinensis, assembly GCA_005392925.1. NCBI lineage: Eukaryota > Viridiplantae > Streptophyta > Magnoliopsida > Malvales > Thymelaeaceae > Aquilaria > Aquilaria sinensis. The sequence continues at coordinate 11,686 of SMDT01002038.1, read as the reverse complement.
TCGAAGGACTTCATATACCATGATCACTATGAGAATCAGTTATGACACTCATATAACGATCCATGAAGTGTTCTCATGGTGGGTCCGTCCAGTACACAAGTTCTCCAACTTGTACCCATATGTAGACTACATATATCATATTAGTCTCCACATATGCTAGTCGTTATGTATTATTGCAACCCGCTCCACAATAATACTAGACCAGGGACGTTTAAGAATATCATTATTCTAGGGTTACGATTATGTTTGTTAAGTTACACAGAAACAAATCAACAAACATAATTGTTGGATTATTGCTTTAATAAAATATCATGACTCAATGTGGAAAAATACAATCATCTCATGATTGGCTTTTGGGCACAACACTAACATATGATTCAAAGTTAAAGGGCATAAAGGTGAACCATAAATACCCTTGATGCCCAGCAGCATCTTCGTCATGTGACATTGTGACTTCAGGAGGGACTTCCTGAGAGGCAAAACATCTGGTACAAAGGTTTCCCAGAGGGGTGTGCCTCAAATGCTCAGAAAAGAGGGTTAGGAAGTCCCCGGAGTGTTTTTCCGGGGAGGAGCCTCTGACGCCCAAGTTAGTGCCCTTAGTGGAGATAAAGGAGGAACACTAGGGGAAAGGTGGCCTTGCCTGTGCGTGTTTTCTCAGGGAAAGAGGGTCCGATCCCCCTTGCCAGGACGTGTTTCTTGGTATTTATAGGGGTGCCCAGCCCGTTCAGATCATGACACGTGTTCGGTCAGATGTCCTTTGTACTTTCGGGCGTAGGGAACATGTAGCCGCTTATAGGCTCTTTGAGCCTTGGACTAAGACAGGCTGTGATAGGACTCGAACAGCGTCGGCACGTCAGACTGCCATTTGAGGCGGCGTGTAGCGCCTGTGGGCGACATGTCAGAGGCTCCTTAAATGCTGGTGCCGTACTCCCGAGGTTCTTTGGGCGAGGTCGTCCTTCGGCACGAATGCCCTCCTTCAGGAATTATGCCCGTGGTTCGGGGACTTCCCTGGTTCGGGGGTTCCACCTTCGGGGAGGGTCTCTCCTGCTTGCGATAGCTGGTCTTTTATCCCCGAAGGCGATCCGTTCGGTCCCCCGAGGGAGCCGGCAACACCTCTAACGTTTCTGGCGTTCTAGCCGAGGTCATGGGTTCGGGGCGTTCGGCTTCGCTCCTTCCGAGGTCAGTGTTAGCGCCTCCTTCGGATGACGCCAGGTTTCCCGTCCACGCTTTTGGCAGGAAGTATGTAGTGAGAGAGGCGATAGCCCTTCGGCTATCACAGGCCCCCCCTCCAGAAAGCCGAAGTGGAGATTTCGGCTTGTCATCTTTTTGGAGAAGGTCCTTCGGGGCCTTGGGCGTAATACCTGTGCCGAAGATGGACCTTTTTGTCCGAAGACATAGGCTGTTCGTCCATAGCCTGTCTTTTGGTGTCTTCGAGGTAGCCTACTTCTCCCTTCTGTAGGTCTGCGCAACGTCGTGTCTCGTAACCAGGCGTGTCAGTCTGGAGCGGCGCGCCTAGGACTTAGGGGTGTCAGAAAGCGTGTCCCTCTTTCGGCGCGATGGCTGACACGTGGCAGCTTGCTATTGGCGGGGGCTGTATCGGATAGAGCAGGCGCGCCTTTTTATGCGCAATGAGCAGTTATGGCGACTGTTCGCCTTCGCGGAGTACTTATGACGCCGGTTCGCCTGCCCCCCCTCGGTCTATATATACGTCATTCCGTCATAGTCTCCTTTTGCTTCTGCTTTTGCTTTCCCCCTGCCTTCTGATTCTCTTCTGTTTTTGCGGCGGTGCTGTTTGACGGAGTTTTTTCCGGTAACTTTTCACGACGGCGTCTTCAAATCCAGACTTTGGCAAAAGATTTGGTGGGTTTTGTTTTGGTTTCCAGAGCCTTTTGATTTTAAAGCTTTCCCGAAGTCATTTTTTCATTCCCCAAAGTCGTCTTTTCCTCCAAAAATGTCTTCGCCAACTGTTTCTCCTATCCCGGAAAGTTGGCTTCCCCTTGCTAGTCATACTTGTTGTACGACCTTGGAAAAATTAGAATGATGGACCAAGAAATTTTTTCTTCCTTCTTATGCCGCTACCAGACTTCCTGGTCCTCAGGAGGTCAGTTTTATGAACCGTCAAAATGAGGTTACCGTTTTTCGCGCCCAACTGAAGGCCGGACTTCGGTACCCTCCGTCGAGGGTGACTTTCGACTTTTGCCAATTTCATGGCATTGCCGTAAATCAACTTCCCCCAAACTCGTACTGCTACTTTAACGCCTTCCTTTGCATGTGCGGCGTTTTCAAAATAGAACCCCACTTCATTCTTTTTTTGTAGTACTATAAGCTCTATACAGTCCCGAAGGGTGGCTTCTACTTCATGCTACCTCGGGGATCGGGGAGCAAAAAGTATATGTTCACTTTCGCCACTAAGGACAGTTGGCGAGGGTGGCAATAAAAATTTTTCTTTCTCAAGATGGAGAAGGCCTGGTCGTACGTTCCGACCAAGTGGGCTCGGGGAAAGTTGGAGATGGATGTCGTAGACCTGAGGATGCTGCTGACTCCTGAGTTGGCATCCAGATTCGCGGACTTCGACAGACGGATCCGAGCAGTCTCCGACTGGGATTCCGAGGTCCCTTCGCGCCCCCTCTACCCCTTCCCCATCAAGTGGAAATTGATGACTGAGGAGGTCATTCGGGAGCTAGGGGTAGTGAAGGAGCACAAGACGGACCTCGAGATGCTGGCCCCTGCTATCGCTGGGAAAGACTCCTGGCTGGTGCAACTCCTTCGGGAGGAAGTCACTTACGAGTCTTTTTATGAGCGTAAGTTATCTCAAGAATTTTTCAGTATGAGTACTTCTCGGACTTACATTGATGTCTTTCTTTTGTTTCAGAGATGGGCGAAGAGTCTGCTGACTATTACAAGTCCCTTTTCCTCGGTCAAGCCAGGAAAGGCGAGCAGACAAAGAAAGCTGTCTCTCGAAGACGGAAAGCATTTAGGGCCGGGCCATCCTCGGTGAAACGAGCGAAGAAGAACGCGCCTCCTCATCAGGCAGAAATTCCCGAGGAGGCTCCCGAAGAGCCCGAGGTCGTTGCCGACGTCCCTCCTCGTAGTCCTACTTTCTCAGCGACTCTTCTGGACGCCTTGGTAGAAGTTCCTTCTGCCGAGGAGCGCCGCAAGAGCAAAGGCAAGGAGATTTCTACCGAGGAGGCCCGAGACTCCGACGACGATGTGGCCGAGATGCCGCCAGGTTCGTTCACTTAGGCAAGCTATAGTTCCCTTATTGTCTGAACTTTGGCGATTACTTGCCTTGATAAGTTTCTTGTTTTGCCGTACAGGGGAGCTGCTATATCCGAATTGGGCAGCCGAGCACGCCCGGAAACGAGCCCTTCGGGATGCCCATATCCCGAAGGGGAAGATCCCGAGGGAGCCTTTCTGGTCGTTTACGGAGGACATGAACTTGTACTCCGGAGGCGACTGCCCCCGAATGGCCAACCAAATCTCGCGGGGGATCCTCACCGAGGCCTCTTTTAAGGCCATTTCCGAGGCGTGCCCGAGCGACGAGTCCCTTGCTGCAAAAGTTTCTGAGCACGCTGCCCAGGTATACTTCATGCCTTTGTTTTGTTTCCTCTTGATTTCTTCTAAGTGTTTGGCTCGTTTTTTGCCTTACTGACTTTGTTCTTACTACTTTGCAGCTGCTGGGGCTCACTGGCCTTCTCAGGGTTCGGGTGGCGAAGCAGGCGGCGTTCAGAGTCTCGGCCTTAGATTGCCTAGAAAAATCTAAGGCCATGTGTTCTGAATTAGCTGCCAAGAACACGGAGATGGCCCAAGCTGCACAGAAGGAGGTTGCTACCGTTCGGGAGGAGTTCTTGAAGGAGAAAGAAGAACTTTTGAAGGACTCCTCCCAGAAGATTTCTGACCTTGGCTCCAAGGTGGCGGAGCTGACTTCGGCGAACGAGGCACTTCAAAAGGAGAAGTCAGAGTCTGAGGCACTCCTGGCGAAGGCGCTTGCTGAGAAGGCCGAGCTCCAGGCCAAGGTCGAGTCTTTGAAGAAGGAGCCGAAGAAGAAGAAGATGAAGGCACTGAAGAAGGAGGTCGCTGATCTGGAGAAGGAGCTTAACGAGCTAGGGGTCGAGAAGGAAAAGGCCGATGAAATGACCAAGGTCGGCTTTCAGGACGGCTTTTGCCTTGCTCGGCACCAAGTCCTTCAGAGGTTCCCAGATCTGGACCTCTCCTTTTTGGAGGCCCTAAACATTCCCGAGGGGCCTCGGTGGTCTTGGTCCAAAATTGAGCATCTCAGACTGCCCTTCTCTCTTCCGGCGCTGAAGGCAGTGGATAAGGATGCAGAAGCTGGTGGCTCCCGAGATGCCGAGATCCCTTAGTCTGTATTAGGGTCCTTTGCCTTCTTTTTCCTCTTTTTGTACTTCTTCTTTTTGGCAAGGTTCCTTCTGTGTAAGCAGCTTCATCCTCAATAAAGGTTCCTTCTTTCTTTTGTAAAATTTTGGCTAAGTGTTTTGCAAGATTTTTCATTTCCCATTGTCCCGAACACATTCGCTCAAGAGACTTCAGAAAATCGGATCTATGCTTGCAAACTTTTGTGCTTAGAATTTTTTGCAAGATTTTTCATTTCCTATTGTCCCGAACACATTCGCTCAAGAGACTTCGGAAAATCAAACCTACTTTTATCCCGGCGATCACCCTCGCGAAATTTTAACTTGTACAATTTACGCTCAAGAATTTTGGCTAAGTCTTTTGTACTTAGAAAAAATTTCTTCTAACTTGTGCCATACAACTTTCCTACCAAAATCCTAAGCATAGAATTTTTTCAAGGCAACCGAATGCCATGTATTTTTTAATTTTATGCCTTCGGCGTTGCCGAGCTTGTAAACTCCTTTTCGCACTTCGGCAAGTACCAGATAGGGGCCTTCCCAATTTGCGCGAAGTACCCCATGAGATGGTTTTCGGTTTCCAAATTCAGCTTTTCGGAGAACAAGGTCCCCTTCCTTTATTCCCTTTGGCCTGGCTCGCAAGTTTATAGCTGCGGCCACTCTTTGCTGGAAACCTTTCCTTCTCAGCTCGGCTATTTCTCTATGTTCGCCGACAAGGTCAAGCTTGGTTCTTAGGCCGAGGTCATTTCCCCTTTGATCAAACACTTGCACTCGCACCGATGGTTGCACTACCTCGATTGGGATGATAGCCTCAGTTCCGAAAATGAGGGAAAACGGTGTTTCCCCTGTGGCTCTTCGGGGTGTTGTTCGGTAGCTCCACAACACATTTGGGAGCTCTCCTGGCCATTTCCCTTTTGCTTCCCCCAACCTCTTTTTCAGACCATCTTTGATAGTCCTGTTAGATACTTCTACTTGTCCATTGCTTTGGGGGTGAGCTACTGGGGCGAAGTGCATTTTTATTCCGAGGTCACTGATGAATTCTTGGAAGCCTTTGTCTATAAACTGGGACCCATTGTCGGCTACTAGTACCCTCGGTATGCCAAATCTGCATACAATGTTCTTCCATACGAACTTCTGCACATCTTTTGCTGAGATAGTTGCCAAAGGTTCTGCCTCAACCCATTTAGAGAAATAGTCTACTTTGACTACGCAGAATTTCATGCCTCCAGGCACTGCCGGGAGTGGCCCAATGAGGTCCATGCCCCAAACTGCGAAGGGCTAGGGATAATCAGCCGAAGTCACTAATTCCGAGGGTGTCCTTTGGATATTCGCATGTCTTTGGCAATTACCACATTTCTGGATGAACTGTCTAGCATCCTTTCTCAGGGTAGGCCAAAAGTATCCTTGGCGAAGTATCACCGCTGCCAGGGCGTCGATTCCAATATGCGAACCACAAGCACCTTCGTGCACTTCTTCGAGGATCATTTTAGTATCCTCTTCGCCAACACACCTCTGTAGTGGATTTGCATATCCCTGCCGATATAATTCTTCTCCAATCAGGAAGAAACGGCCGGAGCGTCTTTGCAATCTTCCAGCTTCGTTGGGGTCTTCAGGGAGCGTATTGGTTGCGAGATATCTTTTTATCGGATCTTTCCAGCCTTTTTCCGAAGTTACTATGCTCAGCACTGTAATGCTCGGGTGATCTAGCACCTTGGTCCATGTGATAGCCAAACGCTATCGCCTCTATCTGGCCGAACTCCCTGCCACAAGAATGGCCAGAAGAAGCTGGTGCTACCCGAGAAAAGGTGTGATCATGCACCTCGGGAGATAGCCGAAGAGCTTCGAGCCCGGCACGCCAGGAAAACCCGAGGACACTACTTGCCCCCCCAAGGTTGTGAACAGATTGCCTTCGGAAAAGCGGCACCAGACATAGCGAGCCAAACATGATATCCCCGAAGGCGGAACTCCCTGAAACTGGGAACCCCCGAACTGAGGGCTTGTTTCCCGAAGAGGCTCTGTCCGTACAAAAGGACGACCTCACCCAGGGACCTCGGGAGTACGGCAGGAGCATTTGTGGAAGCATTTAAGGAAGCCTCTGACACGTCCTTTCACAGACGTCACAAGCCGCCTCAAAAGGCGCTCTGACACACGGACGCCATCAGAATCACATCATGGCCCATCTCAGCACATGGCTCAAGGCAACCTGCTACCAGCTATCTGTCTCCTACGCCCAGAAATTCAGGAACATCCGACCGAACACGTGTCGCGATCTGAACGGGCTAGGCACTCCTATAAATACCAGGAATTAATACTTGGCAGGAGGTTGGTTGGCAAAACACTGCTCCCACACTCTGAGAAAATTACCAGGCGAGACTCTTCAGCCCTGTGTGCTATTACCTTTGCCTTTTTCTCAGCCAACCACTGACTTGGGCGTCGGAGGCTCCCCCCCCGGAAAAACACTCCGGGGGCCTCCTAACCCTTTGTTTCTGAGCTTTCAGGCACACTCCCTTGGGCGATCCATCCTCCAGGCGTTCTTCCTCCCAGAAGTCTCTCCACCAGTCACCATGACTATAAACGATGAGGCTCCACGCCATCATTTGGCGCCGTCTGTGGGAACCCGCTCTGAGATCGCCGTCGTTGAAACTCGGCGTTCTAAGGACAAGGGGCTCCCAAAGTCCCCGTCCGCGCCTGAGACACAACCGGCTGCTGAGCAAACACTCCCAGAGACTTCTGTGCCCGAGGAAGACCGCCCTCTAGTAATCACTATGAGCTTCCTGAAAGACTTTCAGCGTTCGGTCGTGTCTGAAATGACACAGCAGATCGACCGAAGATGGCCACAGCAAGCACAGGCCCAGAGACTTCCCTCACCAGCACGCCCTCGGGAGAGAAAGCCCGAAGTCCACTCATTGCAGTTTGGGAAGCGGAGATCCGCGCGAAGAATCGTCCACAGAAAATACTCCCCTCGGGAAACAGCCTGTGGGGCAGAAGAGGTCTGAGCGACCGAGGGTCTTGCAGCAAAGAAGTTCGCTGCCTGAGGCGAGGTCCCTGTCCCCTCAGTGCCGAACTCGCTCCCCGAAAAGGCGCCGGCAACCTCGCTTCCCTGAAGAAGGGCCTAGTGCCACAGTGCTTATGGAGAGGATATTAGCACGGATAGATAGGGTGGAGAAACAAGTGGCCAGAAAACCCGTTTGGGCCAGACTCTCGGGAACATGCTGCGAAGATGACTCCCCATTCATTCAGGCCGTTGTTGAGGCAGCCATGCCAGGTGACTTCAGAGTACCTCGGTTGGAGATTTATGATGGCCGTACTGATCCACAGGCCCATCTGACGAAGTACAGACGCAGCATGATAATGCACGGTGCTGACGACGCTACCATGTGCAAGTGCTTCGAAGTCACCCTCACAGGGCCAGCAACTGCATGGTACAATTCATTGCCTTCAGGGACCATTACTGAGTTCCAGGAGTTGTCCACGGCCTTCACGCAGCAATTCATTGGGAGCCGACCTACTGCGAAGATGCCTGTCCAGATGTTCGACATAGAGCAGAGGAACGGAGAAACCATCCGAGACTATGTCGAAAGATTCAGTAGGGAAGCTCTGAGCGTCCCAGACTTTCAGCCTGAAATCCGCATTCTTGCCATGACACGGGGCCTTCGGCGAGACTCACAGCTATTCTACGAGTTCTCAAAGGACCCACCGGAGACCCTCGGAGAATTTTACCGAAGAGCAGAACAGCACATGACCGCCGAAGAACTAAGAATGGCTGGGCCGAAGTCTGATCACCACCGCGCCGAAGAGTCCAATCAACAAGCTCGGCATCCAACCGAACAAGCAGGACGACCTCGGAGGATGCGGGGAAGGAAACCCCAAAGTTTCACACCATTGAGCACTACACGGACCAACATTCTCATGGCGCTGGAAAGGCAAGGGACGCAGATTCGGCGACCAAGGGCCATGACCGCCGATAATAAGAAGAATGCAAAAAAGTTCTGCCAGTTTCATCGCGACCACGGTCATGACACCGAAGACTGCTTCCAGCTGAAGAAGTACATAGAGTCGCTGATAAAACAGGGCCAACTTCGGAAATACCTGAGGATGCCATCCCCGAAAGGGAGAAAAATGGAGGAAGAAAGGGCCGAAGATGAGGACTATGACTCCGACAGGCGGAGAAACCGAAGTCCAAAAAGGCGCCCTCCACCTCCGGCAGGGGTTATCCAAACAATCACCACGGGGCTCCCATCCTCGGAAAGAAAGCGAAAGGTCAGAGAAATTGCAATCACGGAATATCAAAATCCAGCAAAAAAGCTGGCCCGCAAAAATGGATCCACCATCGTCTTCCCCCACGACGATCCACTGCTGATCATGGCGAGGATAGGGAACTGGGACGTCAAAAGGGTGCTACTTGATGACGGATCAAATGCGGACGTCCTATTCTCGCACTTACTGCCGAACTTGGGCATCTCCAGCAGCGAACTTAAGCCAGTCACCTCGCCCACCTTCGGGGTCGGACCATCCGAACTGCCTGTTCTCGGATGGATCGACCTCCCACTGATGATGAAAGGGACTTCGGTAGACGGAGCAGCTGAGTTGTACGCCTCCACAATGGCAAGGTTCATCGTCATGGATGTCCCGTCCTCGTACAACGCCATCCTTGGAAGGCAGACACAGGGAAACCTGCACATTCGCCCTGATGTGAAGTACTTGACCGTCACATTCGCCACCAAGGATGGAGATGCAGAGATCTTCATAGACCAGGCCGAGGTGAGAAAGGTGTTTGTGAAAGCACGAAAGGCCCCGGCGAGCAACTTCGCACAAACAATGGAGGCAAAGGCTCCAGAAAAAGGCAAAGAAGAAGATCTCGCAAAAGCAGAAATGGAAACAGTAGAACTTATCCCAGGACAATCTACCCGAATAGGGAAGAGCTTGACCGAAGGTGAGAAGGAAAACCTTGTATCCTTTCTGCTGAAAAATAAAGATCTGTTTGCCTACTCGCCGAAAGATATGCCAGGGGTAAACCCTGGCATAATAAAGCATAGCCTCAAAGTAAGCCTGAAAGCAAAACCTGTCCGGCAAAAGAAACGAAGCATCTCAGCCCACAAGAGCAACTTTGTCAAAACCGAAGTCCAGCGACTGTTGGAAGCCAAAGTTATCAGGGAAGTGAAGTACCCCGAATGGTTAAGCAACATGGTCATCGCCACAAAAGAAGGTAGCAGTAAACTCCGGATGTGCATCGATTTCAGAAATTTGAACGATGCTTGCCCGAAAGACTCATACCCTCTGCCGCCAATAGATCGACTGGTAGATTCAACTGCTGAGTATGGGCTCCTTAGTTTCCTAGACGCCTTCAGTGGCTACCATCAAATAAGGATGGACCCCGAAGATGAAGAAAAAACCGCCTTCATCACGGAGGGAGGAAATACTGCTATGTCAGAATGCCCTTCGGGCTAAAAAATGCAGGAGCCACCTACCAAAGGTTGATGAACAAGGTCTTTAAAGACCAAATGGGGAGAAACATGGAGGTGTATGTTGATGATATGATAGTCAAGAGCAAACTACCTGGCTATCACGTTGCAGACCTAGAGGAAACTTTCCAAAAGCTCAGAGCCTTCGGGATTCGGCTCAATCCTAAAAAATGCATCTTCGGGGTAACCTCAGGAAAATTCCTTGGATACATGGTATCCGAAAGAGGCATTGACGCTAATCCCGAGAAGATTAAGGCACTGCTTGAGTTCCGAACTCCTGCCACAGTTAAAGACGTGCAGAGGCTCACCGGAAGAATAACCTCTCTGAGTAGGTTTATTTCCAGGTACGGAGATAGGTGTCGACCCTTCTTCAAAGTCCTCACAAAGGCAGCAAAAATGGAAGGCGACCTCGGAAGGAATGATCGTCCTTGGGACGAAGATTGCCAAAAGGCCTGGGAAGAACTCAAAGTCTACTTGGCTAGCCTGCCGACTCTGCGACAACCTCGGGAGGGAGAGCCCCTCGTTTTGTACCTCGCCGTCACGGAGAAAGTTGTAAGCTCGGTCCTCGTGAAAGAAGAAGGGCCAAAGCAATGGCCAGTCTATTACGTCAGCAAATCCCTACATGGCGCCAAAGTCAGGTACCCTTTGCTTCAAAAAGCTATATACGCCTTGGTGCTTGCAGGGAGAAGGCTGCGACCATACTTTCAGGCTCACCCCATCATCGTTCGAAGTAGTCTACCACTACGGGATGTTATGAAAAAAGTTGATCATTCGGGAAGGCTCTCTAAGTGGTGCATAGAGCTTGGCGAACACGAAATCATATATGAACCTCAGAAGGCCATAAAAGCTCAAGCACTAGCAGATTTTATCGCCGAAATACCCACCACTAAGGAAAGCCATTTGGATCCAAACGGAGGTAAGCTGGAGTGGACCTTGCATGTTGACGGAGCCTCGGGATCCGAACACCAGGGAGCTGGAGGCAAGCCATTTGATCCAGAGGACCCATCGCCGAGATCCTTGACTAAGGACCATTTGGATCCGAACACCAGAGAGCCAGAGTGGAGTAATTATCAGAGGACCCGAAGGCCTAGCGGTAAAGAAGGCTATCAACTTCAGCTTCAGCGTCACTAACAATGTGGCTGAGTATGAAGCCCTCATAGCGGGATTACGCTTGGCCAAAAGGATTGGCGTGAGAAACTTAAAAGCTCACAGCGATTCCCAGCTGGTAGTTCGGCAGACGGCAGGAGATTATGGGGCGAAGGACCCAACCTTGGCAAAATACCACGAGCTGGTAGCAAAGCTCATCCAAGAGTTTGACGCCGTACGGATCGAAAATGTACCACGGCGGAATAACACTGAGGCAGATTGCTTGGCGAAGTCGAAAACATACACCGAGGTGCTAGATCACTCGAGCATCTCAGTGCTGAGCATAGTGACCTCGGGAAAAGGATGGAAAGATCCCATAAAGAGATACCTCGCAGAAAATGTGCTACCCGAAGACCTCGGCGACGCTTCAAGATTGCGAAGACGCTCTGGCCGATTCTTCCTAATTGGCGAAGAGTTAAACCGACAGGGATATGCAAACCCGCTGCAAAGATGCGTGGATGAAGAGGATACTGAAATGGTCCTTGAAGAGGTCCACGAAGGCATGTGTGGTTCACATATTGGAACTGATGCCCTTGCGGCGGTGATACTTCACCAAGGATACTTCTGGCTTACCCTGAGAAAGGATGCAAGGCAGTTCATCCGAAAATGCGGAAGTTGCCAGAGACATGCGAACATCCAGAGGGCACCCTCGGAAATGGTAACCTCGGCAGACTATCCTTGGCCCTTCGCTGTCTGGGGTATAGACCTTAT
>SMDT01002037.1:0-56577 GCA_005392925.1 Aquilaria sinensis | reverse complement strand
AGTAGAAACTATACTGGAATACTCAAAGGTGGTGAAATTGAGCATAAGGCAGAAAGCCTGAGTATTACTCAGTTAGCAAGCCAATGGTTGGCTAAAGAAAGTGAGCAGTTGAAAGTACTCACTATTACACCAGAGTGGAAAGAGCTTATTAAGGAAGCTCAAGCTGGTGATGAGGAGCTAGAGTTGATTTCTGGCAAGAGTAAGGGAGAACTATTCCAAGGTTTTTCCTTCAAGCAGGGAATGTTATATTTCCAAAATAGGTTTTATGTACCTAAAAAAGGCAACCTTAGAGTTCAAATACTAGAAGGAAGCTCACTCTAGTAAGCTAGGCATGTACCCAGGAGCCACAAGGAGCCACAATGATGTATCATGCTCTTAGAGCCTATTTTTGGTGGCCTTACTTGAGAAACGATATTAATACACTTGTGGCTAGTAGTGAAACATGCCAACAAGTGAAGGGATGGAGCCATCAGAGAAACTAGGGGGAAAGCTATAAAGCTTGCGCATTCCTGAGAGGAAGTGAGGATCCATCTCTATGGATTTTGTAGTGGGTATACCATTAACAATGAGAAGACTTAATACCATTTGGGTCATTGTGTGTAGACTAACCAAGGCAACCCATTTTCTTCCCATGAATCTCACTAATTCTTTGGACAAACTTGCACAACTCTATATAAGGGAGAAAGTAGTAGAAGATTACATGGGAATACCTAATGATTTATAGTGTCAGATTAGGGATCCTAGATTTGTCTCTTGGTTTTGGAAATACCTGCACCTGGCAATGGGTACTAAACTTAAGTTTAGCTTTGCTTACCATCCTCGGACAGATGGACAGACAGAGAGAACAGTACAAACACTGGAAGACATGTTAAGGCGTTGTGTGATTGACTTTCAAGGTGAATGGGATGTGCATCTCCCACTGATAGAGTTTTCCTACAATAATGGCTACCATTCAGTGATAAGAATGGCTCCTTATAAAGCCTTATATGGCAGGAAATGTATAACTCCTCATTACTGGCATCAACCAGAAGATAAATTGGAGTTGGGGCCAAATATTATTAAGTAGACTACAGAGAAAATAAGGTTAACCCAAGCTAGGATCAAGACTGCAAACGATAGGCAGCAGGCATATGCAAACCTGAAAATGAAAAGGGACCTAGAATTCCAGGAAGGAGACTAGGTGTGGACTCTAAAAGTTTTTCCAATGAAAGGACTAATAAGATTTAGGAAAAAGGGGGGGAAAATAGCACCTAGGTATGTGGGGCCATATCAGATACTGGCCAAAGTGGGAAATGTGGCTTATCAGCTGGACTTGCCTTCAGAACTTGGAAACATACACAATGTGTTCCATGTGTGTTTGCTCAAAAAGTATGTTCCAGGTTACAAGCAGATAGAAACACCTAGAATTGTGATTGTGGCACCTAATCTCACTTATGAAGAAGTGCCAATCCAATTCCTGGCCAGAGATACCAGGAAGTTAAGGAGTAGGTGGATTTCTATGATTAAGGTGCAGTGGAGTAATCATACTCCAGAGGAGGCAACCTGGGAAGTAGAACAGGAGATTGCCTTTAAGTATCCTCAACTATACCTTAAGTTGGTGAAGAATTTGGAGGACCAAATTCTTTAAGGAGGGAGGAATTGTTAGGCACCTCCTAAGTGCTTGGCTTAGGCCAACGAAAACCAAGGAAAATGAGAGAAAACAAAAAGGGGAAGTAAGAGGGACTATGGAAACTGGTACAGTGACTTATGTGCAAAACTGGAGACTTTCAGGACTTAATTGCACATAGAAAATGTACTATGGGAAAGCTGACAGGAAACAGAGAAAGGGGACTAAATTGTGCACTAAGTTAAGTGGTACAGTTGAAACTACAAACTTAAGGATGGCATTGTTGGCCATGCAAAATTCTATGATGGCTAGTGCAAGACTAGACCATTTGTGGGAGACAACAATGATTACTAGTCAAAATCTTGTCTTCCACTAAGTGTACTATTCACTAGTTAACTAAACAAACTAACTAGTTTGTATGTCTAGTTATGGCCGGTTATGCATGGGTGTTTATAACACCTTGGTACTTGTGTTGTTTATTTGCTTGGCATCTTGGGCCATGTGTGGACTTAAGTGTCCATTTAGACACAAGTTTTAGTGGCGGTTTTGTGGACTTGTAAGCTTGGAAGGCTACTTTGCACCATGCATTTTATTGGAAGGCAAAAGTTGGCATTTAGCTAACTAAAACCCAAGTTACTTCGGCCGAAACTAGCCAAAGGCCATTTTGTTTCATTTCGGGCTTGCTTTGTTCATAGCTTAACTGAGAGTTGCTCTTGAGTTCTTTCAGAAATTGGCTTTGAAATTCAAGAATCTTGAAGATATGTGAAGGGTTCAATCTTGGAAGGCTTGTTTCGGCATAAGCTCACTTGGAATCAAGCTTTAGTTCTTGAAGTTTCAAGAAGGCCGAAAGCTAATGAGCTAGGGTTTGAGGTAATCCTTGTTATCCTCTTGAATACATGGTATTTTCTTCCATGAACAAGGGATTAAAGTGCTAAATTACTATTGGATTGGGTTAATTGAACAAGCTTGATGTCGATTTAGGAAGTTGTTGTTGGCCGAATGTGTTGGAAGATTTATCTTGGTGTTCTTCTTGATTTCCATGGAAATTAATCCATGACTAAGTGTGTTGTTGCCTAATTATACTTGTGCTAGGCGAAACTTGAGCAAAGAACATCAAGTTGAACAAGTGGAAGTTTGGCCGAAAGCTACACTTTGAGGTAAAGGTGTGTTCCTTGTTGAATTGCATGGTATTAGTGCCATGGACGTTGATTAATGATGATTTGATGATCATATGTTGGATTGAATGGATGAGGAACATTGTAATGTGAAGTTTAGCTTTAAGGCCGAGAGCTTGAAGTGGCATAGATTAGTGCCCATTGCTTGAATACATGGTAATGATGCCATGAAATAATAGTCATTGATGTTTTCATGCATATGTGTGGAGTTAGAGTGACGAAGGACATTAGTATGTATAGTTGGGCAATGTGGCCAAGAACATGGGTTAAAGTACTTGAGTGTGCTTGCTTGGTTACATGGCGTTTGTGCCATGAGTAAGCTTACTGGATGTTTAGATGCTCATGTAGTAAAATGGAATGTTGAATAATGCAACTATATGGAATTGGGCATTTGGCCGAGAGCTTGGTTTAGTGTGACATGGTGCATCTTACTTGGTTACTTCGTAATGATGCCATGGATGATATTCATTGATGATTAGAATATCATGTGATATGTTAAAAGGATGGGCCGCACATGTATACAAAATTGGGCCTTGGGCACTTTGGCCGAAAGCTTGATTTAGAGTGAAATGGTGCATTTCACTTGGTTACTTGGTAATAGTGCAATGGATGATGTTCATTGATGATTAGAATATCATGTGATATGTTAAAAGGATGGGCAGCACATGTATACGAAATTGGGACTTTATGGCCGAGAGCTTAAGTGTGTATCTTGGTGTTCTTCATGTGAATCATGGTAGTTAGTCCATGAGTATGTGTGTTGATGCCTATGTGATTGTTTTGGTAGGCATTGTGGTTGTGGAACACTTGGACACTTAAAGCTTGGTTGTGACCGAGAGCTATTGAGGTAGGATTCACTAACACTTGATGTTGCTTGGTAATGTGCCATGGTTCAAGTGTTTAGAGTGGCTAAGTGATGATCAAAATCTGCCATGTGATCTTAGTTGCTTGATGGGCTTAATGTATATACTTGGTTGATTTGTTGATTAGCTAATTAACTATGGTACATGTACTAGAAATGCAAGTAAATGTGGCCTATTTGCTTGGCATTTTGTGAGCTCCAAATGGAAATGATATATTGGTAAGGTTTGTGTGCAAGAAATGCACATGGGTACATGTATGGTTATATGGCCGAGAGCTACATTGTGGAGTGTGTATGTGTACTTGTGTGCTTTGGTGATTCCTTGTGCTTGCTAACCCCACTTATGGATTAATTGCCATAGTTATCTATCTTGTATATGTATATGCTTGGTTTTCTTGTCTTTGTGTTTGTTTTGTAGGTTGAGCTAATTCATTGGAGGTTAAGCTTTGAGTGAACACTCAACTTAACTAAATAGACTCATTTGAGTTGCATATGTATATAAATGTGAATCCTACTGAGTTATACTCACTGCCCATTCCTTTATTTCAAGCAAGGACATTCGGCCTGAGTAGTGTTTGCTTGCTTGTGCTTGTGTTTGCACTAATTTTGCTTAATTCCCAAGGTATGTGCCAATGTGTGCTTGGCTTGACATTTTGGGTTCATTACAAGTCTTATTTACCTATAGTTGGCCGAGACTTATAAGTTAAGTTTGCAGGCAGTAGTTGGAGACTTGTCTAGGAGGGCTATGGATACTTGGACTGTGGCTTTGATCATAGTATTCTCCTTCATGACCATGAATCAGGCTATTGGGTTGGTGTTGCAGTGTGTACTACTGTATGGCATACTCAAGGTCATGTTTGTCCATTAGGGGTCTTGGCATGTAATAACTTGGCATAAATACTTTTGGTTTCATGGCATGTGTAGCCATGTTATGGTTGCTAGGTTGACTACCCTTTTGTGTTTATATGTGTAGTCTTTAATACCTAGGCTTGTGATGCTTTTATGGGTTTTGTATGCCAAGTTATGTATGGACTATGGATGGCATTATGCTTGCTTATGTTTGCTGGATATTATGGGCCAAGGTTTGGCACCTTTATGTGAATAGTATGGGCCTTGCTTCATGAAAATGTTATGCATAACTATATGTACCTTAGTTGGCCGAGAGCATCAAGCACATTAGACATGTGGTTTTCAAATCTAAACCAACTCTATGGGCTTCTTGGTTGTCATTTAGGTAGTACACTTGATGCACACCATGTATGCACTTAAAATTGTATTAAGTGTTACCTTGCTTGCTGTGCAAGTTAAGGGTTTTGGGCCTTGCCCTTGCTGGAAGTTGTTAATGGAACTTTGTTAAAGCCACCTAGGCCACCTCCCAGGCCCCATAAATTAAGAAAATAAGATTTAAAAGTTGCTTTGCTTCCTAGGTCGAGAGCTAGGAACCTAGTTATGGAGTTGGGCTTATGAGCTAGTTTAGGAACTTTTAGGCCAGGGCCTGAGTGAGGTGTGACAGCCTAAGTTGGGAGATAGAATTTCTCTACCCACTTCGTCATTTTCTCCGAAGTAGTGCAGCATGGATGAGACTCAAGGGGGCGAAAACTTTCAGGAATAGGACAGACGGTCATCACTGGAACCGGGTTCGACATTTCTCAAAGAAAAGAAAGGTAACTTTGGGAAAACTAAAGAAAGAGAACCAAAGGACTTCAAAAAAAAAAAACTTCAGAACAAATGACTTCGGAAGGAAGGAAGAACTTCAGAAAGAAAGACCCACCAAAAGTTTTTCCAAAATCTGGATTCCTGGACGCCGTCATAAAGGGTTGCCGAAAATCGCTCCGCCGCTAGAACCGCTGCTGGAAGGAGAAAAAAGACGAGAGAGAGATCTGGAGCAAATAAGAGCAAAGGAAAATAGTGTGAAGGTCTGAGGCAAGAGGGCTTTATATGGGCCGAAAAAGGCAGCCGAAATGTCATCATTATTGCTCCTCGAAGGCGAAGAGATGCAATTGATGTAACCGACGTAACCGTTCGCCACTCATCAGCTGCCACATGTAAGCCAACAAGAGAAACAAGGGCACGACCCTGACAACTGGCAAACCTACACAACCCTATCCAAAGTAACATGCCTGTATGTAATGGGAAGACAAAACGATTCACTGATAGAAAGGTCAGTGGAAGTACGCACCTTGGACGATGACCTCGGCAGAAGAGCTAGTGACACCACTCAAACGCCAGAGGAATTACCTCGGTAGAACACCTTAGCTCACCGGAGTTCCCTTCTAGGAAGAAGGAGACCTCGGTTGGGAGCCCATCATGGTAACGAGACCAAACACAGCATGCCACAAAAAGGCTCCCGAAACTCCCCAAACTGAAGAAACACCTTTGATTTTCCGAGGGGGGCATGTGATAGCCGAAAGGCTATCGCCCCCTGAAGGACTTTATGTGTGCGTACTACCGCTGGCCAGTGCACCACCTCCGGTCGAAACAGACACAACAAAACTCTGGGAAAGAGAGGGCAGCAGTACCCTCGGACAAGCCGGATAGGCGCTACCCTCAGGAAACCCAAAGGACCAACTTCGGACAAAAGGGGTCACCACCCTCCCTAAGGGTGACCTCGTGCTGACCTCACATGCCCAAAACCACCTACGGATACTCTTTGGGCCACCCTCGGGCTGCTCACACGAAGTGCCATCATCAGGTACCCGAGCCTGACCTAGCCCAACCGAAGGTGCCTCGTGAAAACAAGGGACCTTCCTCCAAAGGAGCTCACCTCCCCGGATGAGGTTTGTACTCCGAAGGAGTTCGGTCCCCCGAAAAAGCCACGTGGGAGTACGACAAAATGGCAAAGGAGCCTCTGACATGTCGTCGTCCTTCAGTCCTCGACACGCTACCCTTGGACACCCTCTGACACGCCGCCCTAGGCTCCTGACCAAGAGGCCTATGGCCGGCTAGAGGCCCCCTCTCTCCCGAGGTATGGACCACATCCGACCAAACATGTCTCACAATCTGGGCAGGCTGTGGCAAACGGACTTCTCTTGTACACCTCCCTATAAATATTAGGGAAACGCCCCCGGTAAGGGGATCCGACTCTAAGGGAAAAATCCCTCCACTCCCTACTTATTCTCCATTCCTAAATGCTGACTTGGGCGTCGTAGACTCCTCCCCCGGAAAAACACTCCGAGGAGCTCCTAACCTTTGCTTTTCTGAGTCCTTATAGTCCTTCTCTCACCAGAGGCTCCTCATCCAGGCGTGCCTTCACCGGAAGTTCCTGCTCTAGGTTCATCATGTTGCACAACGAAGATGTGGAAGGGCATCAGCTAACTACCTTGATAACCCTCAGTGATTACCTAACCCAACAACTTCAAAATCTGCACAAACATAACTAGGGAGTGAGAATTCAAAAATTCTCAATAAGGGTCTTCACTATCCCTGTAAGAAAAGTTACTAAAGACTCCACATATAAGAACATATGTGACCTACTATGAGCTTATACAGCCTTAGAGTCTTATATATGCATATACCTAGGTCCATTAGGACCTCTCCTCATCCAAGTCCTTGAACTACAAGGCATACCCTTGTCCTCTAGCAAGCTTGGCTTGCCAGTCTAACTAGTGATAAGTCACCAGTTGAACCTCTCCCATTTATGTTGTATAGGGGCACTATGGTGTGAGTATTGTAAACTAGGCCACAAAGACCTTGTAGACTAGGTGCATTAAGGTTTCACCTTTCAACCTCATGGCTAACGGCATGGCTAGGTCGCCAAGGGTTCTAAACCTCTCACCCAAGCTAGTGATACTTAGTTGTGATCCGTAGTAAACTAGTTTTCTTACCTATGGTAGAAGTAACTATAAAAATTTACAAAACTCAAGAAAACTCCTAGGTCTCGAAGGACTTTTGAAAGTCTCGGAGTACCCCCGAAATGCATGAACCCCAAGGTACCCTAAGATCCCCCTTAGGACTTCCCCCGACCTCTCTAGCAAAATTGGAAAATTTTAGCCATTATACCTTTGGTGATGCATCGCCACAGCATGTAATGAACTACCAATTTTTTTGTAACGATGATGCATCACAAGTACTACCAATGATTGGTGACATGTCGTCGAAACTTGCAACAACCCAGAAAACTTCAAGTTTCGCTGGTTTGAATTTTGGACATTTTGCAAACATATCAAACATGCATGGATAGCCTCCAAAATTCACATACATATAAAACATTTTGTATAGATCACAACTAACTATCACGGACCAATCTATGATGCATTATAACATCATTCCAATCCTCACAAATGTCATAGTCCACCATAATACAACCTTGCCCACTAACTAATGCTATTGCTAGAACTACTTGAATTCATCAAGCAAACTCATTCCAATAGCATTAATTGAACTTGAAAACACAACTCCCTTACCTCAACTCCAAGTAACATGCAAGAATTATGCAACGCTTTCACACCAATCAGGTTCCACAAACTCCAACCTAGGTTTGAATTAAACATGGGCGCAAAACATCAAGTTGCTAACTTCTAACCAAAACCCAGGCTTCCAATCAAGTAATAAGCATGAAATCAATCAAGAACACATTGATTACGTCGTATCAAAAATAGGGGATAGTGGAAAACATAGCTCCAAGCTTCAAAACTATGATTTTATGCTTGAAATAAGCTTCCAATGGCCTATATACTTATGGTGGCTTATCTTTTCACCAAAAATTCTTGATTTTCAGCTCAAATGGATGAAGAAATGATGGTGTGACGGATGAACTCGAGTTCTGACAGCCATCCCCCACTTTACTATCTTATAACCCAAGTTTAATACCCAAGCCACCAAAGTATTAGACATGGAACATTTAAACCCCCTTCTTTTGGTAGCCTTAGTCATTCTTGGTCAACTTTTGTTTATTTCAACTAAGTTTGGGTTAAAGTTAAAAGTAAGGTTATAAAAAATCATTTTTAACCACTCAAGACCTAGCATTAGTATTTAGGATACAAAATTACCATTTTATCTATAAACCTTATTTAGTGCCTTAACCTCTTTGAAACTTAGTGAACTTTGATAACTTACTTATTCTTGCTATGTAAACTTGAATTAAGGTTCCAAACATGATCTGGAGCGCTTTACCTTCCTCAGGAATGCTTCCCACTAGGAGGGCCATAACAAGTAGTGCTCACATATCAGCTTCACTAATGGATATGAAGGCAAACAAAGACCAACATGGAGCTAGTCATTGAAAATAGTGAGGACATATATTTTCTTATTGCCACCCTCTAGAACCTTTTCCTTTAATGTTTTATCACGGGAGAAGGCAACCAGAACACCGTTAAGCCCAAAGTACCAGAAGGATTCATCACCAGGATGCCTTGGTTGCATCACAAGCCCCTTCAACACCTACGCATTGGGAAAAAATTGCAACCTTAATGAATTAGCTCATTGGTTGCAGCCATGGATGGTGATTTCAAAGAAGTCACCTAGAAAAACCATTGTGTACCATATCAAGGTTGTTGCCAACATAATGAGGTGGTGGAGAAATGACTGACAAACCTAAACACAACAAACCCAAACAGAAGTACCAAGAGAAAAAAAAAAGCAAAATAAAACCCAAATATTGGCAGATAAAAAAGGATGAGGATCAATTACCTATTCACGTGGAAAAAACGTGACCTTGGCAAAAAGAGGAGAATTCTAATGGAAGCTCAGGCAGCGAGCAAACAGCAAGTGCGAATGCATGCAGATCAACAGTAAAACAACCAAACAATGAAAAACGAAGGTGAAAACCCTTGTGGTATATATATAGAGAAACCTCCAAATATTGGCTTTCATCCTAGAAACTGCCATTGCAATAATGGCAAAATTTAAGCCCATTAGTGGAAGGACACGTGGCCACGAACAGCCATCAAAGCCGTAATGCCTAGTCACTTCCCTAAAGTGCTTTTAATAGGCATCACTTCACCTCCTCCCCATGCACTCATCAAGTGTCATAACCGCATGGGCATGATGGAAAAAAATATCAAATGATGACATTTTCCCAGCTTCCTTAAGAAGCACGAGGGGTTTCACACCATCCCCAGTAAATGTTGCCATTTTCAGTTTATTAGCTTTTCAACAAAAGAAAGGGTTTGTATCCCACCCATGAGCAAGTGTACACATCCTTTCCAAAAAAAATAAGATGTCTATGGAAATGCAGGATCCATAGCTCAAATTTTCTTGTAGAGGACCTATTGGTAGGAAATAGACTCAAATTGAGGGCCTAAAGCTAATAAAGATCTCCTGCTATAAGCCCAAATAGATGCATAAAGGAATGCCTCCATGGATTGAAACAGTATCCTATAATTATAGGATAAGTAATAGGATTCCTATGCTGAGATGAATTCTTCAGAGCTCTCTTAGCTATATAAACCCTTCTAATCACCAGTCCTAAGGTACGACATTCCAGCACACCTTTTTCTCTCCTTACTCATTGCTGGAAGTCTGACTTGAGTGTCAGAATGTTTCCCCTTGAAATGAAAACAGGGCATGAGTTATACAACTCAGTAAGGGCCAAATAGCATATACATGGCCACATATTAACATAGTTCATAACATAGTCCATAGTTATTCTCTTGAGTTTTCCCTGCATAAAATAATAGTAGAAGACAATCACAACATGAATGTAACAATATACTAAACATAATATCTTGCTCAGGACACAGATCGAAACATAGAAGTAAGCAAGACACACATACCACAACACAGCTTAACAACTTCAAGGACCTAGCAAGCATTTTCTACCACTATATTCATTTACTTATCTCAGTTAGGTTATCTAGCTTAAGAACTTAAAGCTCCAAACTCCATAATAGATTAGCCAAACCTAGAATAGTGTCCTAAAGTCTGCTTTCTACATATCTAGCTAGAACACCATATTACCTAAAGGTAACCTTAGCCCTTAACAGCACAAAGGTTCATTTGGCAGTGAAACCATAGCCCAAGGCCTACCATTTCTATACGAATCACAAGTTATACTTCTAAATTTGAAGAAAACAAACATATTTTGCCTTTACCACCGGATGAAACTTTTAGAAACCCAAATCAAGCTTCATGCCACCAGAACTTGTTGCCTTGTGGTAGAAACAATCTTCTATTCTTGAATTTGCACCTGAATCTCCTTTTTCCTCCTTAAAAAACTTTAATTGACAGCCTTAGTGATAGCCGAAGGACTATCGCCTCTCCTAGAACGTACCTCCTATCAAAAGCATGCTCGGGAAGCCTGGCACCATCCGAGAGAGGCACTAGTACTGACCTCGGACTAGGTGAATTCCAGTGCCTCGAACTCAGGATTTAGCCTAGTACCCCAGAGAGCTCCAAAGGTGCAGACAGCCCCCTCGGGGGATTAAACGGATCGCCTTCGGGATAATAGAACCAGCTACCGCAAGCAAGAGAGGATTTCCCAAAGGCGGAACCTGCGAGCTAGGCAGCGCCCCAAACTGCGAACATAACTCCCAAAGAAGGGTGTTCGTCCCAGAGAGTGACCTCGCCCAAAGGACATCGGGAGTACGGCAGAAGCATCTAAGGAGCCTCTAACACATCTCCCACAGACGCACCGTGTCACCTCAAACGACGCTCTGACACGTCGACGCCGCCCAGGCCTTGTCACAACCTGTCTCGGACCAAGGCTCGAGGGAGCCTACAAACAGCTACTTGTCCCTTTTGTCCAAAGGTACACAGCAGATCTGACCGAACGATCTGAACGGGCCAGACACTTCTATAAATACCAAAGAGCAGCCCCTTGCAAACGGTTGGTCAGTCAGTTGAGAGGACACGAACAGGCAAGGCCACTAAACCCTTGAGTGCTCTCTTTCCTTCACCTCTCAGAAAACTAACTTGGGCGTCGGAGGCTCCTCCCCGGAAAAACATCCCGGGGACCTCCTAACCTTTCCTTTTGGGTTCTTCAGGTACCACTCCCTGGGAAACCTCTACTCCGGGCGTTCTCCTCCTCAGGAAGTCCCTCCAGAAACCACCATGTCCTCCAGCGAAGATGTCTCCGGACATCATTTGGCGCCGTCTGTGGGAACCCACCCTCAGGTTGCCGTCGTTGAGACTCGGCGTTCTAAGGACAAAGGACTCCCGAAGTCCCCGTCCGCGCCTGAAGTCCAACCGGCTGCTGAGCAAACTCTTCCAGGGACTTCCACGCCCGAGGAAGAACGTCCTCTGGTCATAACCATGAGCTTCCTCCGTGACTTCCAACGCTCTGTTGTGGCTGAGATGACACAACAGATAGACAGAAGATGGCCACAACAAGCTCAAACCCAAAGGTCTCCTTCACCGGTACGCCCTCGGGAAAAGAGCCCCAAAGCAGTCCGCCGCAGTTCGGGGAGTGAAGACCCACGTGAGGAGTCTTCAACAGAAAATATGCCCCTCGGGGCACGCCTTCCAGGGCAAACGGGGCCCAACCAACCCAAAATTCGACGCCGAAGGAGCCCTTTGCCCGAGACGAGGTCACCCTCTCCCCGACGACGAAGCCATTCTCCGAAGAGGCGTCGTCAATCTCCTCCACCTGAGGAAGAACCTAGCGCCGCCGCCCTCATGGAGAAAATATTGGCAAGGCTGGACCAAGTCGAGAGGCAGGTGGCTCGCAAGCCAGTTTGGGCCAGACTGTCTGAGTCTTTTTGTGGGGATCAGTCTCCTTTCACCCGAGCTGTGGTCGAGGCAGCTATGCCAGGTGACTTCAGGGTACCTCGGCTAGAGACGTACGATGGTCGGACCGACCCACAGGCCCACCTGACGAAGTACAGACGCAGCATGATGATGCACGGTGCGGACGACGCCACCTTGTGCAAGTGCTTCGAGGTCACCCTCTCTGGGCCAGCAACCGCGTGGTACAACTCCTTGGCTCCAGGAATCATCGGAAAATTCCAGGAGTTATCAACAGCCTTCACCCAACAGTTCATCGGGAGTCGCCCGACGGCGAAGATGCCCGTTCAAATGTTCGACATAGCGCAAAGAAGCGGAGAAACTATACGCGACTATGTCGAGAGGTTCAACAGAGAGGCTTTAAGTGTTCCAGACTTTCGGCCCGAAATACGCATCCTCGCCATGACAAGGGGCCTTCGGAGGGATTCCCAACTCTTCTACGAATTCTCCAAGGACCCTCCAGACACACTGGGCGAATTCTACCGACGGGCCGAACAGCACATGACGGCCGAAGAACTAAGAATGGGCGGACCCAGGCCCGAGCACACCCGTGGCGAGGGGTCCAGCCAGCAGGCACGCTATCCGACCGACCAGCCACCCCGACCCCGGAGAATGTGAGGAAGGAAACCCCCGAACTTCACAGCGCTGAACACCATGAGGACCAACATCCTCATGACTCTGGAGAGGCAGGGAACACAAGTTCAGAGGCCAAGGGCCATGACCGCTGAAAATAGAAAAAACATGAAGAAGTTCTGCCAATTTCATCGCGATCATGGCCACGACACTGAGGATTGCTTCCAACTGAAGAAGTATATTGAATCGCTGATAAAACAAGGCCAACTTCGGCGGTACCTACGGTTGCCTTCCCCGAAGGGGAGGAAAGAGGAGGAAGGAAAGGTAGAAGATGAGGACTACGACTCCGACAGGCGGAGAAACCGAAGTCCGAAGAGGCGCCCTCCACCCCCTGCGGGAGTCATACAAACAATCACGACGGGGCTCCCATCCTCGGAAAGGAAAAGGAAGGCCAGGGAAATAGCTGTCATGGACTATCAAAGTCCGGCGAAGAAGCTATCCCGAAAAGATGGTTCCACAGTCGTCTTCCCTCACGACGACCCACTCCTGATAATGGCAAGAATTGGAAACTGGGATGTCAAAAGGGTATTGCTTGATGACGGGTCAAACGCTGACGTCCTATTTTCACAACTGCTGTCGAGCTTGGGCATATCCATCAGTGATCTCAGGCCTGTCACTTCACCGACCTTCGGGGTAGGACCTTCCGAGTTACCCGTCCTCGGGTGGATCGACCTTCCATTAATGATGAGAGGGACTTCGGTCAAAGGACCAGCTGAGTTGTTTGCCTCGACAATGGCGAGGTTCATCGTCATGGATGTCCCCTCATCATACAACGCCATCCTTGGAAGGCAGACGCAGGGAAATCTGCACATTCGCCCTGACGTGAGATATTTGACTGTCACTTTCGCCACCAAGGAAGGAGACGCAGAAATCTTCATAGATCAGGGCGAAGTAAGAAAGGTGTTCGTCAAAGCCCGAAAAGCCCCAGCAAACAATTCCACACAAGCTGTAGAAGCAGGGGCTTCAAAGTCAAAAAATGGCGAGAAAGAAGTTTCTGGCAAGGTAGAAATGGAAGAAGTGGAACTTATCCCAGGACGAAGTACCCGAATAGGGAAAAACTTGTCCGAAGGAGATAAGAAAAAACTTGTATCCTTTCTGGTAATGAATAAAGACCTGTTCGCCTACTCGCCGAAAGACAGGCCGGGGGTAAATCCGCGCGTAATACAACATAGCCTCAAAGTAAGTCCGGAAGCAAAGCCTGTCCGGCAAAAGAAACGGGGCATCTCAGCCCATAAAAATGACTTCGTCAAAACCGAAGTCCAACGTTTATTGGAGGCAGATGTAATCAGGGAGGTCAAGTACCCCGAATGGCTAAGCAATGTGGTGATCGCCACAAAAGAAGGAAGCAACAAACTTCGGATGTGCATCGACTTCAGAAACCTGAACGATGCTTGCCCAAAAGATTCATATCCTCTCCCGCCAATAGATCAACTGGTAGATTCAACTGCCGAATACGGGCTCCTAAGTTTCCTAGACGCCTTCAGCGGCTACCATCAAATAAAGATGGACCCCGAAGATGAAGAAAAAACAGCCTTCATCACCGAGGGGGGGACGTACTGTTACACCAGGATGCCCTTCGGGCTCAAAAACGCAGGAGCCACCTACCAGAGGTTGATGAGCAAGGTCTTTAATGACCAAATAGGGAGGAACATGGAAGTCTACGTAGATGACATGATAGTCAAAAGCAAGCTGCCTGTTGACCATGTCACAGACCTAAGGGAGACTTTTCACCAGCTCAGGACTTTCGGAATTCGCCTTAACCCCAAGAAATGCACCTTCGGGGTGACTTCGGGAAAGTTCCTTGGGTATATGGTATCAGAAAGAAGCATTGATGCTAACCCAGAAAAAATTAAGGCTATGTTGGAATTCCGAACTCCTGTCACAGTAAAAGATGTACAGAGGCTCACTGGAAGAATAACCTCCCTTAGCAGATTTATTTCCAGATATGAAGACCGGTGTAGAGCATTCTTCAAAGTCCTCACTAAGGCAGCACAAAGGGAGGACGACCTCGGGAGTAATGATCGTGCTTGGAATGAAGACTGTCAAAAAGCCTGGGAAGAACTCAAAATCTACTTGGCTCGCCTGCCCACTTTGCGACAGCCCCGCGAAAGAGAACCTCTTGTGTTGTACCTCGCCGTCACAGAAAAGCAATAAGCTCAGTCCTTATGAAAGAGGAAAGGGTGAAGCAGTGGCCAGTCTACTATGTGAGCAAGTCCGCATGGCACTAAATCAGCCTTTCCTACAAAAAGCTATATATGCCTTATCAGGAAGAAGGCTACGACCATATTTTCAGGCTCACCCCATCGTCCGAAGCCTGGCACCAAAGGCGAGCCTCCCTACCAGAATCGAGTAACTCACTAGGCCGACTGACCTCGAGAGGATCTTTTCACTGACGGAAGGTGCCAAACACTATGAGCTCGAACTTCGGGATCGTAGCCTAGTACCCCGAGAGAGCCCCGAAGAGGATCTTCCCCGAACAGAAGCACCTGAACAAGGGAATCCCCGAACTATGGGTGTCGCCTTCGGGTCCATCAAGGGAACTCCCAGAACTATGATAGATCCCGAAGGAGGTGCTCGCACCAAAGGAGGGATAGAATCCGAAGAGGGTGCACGCACCGAAGGGCGACCTGCCCAGGGGACCTCAGGAGTACAGGAGCCTCTGACCCCCACAAGCCCTAACGTGCGAGACGGCGAACTCCACGCCGAAGGGTGTTCGTCCAGAGACAACCTGACCTCGCCAGGGCTAAAGGAGGCTGCAAACGGGCCTGTCCCCTAGGTCCAAAAGCACAGATCAAATTCGACCCTGTCATGATCTGAACATCTACTCCATAGATACTACCAAAAGTCACTGGGCAAATGGGCACCTCCCTCTGAGAAAACACAAAACAGGCAAGACGCCCTTAGGTTCTTCCTCCACTGTCACTCAGAAAACCTTGGGCGTCGGAGGGTCTCCCCGACCAGCAAACCGGGGACTCCTAACCTCTCTTTGAGCTTTTCAGGCCTAGCTGGGAAACCAGAGCTCCACTTGCTCCCCTCCTGTCCAAAGGTGTCACATGACAGAAGATCTTTGACCGAATGCGTGGAACGAGGACATTGTCACGCCCACTACTGCCCCTGGCCCATCTGGGCCTAAATACCAAAGCTTGCAGCGGAAGTTATTCAATCAGAAGGGGCTTTATCAAACAAACCGAGCACCTACGGCGTGAGTCCAGGATCTATTCTGGTACTAGCTTGTTACTTAAATACTTTCAATGTGTTGTCAGGGTGCTCTTCAGGAACAAGCTAATACCTATGTGGAATTCTAGTGTTCCATTTATGGACTTTACCTCTAGCCAGTTACACACATAATCAGCAAATCATTCTTGCAACATCAATTACACTTGTAATAAAAAGCATACACTTAATCCATTAAGTGCATAGAATGTGTGTCCATCAAGTGTACTAATCCAATGCATGGCAACCAAGAAGCCCATCTCATTATCAATTTTGAAAACACATTTATTATGTCCATGAGCATCAGCCAAGTCTAGTACACATAACATGAATATCCATCATGGCATTCCATCTGCAAAAATCATCCAAAGATAATCATAATCATAATGGCAAATCACAAGCATCATGGCAACAATAAAGCATCACCTACTTGGAAAGGAAAATGTACCAAGGATGCTATATGTCTCTAATTAGCCAGGTTCAGGTTTTACAGACCACGCTCTCATACTACCCAAACCTCGACTCATAATAACCTGGAACACATTCCAGCTTAATAGACCTTGTTCCCACAACTTCTAAACTCCATAAGCCTGCACAAGGAAGTCCAAACCATTAGCTTGATTCACAAGCAATCTATACCACATAAGTCACTTAGAGTCAAATGAATATATTGAGCAACACTATACACATACCCAACCCTTTAGCACAATGTAAATGAGTACTCTGGTACTCTACGCTTGATCTATCAAGCCATCCTTTTCCTGAAAAATGTATAACAGGGCGGGTGAGTTATAAAACTCAGTAAGAATCCCGACGGCATCCAATGCCTAGTGAGGTAATTATCTCATGACTTTCAAAGTCATCATATGGCTTCCAAAGCCTAAACTTGTGCCAAGATGTCATGTTAAATCCCATGCCAAGAATACCATGGCAAATTAAAGAATCCATGGCAAATAATCCTGTTCCTGCAAAGGAAAACACTAAAACAAAGAAAACACAAGATATAGCACAATAACAATAACAATAATAATATGGGTCAGCATGCACAAACAATTTCAGAGAAGCAGGCAACTCAACACACACAACACTGTCCTCGTAACATCATGTTCCATGTCATTGTAGGCATCGCAAGCATTAGCATAATCCATGCCACTAATCCCGGCATGCCATTTATTTTTTATAACCTACTGAGCGCTTCTTAGCTTGGGAATTGAGTTGGCCAAACCCAATTCCTAGCCCTAAATGCTTGCTAATTACTCATGAGTAAACCATAACCATAGTTGCCAAAGCAACACTACTTCATCCATTATGCACTTATGTGCCCAATTATTCAACTAAGAAAGTATCATGAGTCCTCACAAAAAGTAACAACCACATAGCCCTGACATGCACACCTATGGTCACTTGGTTCTTTGACCATCACATAGGGGCACTAATACTCACAATGAAAGGTCATGGAAAATATACCATGCAGAGAGTGAGTATAGGGATTCTTACCACCATTCGTATAACCTTTTGCTCATTGTCTTTGCCTTGCTTTGCTTTGTTTGTTGTTGGAACTTATCTTTTCCATAATGGACCTATAAAGCCCAAAATACTAACAAGTTATTTAATCGCTTTCTATTAAACAAGAGAACCATAATTTACCAAGCATACTTGGTTTAACTTACTCAACCTCTACTTAAGGAGGTAAAGGCCCACTTAGCCTTTCTGTGAACTGAGGCCCAATCTTCTGTGAACTCAGGCCTATATTGGCCTTTTCCTGGAAATCCAGGCCCAATTTGCACCTTTCTGGAATTCTGGCCTAACTTGGCCTTTTCTGGAATTCTGGCCCACTTGGCCTGTTCTGGAACTCAGGCCCAACTGGCCTTCTTTGGAACTCAGGCCCACTTGGCCTTTTAAGTTCTCTCAGGCCCACTTGGCCTTTTTGGAAACTCAGGCCCACTTGGCCTTTTAATTCAGGCCCACTTGGCCTTTTAATTCCTATTTTCTGGCCCGGCCCAACTTGGCATTTTAAGCCCAATTTCCACCTTTTCTGGACTTGGCCCAACTTAGTCATTTAGGCCCAATTTTACCTTTTCAGGATTTGGCCCATTTAACTTCTCCAGGATTTGGGCCCATATTAACCTTTTCAGGATTTAGCCCATTTGCCAATAATGCCATTATGGCCCAAAATAGCCCATTTAAGAGTTTCTGGACCAAGAACACTTGGTTTTCAATTTGGGCCTTCAAATTTAACTCTTGGCCCAATTAGCCCCATTACTTCTTTCTTTTGCTCAATTTAGTCCCACAAGTTTTCTAAGGACTCATTTATGCCAAGAACACTTGGCTAACACCAATTTTTCACCAACTTGTCATTATGGCCGAATCTATCATCATACTTTCCTTTACCATTTTGGCTTCACATTTTCACTAGGAACACCTAGCTACCATGAACACATGGTTTACACACATCCACCAAAAATTTGGCACTATGGCCGAATGCATTCTTCCATTTCTTCTTTGTGATTTTTGCTTGTACAAGTCATCTAGGACTCAAAAATGCCAAGAACACTTGGCTCCACATGGCTAACATGCCAAGACATTAAATCTACAACATGGCCGAATCTTCCATGGCTTGATTTTGCTTACAAAACTCCTCCTTTTTTTTGCATCCAACTTTTGACCATTATCTTGTACACTCACAAGAACATCTTCACTACCAAGAACACTTGGAAAAATGCACATGCATGCCAAAATTACACATTTGGCCGAATTTACTTCTTGCTTTTCCTTGCATCTTTTGCTTGTTTCCTTGCTTGGAATGGCCATACAAGCCTCGAGGCACCAAGAACACTTGGTTTCATGCCTCAAAATACCATGGACATTCATGGCCGAAAGTTCCATCCTTGCTTTTCTTGGAGTTCTCCTCCATTTCTTTGCTTTTCATGGCTTAAAAGTGCCATGCATGCCTTGAACTCTTGGCTTGAGTCCAAGAGCACTATAAATCCTCCATGGCCGAATCTTCAAGAGTTTTTCCTTGCAAAAATCCAGCATATACAAGAGCATTAGAGAGTAATATCTAGCTCAAAACACATGAAAACTATTCACAAAACCT
This sequence comes from Aquilaria sinensis, assembly GCA_005392925.1. Taxonomy (NCBI): domain Eukaryota; kingdom Viridiplantae; phylum Streptophyta; class Magnoliopsida; order Malvales; family Thymelaeaceae; genus Aquilaria; species Aquilaria sinensis. Next base: position 37,330 of record SMDT01002037.1, on the reverse strand, counting down.
TGTTTATGAAAAAGCTTGTTCTTCCTTGATTCACTTACAACCTTGTAGTGAGCATTCAAGTTCAAAATGCAACCGAAAGCTTGGATTTACTTACATTCTTTCTTTGGCTTGTCTTCTTTCTTGATGTTCTTCTTCATTTTCTTGCTCCTCATGGCTTAGAAATGCCATGCATGTAAGGAGCTCTTGAGGTGAGCTCAAGAACACCATTTTCTCACCAAGGCCGAAACTTCACAAGCATTTCTTCATGGGTTTTGATTTCTCTCTTTGTTCTTGGTCTAGATGTGTTTAGGAGTATGAAATCACTACGAAATCGTGTTTGCATGTGTAAGAAATGGTAGATTTAGCCATGGCCGAATGCTAGAATGAAGGAAGAAGATGAAGCTTGGAGAAAGAACCATGGCCGAATGTGTTTGTGTTCTAGAGAGAAGGGAGAGCGTCCTTGGCTTAGAGAGAGAGAGATGTGTGTGAAAAATGAGAATGAAATGATGATGGGCGGCCCTTATGCTAGCAAATGAAGGAGAAATGCAAACCAAATGCAAGCCAAATGTGGCTAAATGCGTTATGGCCGGTCAACACTAATTCAAAATGGGAGGAAAGCTAGTCAAATGCTAATAATCCTTTGGACAAAAGAAGGTGGTGTCCCATCAAGAAAAGAAAACCCAATAAACAAATCCATTTGCTTCCTCCAAGGTGCCATTTTGTTTAATTTTTGTGGTATGGCCGAATTTTTGATTCAAATGGATGGGAGAATAGTCAAATGCTCATTAAGTGTTGATTGGACAAGTGATGGTGGGGAGAAATAAAATAATGTAAAGTAGGAGACAAAGACTAGTCAAAAATGATGGGCAAAATATTATATTATGTGGCAAGTGGGGGACAAGACTTATGTGGATTATTTTAATCAAAGTGGAGGCAAATTTTTATTCATTTAATGGGGATGGCCGGCCATGGCTTAAAATGCCATGCAAAATGGTCAAATCCCTCCTTTAGCCCTCCACCTTTCTTCAATTGTTCAATTGAGTCCTCCCACAAACTTTTCCTTTGAGCAGTTGAGTCCCTCAACTTTAATTTCCACCATTTAAATCCCCAAAACTCTTGGCCTAAGCCAAGCATAATTCATAGAGTGTCCAACACTCATTAATGCCCATTCCATAAATAAATTTAAGATCTCCCGAGCTTACCGAGCTCAATTCCCATTTAGGGAAAAATTTCCATGTCTCCTCAATTAAATTGCTAACTTTCCAAATTAGGAAACTTTTTATTTCCACTAATCCTCTTAACCCGGGACTTAATCATTTAGCCCTTTCCGGGTGTAACACGTGTCACGATCTGAACGGGCCAGACATTCTATAAATACCAAAGAGCAGCCCCTTGCAAACGGTTGGTCAGTCAGTTGAGAGGACACGAACAGGCAAGGCCACTAAACCCTTGAGTGCTCTCTTTCCTTCACCTCTCAGAAAACTAACTTGGGCGTCGGAGGCTCCTCCCCGGAAAAACATCCCGGGGACCTCCTAACCTTTCCTTTTGGGTTCTTCAGGTACCACTCCCTGGGAAACCTCCACTCCGGGCATTCTCCTCCTTGGGAAGTCCCTCCAGAAGCCACCATGTCCTCCAGCGAAGATGTCTCCGGACATCACTTAGCTCTTTGGTTTTTCTTCTTCATAGTTGAAACTGAACTGGAGCTCAACCAAATACCAACCATAATTAGTTGAAACAAGCACATCCGACCATAAGCATGTGTCACCAAATTTTGCATAAACTTCTACTTAACATCTCCATTGATTTGCATGATACAACTAGCACTCCATTTTTTTTGCTTGAATTGTACCACTCCATATAAATTTTAATTTTTCCAATTCAAACCCATAACTCCTTCTTATTTTAACAACAACCTTAGTCTACACATGTCCATTTAACCCTACTTTTCTTAGTCCTGGTCAACATAAAACACTTTTTCATGCCACCATTTGGCATACCCTTCCATATTTCTTGACTTGTAAGTCATTTTACTCCTTTTACTTCCATCCATTGGCTTATACAAGTTAGAGGCATAATAATACCATAGCGTAGCTTGCTTTATGGAAGGTGGGGTTTCTTACCTTGGCACCTTGCAAAGCCCTACTAATGTAGTACATTGACAATTGTTTTCCATCCCCATCATCTTGGACCAGTATTGAGTTATGGCTTCAACGTTTATTGAGATATACAATACTAGTGGTTCTCTTTGTTTAGGTTTCCATAAGGTTGTTAACTTGAACTAAGGGCTAAATTGTAATTTTGCAAGTTAAGGTTCAAATTTTGGCCATGAAAAATAAAATTGAATGTTTATAGGGAAAATGAGTAACATGCTTAAATTTAGACTCAATTTGATCAAAGATTTGTCTTCTCTTGTAAGGAAGCAAGGAAGGGTAAAATAGAAACTTTATGGTCAAACATGGTCAAATGGGAATCAGTAAGGAGAGAAATGCTATTTGAAACCATTTGGTGGATTTTGGTCAAGCATGAAGTTAAATTAACCAAGGTTGAGATTTTTTCTCACAAAGGAAGCTAGGAAGGCATTTTGGTGATTTTATATAGTCAACATCGAGTGAAAAGTGTCAAGCTTGGGTCAAACTTGGCAATGGTAGATTTAGGCATGGCTAGTTTCAGGGGAAGCCAACATAAAGTTTTATTTGAAAGGGAAACATTTTAGGGAGATTTTATTAGAGGATTAGTATATTGCCTAATGGTTTGGAGACTTAAATGACCCTACCATCCAAATCTCCCATGAGAATTTCAAGGTAAGGGAAAATGTCAAAAGGTGATTGATTTTGGTAGCCTAAAATGTTGGAGAAATTTTCAAACTCATGGTTAATAACTTCAGTGGCACGGCTCCCAATGGCCCTTCCCAGAAACTTGTAGGAACATGCCCCACTTTGGTTGTGGTTGGCTAATTAATTAAGTGCACACTTGTTAAAACTTTATGCAACTAGTTGGTAATCCAAGAAATGCAAGTATGCATACAAGTTTTGCTTTGACTTGTACAAGTAGAAATCCATAAAACATTTATATAACTTAGGCATTTTTCAAAAATTCAATAGTTAAGAAATTAAAGCACAATAAACCATCTTAGTATCAATGATAATCATACATATAATTAATGATGTGTGGGCATCTTGAACAAAAGAAGGCTACGCCCACACCCAAAGGTATCCTTAAAGTCCATTGGTCTATCCATACACATTGGAGGCTACTAGTGCATAAACATACACTAAGGCTAGTCCTACTGAGATTCCTTCACCTACCACCCACTTTAGATGTGAATTCCAAAGGCAAGCCTCAAAAGTTCTCCACACTCCTTGCTAGCCTTAATGGCCAAAAAGACTATAGTGTTATAGTCCTCTTAGCAGAATTCTTGATGAGCAAGGTAAATTCATAAATCCGTAGATTAAGTACGTTAATTAGAGGTGAATTAGCAATATTAGGTAAGTTATTAAAGGTTTAGTTGGTTCTTAGTGGTTTGTGGCACTAGATTTTTCTAGGGATAAAATGGCCATTTTGCACCTCGGAAGGTCAGGATGAGTCCTTGGAGTAAAAAATGACATTTTTTTAAACCAAAAGCCCAAGTTAGAAAGTTTTGCTTAAGTTTCTAATTACCAAGTTACTATTTGGGGAGTGAGTAATTTTGCAAAAACGTAAAAAGTTTAGGGAGGAAGTGGTTTTATGTATAAAACACAAATGGGATGGAACTTCCAGCCACTATTACCTTATTCTCCCAACTCATTTTTGTAGCTCTCTCCTACCCTCTCTTTCTCTACTAAAAAATTCACAAACTCATGGTTTCTTGCCAAATTTAAAAGGATTTCATGGTGCCCAAGCAAGTGGAAGGTTGTTTTTCACTTGTTTTCATGTTTTTGAAGCTCTTGGAGGTGTCTTCTAGCCTGGGCAAGGTTGTGTGCATGAGGTAACCTCTTTCCCATGTTGTTTTCATGTTTCTTGAGTTAATTGAAGCATTGGTTTTGCTTGGGTTGCTTTAATTTAGTGCCATATGCATTATGTTTGCTTTCAAACCTAGGAAATCTTATTGGAACCTTGAGCATAGAATTTGTGGCTTGTGAGGCTTGATGCTTGCTAATTCTTGTGAAATTGAGCTAAGGGATTTATGGTTCATGCATATTTTATGCCATTCATAGCTTGCTTGTGGTAGAATTCAAGTAATTTTATGAATGGTGCTAGTTGGTGGATGGTGCTGAACATGTTGGACTAGTGATGTTTTATTGATTTATGTGGTGTTTATAGGCAACATAGCATTGGTTTGAATGGTGCATTATGGCCTAGTACATGTGTACATGTAGGTTTAAGGTGAGTGGAGGCATTCCTAGTGCCATTGGGAGGTGTTGGAAGCCCATAAAGAGCCGTAGGCATATAAGATGAGGTTCAAGCCTTAAGGGCATGGCACCTAGGAGCCAGGCGGCGCTGTAGTGTGCAATATCCCATTTGGAACCTGAATAAAAATGGCCTCTAGTGCTACAGTGCTGGTCCTACCGGCTAGGCAGTAGCACTCGACAGTATTGACATGCTATAGTGTTTTCGCCATAACTTTTCACTTGGGTGTCCGATAGAGGTGATTCAAGATTCCACATGAAGCTAAGAAGGATTAATATCATTTGAATGCCTTCACCAAGCCTACAATTTCCCAATTTTAGATGTATTTTTGTCCAAAGTGAAGGCATGTTTGGCAAAAAATGAGCACCGCTAGTCGGGTGCAAGGTTTAGTACCATCAGAAGCCTAGTTGGGCCTTAGTGCACCTAGGTGGGTTCCAAATAAGCAAGTAAATGAGTCCAACCATGGTCATTTCCACTCCACTAGGGTGAACCAAGTAATGGTGGATAGGTATATGCCATGAGTGAAGGTTTAGTGCACTTTTAGCCTAGGGAAGGCTACTTGAGGTACAAGTGAAATCCTATTGAACTCTTGGCAAGGATTTAAGGTCAAAGCTTATTACACAAGTGACCTAGGCTAGTTTAAGGACTTGAGGCACTATGCGGAGGCTTAGTACATGAAGTGAGTTCTTTGGGATTCAAGCGAGGTGCATCCATCATGTTCACATGCACAGCAGTTAAGGGAAGGTTAAAGTTGTTACATTAGTAAGCTAAGGCTTAGTAGGAGTAAGTTAGGGGCCAGAACTCACTAGGCACAGAGTGATGCCGATGAGAGGACTAGGATCAGGAGGGTTCCCAGTGGACTTGAATATATGTGTATATGTTAGTCCTCAGACTACAAGTGCACACAGTAGACTTCATATATTATATATATGTGTGCCTTTAAGATTATTCTCACAAGTTAAGGGATCTGTTACTGAGAATCTTTGATTCTCACCCCCTTAGCTTTTATTGTGCAAATTTTGGGTATTGTTGAGCAAACAACCATTCAGGTTTGTTGAGCTAAACTCACGAGAAGAGGCTAGAGAAGCACAAGGGAAGCTTGTTATTGGGAGGTTGCTCTACTGTGGGAGCTTACTTTTAGATCTCAGACTTACATTTTAGTGTATAGTTTCCATGCTCTTGTTGCCTCCAATGTCCATGTTGAGAAATGTACTCTAAGGTTACTCTTGGGTGTGAGCATAGTTACTTTTGTATGGATGCTTGTGCATGATTGATTATTTGTAGTCAAATTCACAAATGCTTTGTATGGTTTGACTGCTTAAAAAATTGGATTTTTGTGAAAGCCTCAGTGTTACCTACTCCATGGTAGTCCAATTATGGTGCAAAAATTGTGCAATTAAAAACTTCCAGGATTGGAATGTTCTGTAGGTCATCAAAATAATACCCTTAGTGTCCATACCCAAGTGGCCCTATTGGGTGCTATGTAAATGCATGCATATTGGTCCAACCATTGCACACATATTCACATTTTATGCACACCATGGCAACAAGGAAAAAAAAAACAAGCACAAGTCTTAATCTTGCCTACCACACATTAGGCAATCATATTAAATGTAAATGACCAACCATTGCACCTGAAACTTCTTCCAAAAAATTGTATTAATCTAGCCATGTAACCCCCTATTTTCTCTACTTTGTTATCAAGTAGGGTCTTTAAGAAAACCAAGGAATTTGGTTTTACATCAATAGCCCACCTATGGACCAAGTTTTGGAATTTTGAAGTTGGTTACAAAATTCTGAACAAATGAATAGTAACTTGGCCAAATTTGCAACATCATATATTTGGCCACAGGACTCCAAATTTAGAAATTCAAAATCCTAGTTCAATCTCCAGATGTGATCTAGGTGTGATCAAAATTTGAAAACAAGGTTTACTCTACATAAGAAGTTATAGAACTTTATGTGCAGGGTCAAAATTTTGGTCACTTTATGACCATTTTGTCCATACAAAATTTCATAAGTGTGCAAACACTTCATTCACAAGGGGTAAGTCCTCCAAGGCTATCCCATACATGCCAATACACATGAATTACATACTCTTCCATCTAGAAAATTTATGTGGCTAAAACAGAATTTACAAGTAAGTAGCCTATCATTCACACTTAGGCAGCTTTGCACAACATCACATACATAGCCAAAACATTACTCAAATATTCACATACTTGTCTCATTTTATACACACTAAAAGTACATGCATACAAGCACTACATAATAGTCTTAATCCAGTTAAATACACACCCTAAATTATAGGAGTGCCTGAGACACAATAAACTATAGAAATAGGATGCTGGAAAGCTACTACGTAAAACAATAAGCACCATCACTAAAAATACCAAATCTGCTCCTAGGATCACAAAAATTTCCAGCACAAAACTTGATACCTGGAAGTTAAAATAAGTGAAATTTCAAATCAAAAGTAAAAAAAAAAAGGTTATTTTGATTATGATCTTTCTGGTGGACCTAAAATGGCAAAATTGAAGGGAGTAAGTTTCATTACGAAACTTAGTAAGGGAAGCACTTGGTTTCTTAAGGAAATGTGACCCTCATAAAAATGTGCATCCAAAGACACTAAAACACAAACCATAATGTATATATACATGATATAATAACCAAATGCAGCATCGAATTACAGCCAACAAACACATGAAATGGGGTAGCAACATAAACCATAGGTTTGTCCATAAAACATGCAATAAACTTAAGTAAATCACTATGGAACCCCTCCTTAAGCTAATGCTTGGTCTTAGGAGGATTTTAACACTAGTTAGTACTGACTTTGGTCTCTATAAACCCTTTCTTCACTGCCATCATTGTGCAGTTCACACTAGTTCACAAAACTTCAAGCTCATGGCTCTCTTCCAACCTTAGCCGTAGCTCTATGGATGCTTGAAAATACAATAAACAATCCATGAGAGCAAGAAAACCCTTTCCAAGATAGGTAGGCCAAATTTGAAGCTTGATCCTTGAAGTATTCAAGAAATAGCTCTAGTTTGCTTTTAGTTGCTTTCTTTTGCCTTCAATTTCAATCTTGGAGGTATGTGTTGCCCAGTGGCATCCTCGTTGTATGGCATACTGGCTTGAGGGAGAGACTTCCGATGTGGAGGTGCCCGAATAAGAGACTTCCGGTAGGAAGGTGTCTGCAAGACTTTGAAGAATAGGGGTTAGATACTCCTCGGAATGTGTTTCTGGGGAGGAGCCTCTGATGCCCAAGTCATTATTTATAAGAGTGAGAGTAGTAGAGAGTAGAGAGTGGAAGAATAGCTAGATTTCACTATCGTGTCCTTACCAAGGCCCTTCCTAAGTATTTATAGGAGGGAAAAAGGGGGGAGGCCGTTTGACATAGCCCGTTTAGATCATGACACATGTTCGGTGATATGTGATCCGTACCTTCAGAGGTAGGTATATCCAGCTGGCCGTAGGCCATTTTGGCCAGAGGGCAGGGGTATGTGCAAGGTCTATTTGTCAGAGGCTCCTTAACCATTTTTGTCGTATCTTCACAAGACCTCTTTGAGGAATGAAACCCCTTCAGGTGGGGAATGTTGGGGTGAAACAGAAAAGTTTGGGTAGAGCCGGATCTAAATGTTGGCTAGGTAAGCGTCCTGTAGTAAGAGGAGTTGTTATGAACCCTGTAGACCATCCCCATGGGGGTGGTGAAGGGAGGGCTCCAATTGGTAGAAAAAAACCCGCAACCCCTTGGGGTTATCCTGGTATGAGACACCTTCAAAATAAAAGGCCCCTTATCGGTAAGATATCACCACTGAGGGTTGTTAGGAAAAGTCCTTTGGCAGAGTGGGGCACCTTTGGGAGACACTCTCCCTTGCTAAGGATGGGGAGTTACTTTTCCGAGGTCGGTAGGTTCGTAAAACGCAAGGGTGGTGAAAGACAGCACTCCCCGAAGTTGGTCATGAAACCTTTCCAAGGGTAGCGTGAGTGTCCTCCAAGGTTAGTGTTAAGCCCTCTCTAAGGGTGGTGAAGGCTCCCTTTATCCAAAGTTGGTCACTCATACATTCCAAGGGTGGTGGTCAACAAGTCGACTAGGAGCTCTTTAAGGGTAATAGCCCTTTGGCTATCAGTATGGCAGCTATGGAGGAGCTACGGAAGAAGTTTGGAGAAGGGTGGTCGCTGGTTGGGTCAAATATGAGGGAAAAAATTGAGTTTCGCTTCTTAAATTAGCTTTAGGACACTAAACCTCCTCATTAGTCTTAATCATGCTTTATGTCATTTTTTTTGCCCATAAGCATGATTTCTTTGTCCTAAGCTTATTAGTCCACATTTTTCCCACCTTTTTTACTATTTATCAAGCCATAGCTACCTCCCCCATGGCGAGATAACCCCATAATTTAATCCTTTGACTTAAGTCAAAAGCTTGAACACCTTAAGGTTTGCACTAAACATTTAGGTCCTTAATGCCTTTAGTGTTTCCTTTGTCCAAACTTGTCTTCTATGAGTCATTTGGTCCTCCAATAACACTTTCATACCATTCATATCATTCCCATAACTCTCCAAGGCTCTTTCTTGAGAGTTTTGAAATTAAATACAAAAATTTCCAAAACCTTACAAAAAGGTCCATAGGTTCCTTGAAAAATAAGCATTTCTTGGGGGCCAAGTTACCTACTTGGAATACTTTTCAAGAGGTGTTTATTATACCTTTTACCCCTCATACTTCAATCACTATGAAGAAAATTACACAATATAATGGTTTTTTTACCATTATGCCACACTTGTAATTCTGCCATTTTTGTGAGGTGGTAACACTAGGGCAATGTCTTTGTTTGATTACTTGTTTAATCATTTAAGTCAAAGCATTTACTTAGGCATGATTGCATATTACGATTAATTAACTAGAATTGTAAAGGTTTTAACTATTGTCATGTTATCAATTAGCCAATTGCGACTAGTGTGGGACAAGATCCCATAGGCTTCTTAGGCTGGCCCTAGAAAAGCCATGTCAGTTTTGTATCAGAGCTCAGTCATGGTCATTAGAGGCTAAAAACTAAGATCTAATGGATTTTCCTTGTGCTAGGGTAGTTAATACTAACCAAAATTTTTAAGATGTAATCTAGCTTTGGTGGCAAGTTGCAATGGTGAAATTGGGTCAGTTATGCTTTCAGATGGTAAGGTCTAGGAATGTATCCTAGTAGTCTACTGTAGCAACATTAAAGCAGTTGGTTTGGCTTGCTGCAAGGTAGAGCAACACCTTCGTGCAGGTAGTTAGGATGTGACCACCATCCTAGAAAGTTGTTTTGGACCTCAAACATGAGGTAGGTTACATGATCCGTAGGACTAGGAGAAATGGAAGCCACCAAGGAGGGGATTACTAAAATGCCAAGTCGGTTACTCTGGAAGTGTCAAAACTTGAACCCACCAACTTGGAATGGGTTAGGCAACACTAAAGAGACTCAAGGATGCATTAACGTAGGTGATACATGTTTGATCATGTAGGCTACAAATCGACAAGGGTAGCACTCTTGTACTTTACCATCGAAAGGAGGAGCTCAAGGCTGAGTTCCTCAGGGCCTTGAGCTAGCATATGAAGGTGCTTGACAATCATCACTGCGGGCACTGGCAAGTAGTGTAAGATGTAGTAGCTTTCAAAAAAGAGTTAGACAAGCTGAAGACACAAGAATGCGAGGTGAAGGTTGGCTCATCCAACCTAGTATAAGCATGGGTGACACGTCCATAATGTGAAAGTTGGCCTAGAACTGAGGAAAAGGATAGATCATATAGGAGAAAAGGCTTACCCTTAGGGTGCAAAAAGTACATGGTTCTTAGGACATGTTGCCAACAGTTTGAGTGATCATCCGACTACTCTCATATTTAGGATCAGTTAAGTTGAGACTAGCCTAGGAAGTTTTTCCCCAAAAGCTATTGCAACAAGGAGTTAACCAAGTGTACAAGAGCAGTAGTTTAGGTTTTCCTTCAATTAGTCAAGTGGTCAAAGTAGGCAACCACTAGCCGAGTGTATCGGGTAGCCATAGTGAACTTGCAAGCAATACATGGCTAGTGTGAAGTAAGTCTCTAACCTTTCACTAGTAGTCTAGTTACTGTTAGTGTTGTGCCCAAAAAGCCAATCATGAGATGATTGTATTTTTGCACAATTGAGTCATGATATTTTATTGAGCCATTAATCCAACAATTATGTTTGTTGTTTTGTTTCTGCGTAACGTAATAAACATAATTGTAACCCTAGAATAATGATATTTTTAAATGTCCCTAGTCTAGTATTATTGTGGAGTGGGTTGCAATAATACATAACGACTAGCATATGTGGAGACTAATATGAGATATGTAGTCTACATATGGGTACAAGTTGGAGAACTTGTGTACTGGACCGACCCACCATGAGAACACTACATGGATCGTTATACGAGTGTCATAAGTGATTCTCATAGTGATCATGGTATATGTAGTCCTTCGACCTAAGATCATCAAGGTTCCCTACATGTGAGTCACATACTTTGATACTTTCCTTTGTTGCTCGTAACTGAGTGAACTTGAAGGAGGTCATTGGGTATGTCACATATCATGCGGAGGGATTTGTATGATCAAGATGGGATTTGTCCCTCCTATGTAACGGGAGTGATATCTTCGGGCCCCTTGATAGAGTAAGACTTAGAAAAATGCATGGCCATGCTCGGATGAGTTGATATACGATATCAATGTCATCAGTTTAAGTTGGTCTACTCGGTAATCAAGAAACCAAAGATTGGGCTATACGAGAGTGACACATTCCATGTCTCGTGCTTAGTCTTGATATCTTGGACAAAGGGACAATGGCATATATCAATGATGATCATAAAGGTTTAGTCGAATCATCGACAATCTTGTCACTTGGGTAGCAATGATGTGTTGCTAGACACCGCTCATTGCTTATGATCATAAATGTGATTTATGATCATTGCCAACATGGTAAGAGCCTATTGGGTCGCACACATAGAGCTATTTGGATCATTAGAGTGCATGGGCTAATTATTTGGGTTATGGTTTCACTTTAATTTCGTATTAATAATGGGCCAAAGAGTTGAGCCATTATTAAGCCCAAAATTAAATCCTAATTGGATTAGGGCTTTGAAACCCATTAGGCCTGGAAGTTGAGTCTCACTATAAATACAACTTCTAGTGAGAAATTCGCAGGTCTCCTTGCCCTAGCCTCCAAAAAGGACAGCCACACTCTTCTCTTGCAATTCCTTGGAGGACGCAAGCTAGCACTGCGAGCGCAAGAGAAACGCATCTGCCGGGACATGGTGGAAGCGTGGTGATCCCGAGAGGCTCGTGTGGATACCATAGAGAGCCTGAACACGTCAACTATTCAGGTTTTGTGATTCAACTCTACAGTTGAGTGAGAGATCTCAACCGAAAATTAGGTATGAAAATTTTTGAACACCCGGTTTACCCCGTTTCACTTGGATCCTGGAGGGTTTCAGTTAAATTCTGCTGCGCTGTTTGGCTCCCAAAACCCATCAGTTACTCCATTAGTAAGCTCTAGCATCAATTTACTGGCACAGTTTTATTTTTGGCTTCTTAGGTAATAGTTTTGAGCAAGGTTAAGGGCTAACCCATGTGCATTAAGAACCTCATGATCCACTAACTATTAGGTTGGTCCCTGACACCCTAAAACCCAATTGTTAGTGCGTGAAACCATATAAGTGAAGGCCTAAGTGCCTTAGATTGGAAACATTCTAGAGTTTCATTGGTTGTCTTCTTGCATGAGTTAGTTTAGTGGCCTAGTTGATAATGAATGAGTAGTGAGTTGAATGGATTTGCTCCTTATAGTAGTTGAGCAATGGGGCAATTCAATTAGATACTACAAAGGTAAGTAGGTAAATTTTAATTTTTTATTTCTAACCAGGGTATGTAGAGGAGCTCACAAAAGAAGCAAGGAGTAAGGAACTCATCCAGGGTTAAGTGAAAGATAGGTTTATTCATGTACTAACTACAAACCCTAAGGTAGAGCCAGTAAGAGTATGATCATTGCTAGGGTTTGGAATGATTGCTAGGAGGTAGTGAGAGGACCCGAGCAATAGGAATGACTGCCATGGACCGAGGGATAGTTGGTGGCTAGTAGTCATCACCTTGAGGTTAAATGGAATCGAGGGCCACCGAGTTAAGTTGTGGAAGAATAGAGGCTTGACTAGTAAAATTAGCAGAGTAGGTAATGTACTAAGCCATAAGTGGGACCGAGGACACTGTGGTAACCACTTGATGTTTTTGTTAGTGCCAGTAAGTTAGTGGAACATTGAACTATCAGGTTAGAAATGACCAAGTGATGCTAGAAAGAGGATGTTTTACCTTAACCCTATGGGGTAGTGTCTGAGGAGCACCGATGAGGGAGAGTTCACTATGCCCAATTGAGAGTTGACCCACAAGTAACCATAAGGTGAAGCAACCTTTCACCTAGTTAAGTACTATACTTAGTAATCAAAGTGTCGTGTCTCACATAGGTATAGTTGTGCTCAGGTATCTATTTTATGGCTCTAGTAACAGTCATGTTTACTGGAGTAGAGAAAGGTCAAAGGTTGGAAGCTTGGTCGGTGAGGATATTGGTTGAGCTAGTTAAAGGCTAGAATTAGAGCATTTCACTCGGCCTTTTTTTTTTTTCAAAAGGAAGGGCTTGTGATTTGATAGATTGGTTAAGGCTAGTAGGTAGGCTTACAACTAATAAGGATAGAACCAGTCTCAAGGTGTATAGCTAGAGCACTAGGTGGAGTTGTAGGGGATAAGCCACCAAAGGGATTTTACATGGTGAAGCACCTCCTGATAGTTACCTAAAGTTAGTTGTCCAACTATGTAGGTTGAGTGGACATGGTGAAGCCACGAATGCATTGTCCCAATGAAAGGTCAACATGGTGTAGTTATGTTATGGTAGTTGAGCATGAAAGTTGGAGATCGTTCTTTGTAAGCATAGCTCAAGTGAAAAATGATTGTCGAAGAGGTGTTTGATAGTGTTTGAGGCAAATGAGCCTAGAAGGTAGTCAAGGAGCTGGTTGAGATTAAAGGCACATTGGAACCTAGTGAACTGGGCAAGGTGTCTAGATGACTACCAAGCCAAGGATAACTAAGTCAGCCTAGGACCAAGTAGTACCTTACAACTCAGCTAGGGCCCCATAAGTGCTCCGAACATGGGGTGAGTTTAGTGGCTGACAAGCAAGTGTACAAAGGACATACCTGAAGTGCTAATCCAGGAAACTGAAGAGACAAAGTGTGTAGGGTTTGGCCACTTAGGATACTTTGAGTGGAGTAGCTGAAGCTTTAAGACCTTCAACATGGGTAGCTTATCGGTAGCTAAATCGTTGAGTTCTGGGTGGTCTAAGCCAATGCTAGTTACTTGGACATCTTGGCACTCATGCTAGAGAACTTTTTCTTATAGGCATATGGGTGTAAGAGGCTAGCTCCACTGTAGGAAAAGCAGTGGGATCATGGTGCGGGTGATCTATGGGTACCTGGCCTAGTGCATTTGCTTAATGCATAGGACCACTCAAGGGGAGCATTAGAAGACCTGTACTCTAGGGTGGGTTGGGACTTGTAACTCTAGGTAGTTCACTGATTCGGAGGTGCCCTAGTGTAAATGGACCTTGGAGCAGAGTATGCCTTAAAGTGCTAATGGTGTATATGGCAAGGCCATAGTACACTTGTGAAACACTTAGTCTAGTGAATGTTAAGAGTTGTTGGGTACTAAACCTAGAAGAAGTAACTAACTGTGTGAAAGTTAGTAGACAAGTTTCATACTTGCACTAAGGGGTTTGGCATAAGAGCATGGGTGCTGAACCTAGAGTAGAACATTTCCAATGTAAGTGTTAATGAACAAGTTTAACTTGTTAAGTTAGCTTACACTTGTGTCTTTTGGCACATAGCTGTGTTAGTGTTGTGCTCAAAAGCCAATTATGAGATGATTGTATTTTTGCATATTAAGTCATGATATTTTACTAAGGCATTAATCCATCAATTATGTTTGTTGTTTTATTTCTACGTAACTTAACAAACATAATCGTAACACTAGAATAATGATATTCTTAAACGTCCCTGGTCTAGTATTATTGTGGACCGGCTTGCAATAATACATAACGACTAGCATATGTGGAGACTAATATGAGATATGTAGTCTACATATGGGTACAAGTTGGAGAACTTGTGTACTGGACCGACCCACCATGAGAACACTACATGGATCGTTATATGAATGTCATAAGTGATTCTCATAGTGATCATGGTATATGTAGTCCTTCGACCTAAGATCATCAAGGTTCCCTACATGTGAGTCAGATACTTTGATACTTTCCTTTGTTGCTCGTAACAGACTGAACTTGAAGGAGGTCATTAAGTATGTCACATATCATGCGGAGGGATTTGTATGATCAAGATGGGATTTGTCCCTCCTATGTAACAGGAGTGATATCTTCGGGCCCCTTGATAGAGTAAGACTTAGAAAATGCATTGCCATGCTCGGATGAGTTGATAAATGATATCAATGTCATCAGTTTAAGTTGGTCTACTCGGTAATCAAGAAACCAAAGATTGGGCTATACGAGAATGACACATTCCATCTCTCATGCTTAGTCTTGATATCTTGGAGAAAGGGACAATGGCATATATCGGTGATGATCATAAAGGTTTAGTCGAATCATCGATAATCTTGTCACTTGGGTAGCAATGATGTGTTGCTAGACACCGCTCATTGCCTATGATCATAAATGTGATTTATGATCATTGCCAACGTGGCAAGAGCCTATTGGGTCACACACATAGAGCTATTTGGATCATTAGAGTGCTTGGGCTAATTATTTGGGTTATGGTTTCACTTTAATTTCGTATTAATAATGGGCCAAAGAGTTGAGCCATTATTAAGCCCAAAATTAAATCCTAATTGGATTAGGGCTTTGAAACCCATTAGGGTTGGAAGTTGAGTCTCACTATAAATACAACTTTTAAGTGAGAAATTCGCAGGTCTCCTTGCCCTAGCCTCCAAAAAGGACAGCCACACTCTTCTCTTGCAATTCCTTGGAGGACGCAAGCTAGCACTGCGAACGCAAGAGAAACGCATCTACCGGGACATGGTGGAAGCGTGGTGATCCCGAGAGGCTCGTGTGGATACCATAGAGAGCCTGAACACGTCAACTGTTCAGGTTTTGTGATTCAACTCTAGAGTTAAGTGAGAGATCTCAACCAAAAATTAGGTATGAAAATTTTTGAACACCCAGTTTACCCCGTTTCACTTGTATCCTGGAGGGTTTCGGTTAAATTCCGCTGCGCTGTTTGGCTCCCGAAACCCATCAAGATGGTGGTGAAGGAAATTTCTTAGCGCCGAGCTTCCTGTAAGATCCTATCAGTGTAAGATTTGTGGACAGGCTTCTAAAAGCTTATTAAGCTATCTTACACTAGAGGACTTGGCATAGAGTTTGGTGTGGAGGATTCATGATCACAAGATTTATTGGATAGCTTGGAGTAGTCGGATGTACTTCAGTAGTACTGTGTGTTGAAGGTAGGGATAGGCCACATCATAGTCTTCAAGAATAAAAATTTTATTAAGGTGTTCAGAGCAAGTAAGGTCATGCCAAGGTGGGGAGAATAGTGAACGATAATAAGACTATAGTTCAAAGTGAGCACAAAGAATGGTCTTGGCCATAGTACCTATATGAGATAGAGCCAGAGTTAAGTGCCAAAAGGTATTAGGTAAACGAGTCAAATGGTTTGGTGCCAAGTGGGTTGTTGTGTAGCCAACACCACTTGGTCGGTTTGATCAAGATACATTGGCACCATATCATAGGATAACGTCTTAAGCTGGGAAGATTAAATCTGGATGACCAAATTCTCTAGGGTAGGGAGAATGTTATAGCCTTCTTAGTGAAATGCTCAGTGAGGAAAGTAAATGTATAAATTTGAAGCTTAAGTACCTTAATTAGAGGTGAATTAACATGATCAAGTAAGTTATTAAAGGTTTAGTTGGTTCTGAGTGGTTTATGGCACTACATTTTGCTCAGGGGCAAATTGGTCATTTTACCGCTCGAAGGGCCAGGATGAGTCCCTAGATTAAAAAATGGCATTTTTTAAAACTGAAAGCCCAAGTTAGAAAGTTTTGCTTAAGTTTTCAATTACCTAGTTACTATTTGGGAAAGGGGTATTTTTGCAAGAAGCTTATAAAGTTGGGGAGGGTGTGGTTTTGTGTATAAAACACAAATGGGAGGGAATTTCTAGCCATTATTCTCTCATCCTCTCAAATCATTTTCATGGCTCGCTCTAGCCCTCTCCTTCTCTATCTCAAATTTTCACAAATTCATCATTTCTTGCCAAATTTAGAAGGTTTTCATGGTGCCCAAGCAAGAGGAAGCATGTTTTACACTTGTTTTTGTGTTTTTAAAGCTCCTAGAGGAGTTTTCTAGCTTGGGCAAGCTTGTGTACGTGAGGTAACCCCTTGCCCATGTTGTTTTCATGTTTCTTAAGTTTATTGAAGCTTGGGTTTTGCTTGGATTGCATTAATTTAGTGCCATATGCCAGTGTTTTCTTTGGAACATAGGAAATCCCTTTGTGATGCTCTAACAAATCTTCAATGTAGGACATGTTTGCCTTCCGACAGAACTTTACCTAAATGATATTTGCAACACTAGAAGAATGAGGGTTAGGAGCTCCTTGGACTATTTTCTACGGAAGGGACCTCTGACATCCAAGTTAGTGTATGAGGGAGAGATTGTTGAGAGTAGAAAGTAGAAAAGGGATTTATCATGTCTATTACCTAGAAGCCTCCAAAGTATTTATAGAAGGCTTTAGGGGGAAGGCTGTTTTCCATAGTTAAGAAGATTAGGACACGTGGTTGACTAAATCTGCTTACGTTCAGTCTCTACCTCGGGGAGAGGTGTGCCTTGTTGTTTGTTGGTGGTTATACCTAGGTCAGAGGTTAAGGTCATGTAGAGGCTCCTTGTCAGTATTCCTATTAGCCGTACGTTTGTCACTTTCCTTTTTGAGCATTTGGAGGTTCTCAAACCTCTTTGAAAGCCATGTTTATCTCCGAGAGTGATGAGGGATTTTTTGAGGTGATATTAGCTATCAGTTCGAGGGTGGTTGATGTATAACCTGAAGTTGGTCACCCAAAGGTAGTGTAGGCCACTTTCCAAGTTCAATTGAGCTATTATCCAAAGGTGATGTCAACCTTTTTCAAGGTTGGTTATGATCCTTTCTAAGGGTAGTACTAGGTCTCAATCCGAGGCTAGCTGAGATGGTAACAGAGGTAGATTATGAGCTTTCCACCGAGGTTGGTCATGTGACATTCTGAGGGTGGTGTCGATCACTTATCCAAAGGTCCTATGGGTGATAGCCTTTCAGCTATCATATGCTCACCTCCAATAGAGGTGAAGTTGCACCTTTAGCTCGTCATTATTGTCTTTTTGTACAAAAGTTTTGATGCTGAAGTAGTACTTTTGGCAAACATAGGCCAACCTTGGAAGAGGTTCAAATTTTTTTGTGAACTGGCATTCTTGACAAGCTATAGGCTAGTTTTTATCTCAATATTCTCATTTGGCGAAGTTGCACCTTCAGCATAGATAAGCTACTCCTAGCCAAAGACTCTCTTTCATTGGTGAAGTTACACTTTCGGCAAAGATAGGCTACTTCTAGCTAAGACTCTCTTCTATTGGTGAAGTTATACCTTTGGTAGAGATGGGCTACTTCTAGCCAAAGACTCATTCCTTTGGTGAAGTTACACCTTCAACAAGCCCAGGCTATTTTCCTTCTCAGGGTTTTTATTTCCTGCCAATGTCAGAGTACATGATCTTGAAAGATCATCCTATCTTCGAGGGTGAACAAGCCTACCATCTTGGTTTATGCATTCTAGACAAGAAAGCTCAAAGGGCATGGCCTTATTTTACGCATCAGATGACACATGCTGCTAGACCAATGGCTTCATTCCCATCGCTTACATTTTTTTGCTAGCAATAAGTCATTATTATGTTTATTCACTTACCTTCCTCAGGCTATATATATCCCCCTCCTACCTTAAAGGTTATTCATTTCTCATCTGTGCTCCTTATTTTCCCTCTTTCTTGGTGGTGGTTTTTGATAGCCGAAGGGCAATCACCCACAAGGCCTTCAGGTTGGTGGACAACAACACCATCAGGACTTAATGGGACCAACTTCATAAAATAGACTCATGACCACCCTTAGTTATTAACCCCAACCAACCTCGAATTATGACTTGGTACCACCTTCAAATATTATCTAACCAACTTTGGGTTATGCACCAACCATCCTTGAACAATTATGTAATATAACCTTAGAAAATCCCTCATCACCCTCAAAGATAAACATGTCTTTCAAAGGGGTTTGAGAACTTTTGAAGTCTCATAGAGGGAAATGAAAAATGTATGGCTAGCAAGGCCACTGACAAGGAGCCGCCACATGCCCCTAACCTTCTACCTAGGTGTAACCACCTAAAGACAGCCAGGCACACCTTTCCTCGAGGTATGGACCGATCGTGAGTAAATCTGGCCGACCATATGTCTTAATCTGCTCGAATATGGACAACATTGACATGCCGTAGTGTTTTCATAATAGCTTTTTGCTCAGATGTCCAATTAAGGGGATTCAAGATTCTAGATGAAGCTAAGAGGAGGAACTATCATTTCCACACCTACACCAAGCATATAATTGCCCAAGTTTAGATGTATTTTAGTTCAAATGGAAGGCATGTTTGGCAATAACTGAGCATCGTTAGTCAGGTGCAAGCTTTAATACCATTAGAAGCCTAGTTGGGTCATTGGATTTGAAGTTCTGATGTGAGAACCTTATTGCACCTAGGTGGGTTACAAAGAACCTAGTGCATGAGCCTAACCATGGTCATTGCCACTCCACTAGTGTTATGACTCTCCTAGTAGGAACCTTGTTCAAGGAAGGTAAATTAATCAAAATTTAGTTGAGAACATTTCAAGTTCACATAGCAAGAATAGCTATGTTAGATGAAGTTCACTATGTTCCAATGAGTTTAAGGCACCAAAGGAGATTTAGGGGAAAAATTGTAATTTAACATCTTGAAGAGTTGGGCAATGTCCCAGGATTTAAAAATGAGTTTTTAGAAACCTAAATTTTACTTCAAACCCAAACTTAGATTAAATAATCAAGATTTGACCAAGGTTCGACTTTAGTTTCTATTTAAGGAAGGTGGTTTTTTGCAATTTTTTATAAACTCTGGTGGATTGGTGTTTAAAAAGGTATAAAAACTTAGTAAAGTAAGGATGGCTACCATTTTTGCTTCAAACCCGAGTTCATCCTTCACTCGTTGATTTAATCAAGAATTCAGGTTCGAAACCAAGAGATTTTGGTGAAAATTGAAGCCACCAAGGGTATACATGCCAAGGGAAGCTTGATTCAAGTGGATTTTCATGTTTTTGAAGCTTGGAATCACATGTCTGGTTATCCCTTTTTTTTATGCAAGGTAACAAGTGTGTTCATGGTGAATTCTTGTTTATTTAGTGATTGGAAGCTTAGGGTTTGGTTAGAAGTTAGTAATTTGGTGTTTTGTGCCTTTCTTTGCTCGGAACTTAGCTAGAACTAACTTTGATTTTTGTGGAAGAGTTGCTTGGTTCTTGCTTGTGAGTTAAAATCATGGTAAGGGAGTTATGGTTCATGCTTGATTAATGCTGTTGGAGTGTTGTTGCTTAATGAATTCAAGTAGTTTTGGCAATGGGATTAGTTGGTAGGCAAGTAGGATCATGGTTGACTATGAGTTTTATAGAGCTTGGAATGTTGTTTTAGTGCATTATAGTTATGCTTGTGATAGTTGGTTGTGGCCTTCGAAACATGTTGTACAGGTATGTGAAGTTTGAAGGCCATCCAAGCATGTTTGACATGATTGGAAAGTCTTCCAAGGTCATTGCAACAAAACTGGAAATTTTCTGGGTTTGCAGGTATCAGTGATGCATAGTCAATATCGGCAGCGCATCGCCAATGCCATGCAAAAGTTTTAGGAAGTTGATAACTGTGGCCATGCATTTCCTAATTTTGCTTAATGGTTCAAGGAAAGGTCCGAGCGGGTATTTAGGGTTTCTAGAGGTTAAAGAATTCCAAGGGTACTCCAAGGCTTCCAAAACTTTTTTAAGAACTAGTAGTTTTTTTTAGCCTTAATGATTACTTTTGCCATAAGCAAGAAAATTAGTTTCTAAAAGGGCATAATGGGGTATCACTAGCTTGGGTGAAAGGTTTAATACCATTGATAACCTAGTATTGCCATCGGGTACAAGGCTTCGATGTGAAACCTTAGTGCATCTAGTGCGCCTTTGAGGCCTAGTCAACATTAGTCCTACCATAGTGCCCCCTGTACAACGTTAGGGATTTTCAACTAGTGAATTTTCACTAGTTAGGCTAGTAAGCTATGCTTGCTAGTAGATGAGGCTTTTCCTTGTAGTTCAAGAACTAGGTGAGGACAAGTTAAAAGGGACTAAAACCTATGTGAACAAGTTTAGCCTTAAGCTGTATGAGCTGACAATAGATTACATATATTCATATATGTGTTGTCCTTAGTATCTTTCTTTCAGGTGAAGACTCCATATTAAGAATTCTTGAATTTTCACACCTAATTATGTTGTTCAGATTCTAACAATGTTGGGCCTAATAACTACCAAAGGTTGTCATGGTAGTCTGTTGTTATAGGTACCTTGTTTGAGAATCCTTGTGATTCTAGTCTTCTTGGTTACTTGTTGGTTAAGTAACAATACTAACTATAGCATTTTCTTGGCCATAGAGGCTAGCGGTACATGGATAGGTTTTTGTGACTCACCATTGGGACTTGTCTCCATGGTGGTAGTTAGTTGGGAGGATCTTAGTAAAAGGCTTGTGTATATTGTTTCCCTGGATGCCTTCTTTGTATATCTTCAAAGCATTAGACTCTAGTGTTGCTCTTGTTAGTGTTATGCCCAAAAAGCCAATCATGAGATGATTGTATTTTTGCACATTGAGTCATGATATTTTATTAAGGCATTAATCTAGCAATTATGTTTGTTCTATTTCTGCGTAACGTAATAAACATAATTGTAACCCTAGAATAATGATATTCTTAAACATCCCTGGTCTAGTATTATTGTGGAGCGGATTGCAATAATACATAATGACTAGCATATGTGGAGACTAATATGAGATATGTAGTCTACATATGGGTACAAGTTGGAGAACTTGTGTACTGGACCGACCCACCATGAGAACACTTCATGGATGGTTATATGAGTGTCATAAGTGATTCTCATAGTGATCATGGTATATGTAGTCCTTCGACCTAAGATCATCAAGGTTCCCTACATGTGAGTCACATACTTTGATACTTTCCTTTGTTGCTCGTAACTGAGTGAACTTGAAGGAGGTCATTGGGTATGTCACATATCATGCGGAGGGATTTGTATGATCAAGATGGGATTTGTCCCTCCTATGTAACGGGAGTGATATCTTCAGGCCCCTTGATAGAGTAAGACTTACAAAAATGCATGGCCATGCTCGGATGAGTTGATATACGATATCAATGTCATCAGTTTAAGTTGGTCTACTCGGTAATCAAGAAACCAAAGATTGGGCTATACGAGAGTGACACATTCCATGTCTCGTGCTTAGTCTTGATATCTTGGACAAAGGGACAATGGCATATATCGGTGATGATCATAAATGTTTAGTCGAATCATCGACAATCTTGTCACTTGGGTAGCAATGATGTCTTGCTAGACACCGCTGATTGCTTATGATCATAAATGTGATTTATGATCATTGCCAACATGGTAAAAGTCTATTGGGTCACACACAAAGAGCTATTTGGATCATTAGAATGCATGGGCTAATAATTTGGGATTTGGTTTCTCTTTAATTTCGTATTAATAATGGGCCCAATAGTTGAGCCATTATCAAGCCCGAAATTAAAGCCTAATTGGATTAGGGCTTTGAAACCTATTAGGCCTCGAAGTTGAGTCTCACTATAAATACAACTTCTAGTGAGAAATTCGTAGGTCTCCTTGCCCTAGCCTCCCAAAGGGACAGCCACACTCTTCTCTTGCAATTCCTTGGAGGACGCATGCTAGCACTGTGAGTGCAAGAGAAATGCATCTGCCTGGACGTGGTGGAAGCATGGTGATCCCGAGAGGCTCGTGTGGATACCATAGAGAGCATGAACACGTCAGCTGTTCAGGTTTTGTGATTCGACTCTATAGTTGAGGGAGAGATCTCAACCGAAAATTAGGTATGAAAATTTTCGAACACCCGGTTTACCCCATTTCACTTGGATCCTCGAGGGTTTTGGTTAAATTCCACTGCGTTGTTTGGCTCCCGAAACCCATCAGCTCTTGGGTGAGGATTATTAATCTACTTTTTTTTGAATGCCCTCATACAGTTATTATTTGAAGTAATAACACTAATAAAATAGATTTTGTATGCTTTGACTATTTGAACTTGATTTCTATGAAAGGTGCCTTGGCCATGTGAAAGTTTTATGATTTCTATGTACTAAAGTCAAGGCTTACAGAGCATGCATCTTGAATTTTCTAGGTTAATCAACTAGCTTCATGGAGTTTCAATCCACGCATATATATGACTAGCCAATTGCAACTACCGTGAGATCCATTCTCATAGGCTTCCTAGGCAAGTCCACAGGCGGCCATGTCAATAAGGGTAAACCAAGTAATGGTGGATATGTATGTGCCTTGAGTGAATGTTTAGTGCACTTGTAGCCTAGGCAAGGTTTCTTTAGGCATAAGTCAAAGCCTGGTGAACTCTTGGCAAGGATTTGAGCTAGAAGCTTAATACACAAGTGACCTAGGGAAGTCGAAGGACTTAAGGCACTATATGGAAGCTTAGTACTCCTAGTAAGTTCCTAGGCACTCAAGTGTGGTGCGTCCACCATCTTCACCTGCACAACAATTAGGGGAAGGTTAAAGTTGCTACGCTAATAAGCTAAGGCTTACTAGGAGTGAGTTAAGGGCCAGAACTCACTAGGCACGGAGTAACACCCATGAGTAGAATAGGATGAGGAGGGGTCCAAGGAGACTTGAATATGTGCACATATGTTAGCCCTCAGACTGCAAGTGCATGCAGTAGACTTTATTTATTATATATATGTGTGTCTTTAGGATTTTTCTGGAAGATTAAAGGATCCATTACTGAGAATCTTTAATTCTCACTCCCTTTGCTTTTGTTGTGAATATTTTGGGTATCATTGAGCCAACAACCATTGAGGCTTCTTGAGCTATGCTCATGAGAAAAGGCTACAGAAGTATAAGGGAGGGCTTACGAAGCTTGCTACTGGGGGTTTGCTCTAAGGTGGGAGTTAGTTACAGATTTCAGTATTCTGGTTCAATGTATAGTTTCCATACACTTGTTGCCTCCAATGTCTATGTTGAATAATGTACTCTAGAGTCATTCTTAGTGTGAGCATATTCTACTTTTGTATGGATGCTTGCACATGATCGATTATTTGTAGTTAAATTCACTTATACTTGGTACACTCTAACTGCTTTGAAACTTGGAATTTTGTGAGAGCAATGTCTTTGTTTTATTACTTTTTTAATCATTCAAGTCAAAGCATTTACACTTGCATGACTACATAGTAGGATTAATTAACTAGAATGATAAAGGGTTTAACTATTGTGCACATTATCAATTAGCCAATTGTGACTAGCATGGGACAATGTCCCATAGGCTTCTTGGGCTGGTCTTAGAGGGGCCATGTCATATAGTGAGTGAGATACCTTAACCAACAAGCAAGCGTATAAACTAGAATCATAAAGATTCCCGTAACAATATACTTGCAACAAATGACTACCTCAATAACCCTCAGAGGTTATCAAGCTCAACTATGTTAGAATCTACATAACATAAGATAAGGGAGTAAGAATTTATAATTCTTTATAAAGGGTCTTCAACCTACAAGTGAAAACAGTAAGGACAACATATATTGTCCCACGCTTGCTCATACAGTGAGAGGCTAAACATATATGCATAGAGTTCTAATCCTTTGGGACTTGTCCTCTACCTAGTCCTTAACTACAAAGCAAAACCTTGTCAATTAGCAGGCATTGCTTACTACCCTAACTAGTGAAATTCATCACTAGTTGAACCTCCCTTATGTTGTACAAGGGCCTAAGGTTGGACCAATTCCAACTAGGTTTCGAAGAACCAATTAGGTGTACTAAGGTTTCCATACTGGAACCCATACCTGTAAGTATGGCTAGGTCCTTGATGGTACTAAACCTTACACCCCACCTAATGGTACATCACTATCACCAACAATCCTAGCTTTCTTATGGGTGGCTTGTGTGGCCACAAAAACTACAAGAAAACACCTAAGTCCTAAAAAGGTTTCAGAGCTCTCGGAGTACCACCGGGACACCTCAACCCTTTGGCACCCAAAGCACCCCCCGGGCCCTCCCTCAAACCCCTACAAAAAAAGTTGGTTTTGGTGGGGAATAAGCCTATGGCAATGTGTCCCCAAGCTTGGCAATGCATCCCCATAGTGTAGAACCTTATGGTTATTCCATGAGGGTTTAGCAACACGTCCCTCACCCTTTCGTGCCCAGCATCACCTACTTGTTCTCTAAGCACCTTAAAAGTCATCCCAAGCGTACCAAACATGCTTGGAATGAATTCCAACTCCTTATACCTATAAAACATATTGTGTAGGGCACAATGCACCACAACAAACACAATTATGATGCATTGCAATATCATACCAAGCTCAAACAAGCACCTAGTCCACCATGATGAACCTTACTGTCCAAAGAAAGCTATTGATCATTCTACCTTAAATTTCTTACCTTAATTCTAAGTCACAAGCAAAGATCAAGAAACCTTAAAAAAAAAAATTCAGGCTGCACTAGGTTTTACCTTGAATCCAAGCAATCCAAGGCAAATGGCACCAAAACAAGACCAATTGAGCAAAACCCAAGCATCAAATAGCCAAACAAACAATAAATCATAAAGGATTCAATATTACCTTTTGTATAAAACCAGCCCACACAAGAAAGACATGATTCCAAGCTTCAAGAACATAAAATTAACTTGAAACAAGCTACCTAATGCTTACTCACCCATGGAACCTTCAATTTTCACCAAAAAAGCTTGAATTTGTACAAGAATTGGAGGAGAAATCAAGAAGGCAAGAAAGTGCTCGGGTTTGGAAGAGAAAATGAGGAATAGTAGTAGCCAAACCCCTTCTTCACCAAGTTTAAAGCCTTTATTTTAATGAATGCTTAAGCTTTCTTAAGTTTTCCAAAAAGTCCCATTCCCAAAATAGTAACCTTTGGTCAAAATGTGTCATACATCAAGACAGAAAATTACCATTTTGCCCTAACCTCTTTTGGTGTCATAAATTCCTCAAAACTTAGTAAACCTTATCGAACCTACTTGGTCTTGCCTAGTTAACTTAAAAAAAGGTATTAAAATAGGAATTTAACCCATTTAGCTCATTAGTTGAGCTTCTCGCTAGGAAAGTATTAACATCCTCCTCTTCTTCCAAAATTTGGTCCCCCAAAATTCACTGCAACTGAGGGAATTCAGTAGGATACATTTTTAGTATATCCTACTCCGTTTCCCAAGTAGCTCCTTCTCACTATAGTTTGACCAAAGGATCTAAACCATTGGAATCCATTTGATCTGGAGTTTCCTAAAATGCTTATCAAGGATCTTAACGGGTCTCTCCTCGTAGGTCAATTCCTCCTGGATGAAAATCGCCCATGGATTAATTACATGTCTCAAATCAACCATGCACTTTCTTTGAAGACTAATGTGAAACATGTTGTGCACTTAGGACAAGTTAGGCAGTAATCCCAACCAGTAAGCAACTTTCCCCACCTTTTCCAAAATCTCTTAGGGCCTGATATACCTTGGGGCTAGCCTACCCCTCTACCCAAAGCTGGCTACTCCTTTCATA
The DNA here is from genome assembly GCA_005392925.1 of Aquilaria sinensis. Classification (NCBI taxonomy): domain Eukaryota; kingdom Viridiplantae; phylum Streptophyta; class Magnoliopsida; order Malvales; family Thymelaeaceae; genus Aquilaria; species Aquilaria sinensis. The sequence goes on along the minus strand of SMDT01002037.1, from coordinate 11,028 downwards.
GGAGACACTTTAATGAGCACTTTCTTTCCAACAGCAAAGCTCAACTCCCATCTCCTCAAGTTGGTATACTTATTCTAAATGTTATTTGCTACTCTAATCCATGTTTGGTTAACTTTATCTTAGTCATTGTATTGGCTATGATTTTAAGATCGATGACTACCTTGTGATAGCCGAAGGACTATCGCCTCTCATAGAACGCACCTCCTATCAAAAGCATGCTCAGGAAGCCTGGCACCATATGAGGAAGGCACTAGTACTGACCTCGGACTTGGCGAATTCCAGTGCCTCGAGCTTTGAATTTAGCCTAGTACCCCAGAAAGCTCCAAAGGTGCAGACAGCCCCCTCGGGGGATTAAACAGATCGCCTTCGGGATAGAAGAACCAGCTACCGCAAGCAGGGGAGGATTTCCCGTAGGTGAAACCTGCGAGCTAGGCAGCGCCCCGAACTGCGAACGTGACTCCCAAAGAAGGGTGTTCGTCCCAGAGAACGACCTCGCCCAAAGGACATCGGGAGTACGGCAGAAGCATTTAAGGAGCCTCTGACACATCGCCCAAAGACGCGCCATGTCACCTCAAACGACGCTCTGACACGCCGACGCCGCCCAGGCCTTGTCACAACCTGTCTCGGACCAAGGCTCGAGAGAGCCTACAAACAGCTACTTGTCCCCTGTGTCCAAAGGTACACAGCAGATCTGACCGAACACGTGTCACGATCTGAACGGGCCAGACACTTCTATAAATACCAAAGAGCAGCCCCTTGCAAAGGGTTGGTCAGTCAGTTGAGAGGATACGAACAGGCAAGGCCACTAAACCCCTTGAGTGCTCTCTTTCCTTCACCTCTCAGAAAACTAACTTGGGCGTCGGAGGCTCCTCCCCGGAAAAACATCCCGGGGACCTCCTAACCTTTCCTTTTGGGCTCTTCAGGTACCACTCCCTGGGAAACCTCCACTCCGGGCGTTCTCCTCCTCAGGAAGTCCCTCCAGAAACCACCATGTCCTCCAGCGAAGACGTCTCCGGACATCATTTGGCGCCGTCTGTGGGAACCCACCCTCAGGTTGCCGTCGTTGAGACTCGGCGTTCTAAGGACAAAGGACTCCCGAAGTCCCCGTCCGCGCCTGAAGTCCAACCGGCTGCTGAGCAAACTCTTCCAGGGACTTCCACGCCCGAGGAAGAACGTCCTCTGGTCATAACCATGAGCTTCCTCCGTGACTTCCAACGCTCTGTTGTGGCTGAGATGACACAACAGATAGACAGAAGATGGCCACAACAAGCTCAAACCCAAAGGTCTCCTTCACCGGTACGCCCTCGGGAAAAGAGCCCCAAAGCAGTCCGCCGCAGTTCGGGGAGTGAAGACCCACGTGAGGAGTCTTCAACAGAAAATATGCCCCTCGGGGCACGCCTTCCAGGGCAAACGGGGCCCAACCAACCCAAAATTCGACGCCGAAGGAGCCCTTTGCCCGAGACGAGGTCACCCTCTCCCCGACGACGAAGCCATTCTCCGAAGAGGCGCCGTCAATCTCCTCCACCTGAGGAAGAACCTAGCGCCGCCGCCCTCATGGAGAAAATATTGGCAAGGCTGGACCAAGTCGAGAGGCAGGTGGCTCGCAAGCCAGTTTGGGCCAGACTGTCTGAGTCTTTTTGTGGGGATCAGTCTCCTTTCACCCGAGCTGTGGTCGAGGCAGCTATGCCAGGTGACTTCAGGGTACCTCGGCTAGAGACGTACGATGGTCGGACCGACCCACAGGCCCACCTGACGAAGTACAGACGCAGCATGATGATGCACGGTGCGGACGACGCCACCTTGTGCAAGTGCTTCGAGGTCACCCTCTCTGGGCCAGCAACCGCGTGGTACAACTCCTTGGCTCCAGGAATCATCGGAAAATTCCAGGAGTTATCAACAGCCTTCACCCAACAGTTCATCGGGAGTCGCCCGACGGCGAAGATGCCCGTTCAAATGTTCGACATAGCGCAAAGAAGCGGAGAAACTATACGCGACTATGTCGAGAGGTTCAACAGAGAGGCTTTAAGTGTTCCAGACTTTCGGCCTGAAATACGCATCCTCGCCATGACAAGGGGCCTTCGGAGGGATTCCCAACTCTTCTACGAATTCTCCAAGGACCCTCCAGACACACTGGGCGAATTCTACCGACGGGCCGAACAGCACATGACGGCCGAAGAACTAAGAATGGGCGGACCCAGGCCCGAGCACACCCGTGGCGAGGGGCCCAGCCAGCAGGCACGCTATCCGACCGACCAGCCACCCCGACCCCGGAGGATGCGAGGAAGGAAACCCCCGAACTTCACAGCGCTGAACACCACGAGGACCAACATCCTCATGACTCTGGAGAGGCAGGGAACACAAGTTCAGAGGCCAAGGGCCATGACCGCTGAAAATAGAAAAAACATGAAGAAGTTCTGCCAATTTCATCGCGATCATGGCCACGACACTGAGGATTGCTTCCAGCTGAAGAAGTATATTGAATCGCTGATAAAACAAGGCCAACTTCGGCGGTACCTACGGTTGCCTTCCCCGAAGGGGAGGAAAGAGGAGGAAGGAAAGGTAGAAGATGAGGACTACGACTCCGACAGGCGGAGAAACCGAAGTCCGAAGAGGCGCCCTCCACCCCCTGCGGGAGTCATACAAACAATCACGACGGGGCTCCCATCCTCGGAAAGAAAAAGGAAGGCCAGGGAAATAGCTGTCATGGCCTATCAAAGTCCGGCGAAGAAGCTATCCCGAAAAGATGGTTCCACAGTCGTCTTCCCTCACGACGATCCACTCCTGATCATGGCAAGAATTGGAAACTGGGATGTCAAAAGGGTATTACTTGATGACGGATCAAACGCTGACGTCCTATTTTCACAACTGCTGCCGAGCTTGGGCATATCCATCAGTGATCTCAGGCCTGTCACTTCACCGACCTTCGGGGTAGGACCGTCCGAGTTACCCGTCCTCGGATGGATCGACCTTCCATTAATGATGAAAGGGACTTCGGTCAAAGGACCAGCTGAGTTGTTTGCCTCGACAATGGCGAGGTTCATCGTCATGGATGTCCCCTCATCATACAACGCCATCCTTGGAAGGCAGACGCAGGGAAATCTGCACATTCGCCCTGACGTGAGATATTTGACTGTCACTTTCGCCACCAAGGAAGGAGACGCAGAAATCTTCATAGATCAGGGCGAAGTAAGAAAGGTGTTCGTCAAAGCCCGAAAAGCCCCAGCAAACAATTCCACACAAGCTGTAGAAGCAGGGGCTTCAAAGTCAAAAAATGGCGAGAAAGAAGTTTCTGGCAAGGTAGAAATGGAAGAAGTGGAACTTATCCCAGGACGAAGTACCCGAATAGGGAAAAACTTGTCCGAAGGAGATAAGAAAAAACTTGTATCCTTTCTGGTAATGAATAAAGACCTGTTCGCCTACTCGCCGAAAGACATGCCGGGGGTAAATCCGCGCGTAGTACAACATAGCCTCAAAGTAAGTCCGGAAGCAAAGCCTGTCCGGCAAAAGAAACGGGGCATCTCAGCCCATAAAAATGACTTCGTCAAAACCGAAGTCCAACGTTTATTGGAGGCAGATGTAATCAGGGAGGTCAAGTACCCCGAATGGCTAAGCAATGTGGTGATCGCCACAAAAGAAGGAAGCAACAAACTTCGGATGTGCATCGACTTCAGAAACCTGAACGATGCTTGCCCAAAAGATTCATATCCTCTCCCGCCAATAGATCAACTGGTAGATTCAACTGCCGAATACGGGCTCCTAAGTTTCCTAGACGCCTTCAGCGGCTACCATCAAATAAAGATGGACCCCGAAGACGAAGAAAAAAACAGCCTTCATCACCGAGGGGGGGACGTACTGTTACACCAGGATGCCCTTCGGGCTCAAAAACGCAGGAGCCACCTACCAGAGGTTGATGAGCAAGGTCTTTAACGACCAAATAGGGAGGAACATGGAAGCCTACGTAGATGACATGATAGTCAAAAGCAAGCTTCCTGTTGACCATGTCACAGACCTAAGGGAGACTTTTCACCAGCTCAGAACCTTCGGAATTCGCCTTAACCCCGAGAAGTGCACCTTCGGGGTAAATTCGGGAAAGTTCCTTGGGTACGTGGTATCAGAAAGAGGCATTGATGCTAACCCAGAAAAAATTAAGGCTCTGTTGGAATTCCGAACTCCTGCCACAATAAAAGATGTGCAGAGACTTGCTGGAAGAATAACCTCCCTCAGCAGATTTATTTCCAGATATGGAGACCGGTGTCGAGCATTCTTCAAAGTCCTCACTAAGGCAGCAAAAAGGGAGGATGACCTCGGGAGTGATGATCGTCCTTGGAATGAGGACTGCCAAAAAGCTTGGGAAGAACTCAAAATCTACTTGGCTCGCCTGCCCACTTTGCGACAGCCCCGCGAAAGAGAACCTCTTGTGTTGTACCTCGCCGTCACAGAAAAAGCAGTAAGCTCAGTCCTTGTGAAAGAGGAAGGGGCGAAGCAGTGGCCAGTCTACTATGTGAGCAAGTCCCTGCATGGCGCCGAAATCAGATATCCTTTGTTACAGAAAGCTATATATGCCTTGGTCCTGGCAGGAAGAAGGCTACGACCATATTTTCAGGCTCACCCCATCATCGTCCGAAGTAGTTTACCCCTGCGGGACGTCATGAAGAAGGTTGACCATTCGGGAAGGCTCTCCAAATGGTGTATAGAGCTTGGCGAACACGACATCACTTATGAACCTCGGAAAGCCATAAAAGCTCAAGCCTTGGCAGATTTCATTGCCGAGGTCCCCATTACCGAGGACAGCCACCCAAGTCCCGACGAAAATGAGCCAGAATGGGCCTTGTACGTTGATGGTGCCTCGGGCGCCGAGCACCAAGGAGCAGGGGTGATCATCAGAGGCCCCGAAGGCCTGGAAGTAATGAAGGCCATTAAGTTCAGCTTCAATGTCACCAACAATGTGGCTGAATATGAAGCTCTCATAGCGGGCTTGCGCCTGGCCAGAAAAATTGGTGTCAGAAACTTGAAAGCCCATAGCGATTCCCAGCTAGTAGTTCGGCAAACAGCAGGGGACTACGGGGCGAAGGATCCAACACTGGCAAAATACCATGAATTAGTAACGAAGCTTGTTCGAGAATTCGACACTGTGCAAATCGAGAGCGTGCCTCACAGACATAACGCTGAGGCAGATGAATTGGCAAAATCAAAAGCATATACTGAGGTGCTAAGCCAGCCGAGCATTACAGTGCTGAGCATAATGACTTCGGGAAGAAGCTGGAAAGACCCAATAAAAACATATCTCGAAACCAATACGCTCCTTGAAGACTCCAGTGAAGCAGCAAAAGTGCGGAGATGCTCCGGTCGTTTCTTTCTAATTGGAGAAGAGCTATATCGGCAGGGATATGCAAATCCGCTACAGAGGTGTGTTGGCGAAGAGGATATTGAAATAATCCTCCAAGAAGTTCACGAAGGCGCTTGTGGTTTGCACATCGGAACCGACGCCCTGGCAGCGGTGATACTTCGCCAAGGATACTTTTGGCCTACCCTGAGGAAAGACGCTAGGCGGTTCGTCCAGAAATGTGGTAATTGCCAAAGACATGCAAAAATCCAGAGAACACCCTCGGAACTGGTGACTTCGGCAAACTATCCCTGGCCCTTCGCAGTTTGGGGCATAGACCTTATCGGGCCGCTCCCGACAGCGCCTGGGGGCGTGAAGTTCTGCGTAGTCGCAGTAGACTATTTCTCTAAATGGGTCGAGGCAGAACCTTTGACGACTATCTCGGCAAGAGAAGTGCACAAGTTTGTATGGAAAAACATAGTATGCAGATTCGGTATACCGAGGGTGCTAGTGGCTGATAACGGATCCCAGTTCATAGACAAAGGATTCCAAGAGTTTATCAGCGACCTCGGAATAAAGATGCACTTCGCCCCGGTAGCTCACCCCCAAAGCAATGGGCAGGTGGAAGTATCTAACAGGACCATAAAAGATGGTCTGAAAAAGAGACTGGGGGAGGCAAAAGGGAAATGGCCAAGAGAACTCCAAAGCGTGCTATGGAGCTACCGAACAACGCCCCGAAGAGCTACAGGGGAAACTCCTTTCTCGCTCATCTTCGGTACGGAGGCCTTGATCCCAATAGAGGTAGTGCGACCATCAATACGAGTGCAGGTATTTGATGAAAGTGGAAATGACCTCGGCTTAAGAACCAAGCTCGACCTCGTCGGCGAACATAGAGAAATAGCGGAACTAAGAAGGAAAGCTTTCCAGCAAAGAGTGGCCGCCGCTATAAACTTGCGAGCTAGGCCAAAAGGAATAAAAAAGGGTGATCTCGTTCTCCGAAAGGCGGAATTCGCACCCCGGAGGCCGTCACACGGCGTACTTCGCGCGAATTGGGAGGGACCTTATCTGGTTCTTGCCGAAGTACGAAGAGGGGTGTACAAGCTCGGTGACGCCGAAGGCGTGGAATTAAAAAACACTTGGCATTCAGATGCCTTGAAAAAGTTCTATGCTTAGAATCTTGACGAAAGGGTTTACATTGTACAAAGTTAGAAAAATTTTCTAGCTACACGGGCTTCTGAAAGAAAGATTCTTGAACAAAAGAAATACTAAAATTCCGCGAAGATGGTCGCCAGAATAAGCATGGGTGTGATTTCCTGAAGTCCCTCGAGCGACCATGTTCGGGACAATAGGAAATGTAAAACCTTGCGAGAATTTCTAAATACAAAGGCTTACAGAGAATCGATCTAATCTTCCGAAGTCTCTTGAGCAAACACGTTCGGGGCAAAAAGGAATAAACAATCTCACAAAAAAAGACTTAGCCAAAATTTCTTACAGGAAAGAAAAAAAGTCTTTATTGACAGACAAGATCGGCTTACAAAGAAGAAGGAAAGAAAGAATACAACGAAAGAGAAAAAGAAGGCAGAAGGGGCCTGAGATAAATTAGGGATTCTCGGCGTCCCGAGAGCCACTAGCCCCTGCATCCTTTTCCGCCACCACCTGCACCGGAAGAGTCTGAGGCAGGTTCTGTTAGGCACCTCCTAAGTGCTTGGCTTAGGCCAAGGAGAACCAAGGAAAAATGAGAGAAAACAGAAAGGGAAGAAAGAGGAGTCATGGAGACTGGCACAGTGGCCTATGTGCAAAACAGGAGACTTTCAGGGCTTAATTGCACATGGGAAATGTACATTTGGAAGACTGACAGAAAACTAAGAAAGGGGACTAAACTGTGCATCAACTTAAGTGGTACAAGTGAAACCACAAGTTTAAAGATGGTATTGTGAGCCATGCAAAATTCTATAATGGCTAGTGCAAAACTAGACCATTTGTGGGAGACAACAATGATTACTAGTCAAATTCTTGTCTACCACTAGTGTCCTATTCACTAGTTACTAGTTAAACTAACTAGTCCTTATGTTGGTTACATGGCCGGTTATGCATGGGTGCTTATGACACATAGGTACTTGTGTTGTTTAATTGCTTGGCAATTTGAGCCATGGGTGGACTTAAGTGTCCATTTGAGTACAAGTTGGAGTGGCGGCTTTGTGCTCTAGTGGACTCAAGGGCTTTAATGCGCCATGCAAAGAAACGGAAGCCAAGTTAGCATTTTGGCTAACTAAAAGCATTTGTGTTCGGCCGAAACAAGCTAAGTCTTTGTTCATTTCGGGCTTCCCTTGTCTTTGCGAAACCGAGAGCACCTTTGAGAGTTCCTTCGCAATCTTGCTTCTAAATCCAAAGTTCTTGAGCTTTTGGGCGGATTCAAGCTTGGAGAAGTGAATTTGGCTTGCGCTTGCTTGAAATCAAGCTTTGTTCATGAAGAATTGGTGAAGGGCCGAGCAACGTGAGCTAGGGTTCTTGAGGTAACCTTGGTTTTTCCTTGAATCCATGGTATTTCCTTCCATGAACAAGGATTTTGAATGCTCATTTGTTGCTAAGCTCGGAGGATTAAGCATTGAAATGCTTGGTGGGAAACCTAGTTATGGCCGAAAGTGATGAATGTGTGTTCTTGGTGTTCTTCTTGGAATTCATGGAAATTAATCCATGTGTGATGCTTGTTGATGATTATTTAACCTTGTGATAGGTTGTGTGGACGAAGGACACCAAGATTGTGCAAGTTGGTACTTTGGCCGAAAGTGAACTTGGAGGTTGATAGCCAAACGCTATCGCCTCGATCTGGCCGAACTCCCTGCCACAAGAATGGCCAGAAGAACTGGCGCTACCCGAGAAAAGGTGTGATCATGCACCTCGGGAGATAGCCGAAGAGCTCCGAGCCCGGCACGCTAGGAAAACCCGAGGACACTACTCGGCCCCCCAAGGTTGTGAACAGATCGCCTTCGGAAAAGCGGCACCAGACATAGCGAGCCGAACATGATATCCCCGAAGGCGGAACTCCCTGAAACTGGGAACCCCCGAACTGAGGGCTTGTTTCCCGAAGAGGCTCTGTCCGTACCAAAGGACGACCTCACCCAGGGACCTCGGGAGTATGGCAGGAGCATTTATGGAAGCATTTAAGGAAGCCTCTGACACATCCATTCACAGACGCCACAATCCGCCTCAAAAGGCGCACTGCCACGCTGACGCCATCAAAATCACATGATGGCCCATCTCAGCACACGGCTCAAGGCAACCTACTACCAGCTACCTGTCTCCTACGCCCAGAAATTCAGGAACATCCGACCGAACACGTGTCGCGATCTGAACGGGCTAGGCGCTCCTATAAATACCAGGAATTAATACTTGGCAGGAGGCTGGTTGGCAAAACACTGCTCCCACACTCTGAGAAAATTACCAGGCGAGACTCCTCAGCCCTTTGTGCTATTTTCTCTGCCTTTCTCTCAGCCACCACTGACTTGGGCGTCGGAGGCTCCCCCCCCGGAAAAACACTCCGGGGGCCTCCTAACCCTTTGTTTCTGAGCTTTCAGGCACTCTCCTTTGGGCGATCCAATCCACCAGGCGTTCTTCCTCCCAGAAGTCTCTCCTCCAGTCATCATGACTCTGAACGATGAGGCCCCTGGCCATCATTTGGCGCCGTCTGTGGGAACCCGCTCTGAGATCGCCGTCGTTGAGACTCGGCGTTCTAAGGACAAGGGACTCCCAAGGTCCCCGTCCGCGCCTGAGATACAACCGGCTGCTGAGCAAACACTCCCAGGGACTTCTGCGCCTGAGGAAGACCGCCCTCTGGTAGTCACCATGAGCTTCTTGAGGGACTTTCAGCGTTCGGTCGTTGCTGAAGTGACCCAGCAGATCGACCAAAGGTGGCCACAGCAGGCACGGGCCCAGAGACCCCCCTCAACGACACGCCCTCGGGAGAGAGGCCCCAAGTCTACACATCGCAGTTCGGGGAGTGGAGACCCTCGCGAAGAATCATCCACAGAAGATACAGCCCTCGGGAAACGGCCTGTGGGACAAACCGGGTCCAAGCGACCAAGAGTCTCACAGCGAAGCAGTTCGTCGCCTGAGGCGAGGTCCTTGTCCCCTCAGCGCTGATCTCACTCCCCGAAGAGGCGCCGGCGATCTCCATTCCCTGAAGAAGGCCCTAGCGCCACAGTGCTTATGGAGAGGATACTAGCACGGCTGGACAGAGTGGAGAAACAAGTGGCCAGAAAACCCGTTTGGGCCAGACTCTCTGGAACATGCTGCGAAGATGACTCCCCATTCATTCAGGCCGTCGTTGAGGCAGCTATGCCAGGTAACTTCAGAGTACCTCGCCTGGAAATTTATGATGGCCGTACAGATCCACAGGCCCACCTGACGAAGTACAGACGCAGCATGATAATGCACGGTGCTGATGACGCTACCATGTGCAAATGCTTTGAAGTCACCCTCACAGGGCCAGCAACTGCGTGGTACAATTCATTGCCTCCAGGGACCATCACTGAGTTCCAGGAGTTGTCCACGGCCTTCACGCAGCAATTCATTGGGAGCAGGCCGACGGCGAAGATGCCTGTGCAGATGTTCGACATAGAGCAGAGAAACGGAGAGACCATCCGAGACTATGTCGAAAGGTTCAACAGGGAAGCCCTGAGCGTCCCAGACTTTCGGCCCGAAATCCGCATTCTTGCCATGACACGGGGCCTTCGGCGGGACTCACAGCTGTTCTACGAGTTCTCAAAGGACCCCCCGGACACCCTCGGAGAATTTTACCGAAGGGCCGAGCAGCACATGACAGCCGAGGAGCTAAGAATGGCAGGGCCGAAGTCCGATCACCACCGCGCCGAAGGGTCCAATCAACAAGCTCGGCATCCGACGGAACAGGCAGGACGACCTCGGAGGATGCGGGGAAGGAAACCTCAAAGTTTCACGCCCCTGAGCACCACACGGACCAGCATCCTCATGGCGCTGGAAAGGCAAGGGACGCAGATTCGGCGGCCAAGGGCCATGACCGCCGATAACAAAAAGAATGCCAAGAAGTTCTGCCAGTTTCATCGCGACCACGGTCATGACACCGAAGACTGCTTCCAGCTGAAGAAGTACATAGAGTCGCTGATAAAACAAGGCCAACTTCGGAAGTACCTGCGGATGCCTTCCCCAAAGAGGCAGAAAAGAGGAGGAAGAAAGGGCCGAAGACGAGGACTACGACTCCGACAGGCGGAGAAATAGAAGTCCAAAAAGGCGCCCTCCACCTCCTTCAGGGGTTATCCAAACCATCACCACGGGGCTCCCATCCTGGGAAAGAAAGCGGAAAGCCAGAGAAATTGCAGTCATGGAGTATCAAAGTACATCAAAGAAGCTGGCTTGCAAAGATGGCTCCACCGTCGTCTTCCCCCACGACGATCCGCTGCTGATTATGGCGAGAATATGGAATTGGGACGTCAAAAGAGTGTTGCTTGATGATGGCTCAAATGCTGACGTCCTATTCTCGCACCTGCTGCCGAACTTGGGCATCTCCAGTAGCGAACTGAAGCCTGTCATCTCGCCCACTTTTGGGGTTGGACCATCCGAACTCCCCGTCCTCGGATGGATCGATCTCCCGCTGATGATGAAAGGGACTTCGGTAGACATAGTAGCTGAGTTGTACGCCTCCACAATGGCAAGATTCATCGTCATGGACG
>SMDT01002036.1:0-55126 GCA_005392925.1 Aquilaria sinensis | reverse complement strand
GGAGGAGGCTTCCTTCCCCTGAACCTCCGAGGTCGTCCTGTTTGCTCTGTCAGATACTTGGCTTGCTGGCTTGATCCTTCGGGACGGGAATGATCATTCTTTGGCCCCTCCATTCTTAGCTCTTCGGCTGTCATATGCTGCTCGGCTCTTCGGAAAAATTCACCGAGCGTGTCTGGGGGGTCTTTGGAAAACTCGTAAAATAGCTGCGAGTCCCTCCGAAGGCCCCGTATCATGGCGAGGATGCGTATTTCTGGCCGAAAGTCTGGAACACTTAGGGCCTCTCAGTTAAATCTTTCGACATAGTCACGGATGGTTTCCCCGTTCCTCTGTGCTATGTCGAACATCTGCACCGGCATCTTCGCCGTAGGACGACTTCCAATAAACTGCTGGGTGAAGGCAGTGGACAGCTCCTGGAACTCTCTGATGGTTCCTGGGGCCAGAGAGTTATACCATGCTGTAGCAGGGCCGGCAAGGGTGACCTCGAAACATTTGCATAGAGTGGCATCGTCAGCCCCGTGCAACATCATGCTCCGCTTATACTTCGTCAGATGGGCCTGTGGATCTGTTCGGCCATCATACGTCTCTAGCCGAGGTACCCGGAAATCACTGGGCATGGCTGCCTCGACTATTGTTCGGGTGAACGGTGACTCATCGCCACAAAAAGTTTCAGATAGTCTGTCCCAGACAGGTCTGCGGGCTACCTGTTTTTCCACCCTTTCCAACCTCGCCAATATTTTCTCCATAAGGAGTGTGGCGCTGGGCTCTTCTTCGGATAAAGGGGATCGTCGGCATCTCTTCGGGGAGTGAGTTCGGCGCTGAGGGGATGGGGACCTCGCGTCAGGTGACGAGCTCCTTCGGCACGGGGTTTTGGGTCACTTGGACTCCGTCTGTCCCGCAAGCCGTGCCCCGAGGGGTGTGTTTTCTATTAAAGATTCCTCTCGTGGGTCTCCATTTCCCGAAGTACGATGAGCTGATTTAGAACTTCTCTCTCGAGGGCGCGCTGGCGAAGGAGGCCTCTGGGCCTGAGTTTGTTGTGGCCACCTTCTGTCTATCTGCTGTGCCATTTCGGCCACAACAGAACGCTGGAAGTCGCGCAGAAAACTCATGGTGATGACCAGAGGACGTTCTTCCTCAGGCAAGGAAGTCCCTGGAAGAGTTTGCTCAGTAGCCGGTTGGACTTCAGGCGCGGACGGGGACCTCGGAAGTCCCTTGTCCTTAGAACGCCGAGTTTCAACGACAGCAACCTGAGGGTGGTTTCCCACAGACAGCGCCAAATGATGCCCTTCAGCATCATTGTCTTGCGACATGGTGAATTCCGAGGGAGCTTCCGAGGACGGAGAACGTCTGACGAAGAGGTTCCCTAGGTGGGAAAGTACCTGAAAGACTCCGAAAAAAGGGTTAGGAGGTCCCCGGGATGACTTTCCGGGGAGGAGCCTCCGACGCCCAAGTTAGTGTCTTGATAGTGGGTGAAATAATAACACTTAAACGGATATGGGGTCTGGCCTGTATATGTTTTCTGTTGTGCGAGAGTGCCGATGGCGAGAGAGTCCCCTTGCCAAGTCCTGTTTCCCAGTATTTATAGAAGTACCTGGCCCGTTTGGATCCTGACACGTGTTCGGTCGGATTCTTTCTGTGCTTTTTGGGCGTAGGGAACAGGTAGCCGTTTGTAGGCTCCTAGTTTTGTGGCTGAGATGGGACTTGGATGATGCCAGGGTGTCAGGCCGCCGTTTCAGGCAGCGTGTGGGCGACCTGTCAGAGGCTCCTTAAATGCTCATTAAATGCTCCTGCCGTACTCCTGAGGTCCTTTGGGCGAGGTCGCCCTCTGGTACGGACGCCCTCCTTCGGGAATCACGCTAGTGGCTCGGGGAGTTCTCTAGCTCGGGAGTTCCGCCTTCGGGGAGAATCTCTCCTGCTTTCAGTAGCTGGTTCTTTTCTCCCGAAGGTGATATGTTCGGTTCCCCGAGAGAGTCAACAACACATTTAGATAACCTGGCGTTTCAGCCGAAGTGCTTACTTCGTCATGCTCGATCTCGCTTCTACTGAGGTCTGTGGCAATGCTTCTTTCCGAGCTACGTCAGGCTCCCTGGTCAAACCTTCGGGGGAATTGATGCTGGGGGAGGCGATAGCCTCTTGGCTATCACTTAGCCTGTGCGATTGCTCCATTGTTGTCACAATAGAGCTCTATCGGGTCGATAATGCTTGGAACCACTCCAAGTTCTGTGATGAACTTCTTGATCCAAAATGCCTCCTTCGCAGCATTAGAGGCGGCAATGTATTCAGATTTTGTTTTAGAGTCAGCTACTGTCTCTTGCTTTGAACTCTTCTAGCTCACAGCATCACCACCAATACAAAACACATAACCAGATTGCGATCTAAAATCATCCTTATCTGATTGGAAGCTTGCATCGGTGTAACCCCTTACAACGAGCTCATCTTCACCTCCAAAGACCAAGAATGCATCCTTAGTCCTTCGTAAGTACTTAAGGATGTTCTTAACAGCTGTCCAGTGACTATCACCAGGGTTCGATTGGTACCTACTCGTCATGCTCAAAGCATATGAGACATCGGGACGAGTACATATCATGGCATACATGATAGATCCAATTGCTGAGGCATATGGAATCTTACTCATGCGCTCTCTCTCCTCGGGTGTACTCGGACACTGAGATCTAGAAAGAGTGATACCATGTGACATGGGCAAGAATCCTTTCTTGGAATCTTGCATGCTAAACCTCTTTAGCACCTTGTCAATATATGTACTTTGACTTAGGCCAAGAAGCTTTCTAGATCTATCTCTATAGATCCTGATGCCTAACACATAGGCTGCTTCACCCAAGTCCTTCATAGAGAAACATTTCCCCAGCCAAGTCTTCACAGACTGTAGCTCAGGAATGTCATTCCCGATGAGTAGTATGTCATCTACATACAACACCAAGAAGACAATAGCGCTCCCACTAACCTTCTTGTAGACACAAGGTTCATCTTCATTTTTGATAAAACCAAACTCTTTGATTGCTTCATCAAAACGAAGATTCCAACTTCGAGAAGCTTGCTTCAGTCCATAAATGGACCTTTGCAACTTGCACACTTTATTGGCATTCTCAGGAGTGACAAAACCCTCAGGTTGTGTCATGTACACATCCTCAAGTAGCTTTCCATTTAGGAATGCAGTTTTGACATCCATTTGCCATATCTCATAATCATAGTGTGCAGCAATAGCAAACAAAATTCGGATGGATTTAAGCATAGCAACTGGTGAAAAAGTTTCATCATAGTCAATACCATGAATTTGCTTGAAACCTTTTGCAACCAATCGTCCCTTAAAGGTAATCACATTACCATCCATGTCAGTTTTCTTCTTGAAAACCCATTTGCACCCTATGGGTTTTACCCCTTCAGGTGGGTCAACCAAAGTCCATACTTGGTTTTCATACATGGATTCCATCTCGGATTTCATGGCCACTAGCCACTTCTCAGAGTCAGGCCCCGACATAGCTTGTTGGTAGGTTGTGGGCTCATCCTGATCCATGAGCATCACATCACCAGTGTGAGTCACGAGAAATCCATATCTCTCAGGCTCACGCCGAATCCTACCAGACCTACGTGGGCTCTGTGCTACAGGAACAGACTCTTGAACCACAACATCTTGTGGTGTCTGTTCAGGTTCCATTTCAGGTTCGATGTCTCCTTGTTGTTCTTGAATTTCTTCAAGTTCTACTTTCCTCCCACTAGTTCCTTTAGAGATAAACTCTTTCTCTAAAAAGACACCAGTTCGAGCAACAAACACTTTTTGCTCAGAAGGATTGTAGAAATAGTAACCCTTTGTTTCTTTGGGATACCCAACAAAAAGGCATTTTTGAGATTTGGGCCCTAGTTTGTCAGAGGATTGACGTTTCACATAAGCGTCACAGCCCCAAATCTTCATAAAAGACAAATTGGGACGCCTCCCACTCCATATCTCATATGGTGTCTTTTGAACCGATTTAGATGGAACTCGGTTTAGTGTAAAAGCGGCTGTCTCTAGAGCATGTCCCCAAAAGGAGTTTGGAAGGTCAGCTTGACTCATCATTGAGCGAACCATGTCTAACAGAGTTCGATTTCTCCTTTCAGAAACACCATTCCATTGAGGTGTACTTGGTGGAGTGAGTTGTGATACTATACCACACTCCTTCAGATAGTCAAGGAATTCTTGATCCAAGTACTCTCCACCTCAATCTGATCGAAGCACTTTAATACTCTTCCCGAGTTGATTCTATACTTCATTCTTAAATTCTTTGAACTTTTCCAAGGATTCTGACTTGTGTCTCATAAGATACACATAGCCATATCTGCTAAAGTCATCAGTGAAAGTAATGAAGTATTGGAAACCTCCTCTGGCTTGTGTAGACATAGGGCCACATACATCACTATGTATGAGTCCTAGTAAGTCATTAGCCCTTTCACTTTGCCCTGTGAATGGGGCTTTGGTCATCTTGCCCAACAAACATGACTCATATGTCTCATATGATTCAAAATCAAATGAGTCCAAGAGTCCATCCTTATGGAGCTTGGATATGCGGGTCTCATTTATATGGCCCAAGCAACAGTGCCAGAGATAGGTTGGGTTCGAATCATTTAATCTGACCTTCTTGGTATTCACATTATAGATTGAATCTTCGAGGTCTAGAACATACAACCCATTGCTAAGTTGAGCACTACCATAAAAGATTTCATTCAAATAAATAGAACAACATTTGTCCTTTATTATAAATGAAAAACCTTTCTTGTCCAAACAAGAAACAGAAATCAAATTTCTACTAATAGTAGGCACAAAGTAGCAGTTGTCTAATTCTAAAACTAATCCACTAGGTAAAGTGAGAACATAAGTCCCTACGGCTAAGGCAGCAACCCTTGCTCCATTTCCAACACGTAGGTCCACTTCACCTCAGGCCAATCTTCTACTTCTACTTAGATCCTGCACATTTGTACAAATGTGAGATCCACATCCAGTATCCAATACCCAAGATGAGGAAGTAGAAAAGTTAGCCTCTATAACAAAAATACCTGAAGTGGAAGTCTTACTTCCCTTTTCCTTAGCAAGTTCTTCAAGATAGAGCTTGCAATTGCGCTTCCAGTGTCCAGGTTGCTTACAATGGAAGCACTCCCCTTCCTTTGCCACACCACCCTTTGGTTTCAGTGCAGCTGAAGAAGAATTAGCATTGGACTTTCCATTAGCTTTATCCTTCTTCTTGTTGGCTTTTCCCTTTCCCTTGCCCTTTTGAACCATCAAAATGGGCTTAGCCTTCTTAAGGTTTTGCTCAGCAGTTCTCAACATGTTGAGCAATTCAGGGAGGGACTTGTCAAGGTCGTTCATGTTATAGTTCATGACGAACTGACTGTAGCTTTCAGGCAACGATTGCAAGACTACATCAATAGCCAACTCTTTCTGAAGAGCAAATCCCAAATTCTCAAGATTCTCAATGTACCCAATCATCTTGAGCACATGAGGACCCACGGGACTTCCCTCAGACATCTTGCACTGAAACAATGCCTTAGAGGTCTCAAACCTCTCATGCCTAGCTTGCTCTTGGAAAAGCATTTTGAGATGTTCGATCATATCGAACGCCCCCATGTTCTCATGTTGCTTCTGAAGCTCAGATTCCATGGTAATAAGCATGAGGCATGCAACATCCAAAGCATCATCAGAATGCCTCTTGTGAGCATCCCTTTCAGCTCTTGGAGCAGTGGCAGCAGGCTCATTCAGAATGGGCTGCTCTAGGACATAAGCCTTTCTCTCTTGTTTGAGGACTATCCTCAAGTTTCGGTACCATTTGAGAAAGTTGGTCCCATTCAGTTTTTCCTTCTCAAGGATCTTAATATTTGTTTGAGGGATTTTTTTTTCTTTTGATCTAACCAATTTGTTATCTCCGGTTGTTTTATACATGCATCACATACAAATATAAAACATGCATCTCATGCTTACAAGAAATAAACGTGACATGGTTATAGGCCAAACTATACAATATTCTCAGGCCAATGAGAATATCATAAAAGCCTAAGAAAAGAAAAGAGTCTTCACAAGCTCATTCTCTTCCTTTCTTAGTTGCCCTTTTGTTGTCACCTCCTTGGACATACCACCTTGGACGATCCCATAATGCACCATTACATCAATAATAGAAACCTCGAGTTACATTCGAGGGGAGTAAGGTGAGAAGAGAATGTACAATGAGAGTGATAAGAAAAGGCATGACACGCAGGCCGTATTTACAAGTACAACCAATCAAGGGCTATAACCATGCACCATGCTTCAAATACCAATCAGCATATCATGTCAAATCTCATTTAACAAAGATGCATGCCAAATTTCACGCGTTGATTAACCAATTTTTATTTATGTGGCGCTTCGCATACGGCAGTCCCGTTGGCTGGTCAGCGGGCGGTGGTTCCGCCCTTGCTGCCCCTCGGCATAAAAAATTGTCTTACAATTGCTTAGCCCAAAATCTTCTATTTTGACCAAGTAGGCACCCGAGACTCCTCCATTCGAGCCACCAAAAATACCTTACTTTCGGTGCCTGAATAGGCCGAATCCGAACAAAGCTAGGGTTTTTGCAACTATTGCAAGAATCCTAATCCATATAGGTATCTCATACCTATCAATTTCGGGTTAATCTCATTAACCAATTTGTGTCATTTCTTCATATATCTCATATGTTCATTATGAATTCCGGTTTCATGCATCATGAATCAATCTAATTAATCATGGCTGAAAGCCAATCGAACACATAGCATCATGCGATTCAACAATCAATCCCGATTTAGGGTTTCACCAGTAACTCTGATACCACTGTTGGGTTCGGGAGCCAAACAGTGCAGCGGAATTTAACCGAAACCCTCCAGGATCTAAGTGAAACAGGGTAACCGGGTGTTCAAAAATTTTCTTACCTAATTTTCGATTGAGATTTCTCACTCAACTGTAAAGTCGAATCACAAAACCTGAACAGTTGACGTGTTCAGGCTCTCTATGGTATCCACACGAGCCTATCAGGATCACCACCCTTCCACCACATCTCGGCAGATGCGTTTCTCTTGCGCTCGTAGTGCTAGCTTACGTCCTCCAAGGAATTGCAAGAGAAGAGTGCGGCTGTCCTTTTGGGAGGCTAGGGCAAGGAGACCTGCGAATTTCTCACTTAAAAGTTGTATTTATAGTGAGACTCAACTTCCACGCCTAATGGGTTTCAAAGCCCTAATCCAATTAGGATTTAATTTCGGGCTTACTAATGGCTCAACTATTGGGGCCATTATTAATACGAAATTAAAGTGAAGCCATAACCCAAATAATTAGCCCATGCACTCTAATGATCCAAATAGCTCTATGTGTGCGACACAATAGGTTCTTGCCATGTTGGCAATGATCATAAATCACATTTATGATCATAAGCAATGAGCGGTGTCTAGCAACACATCATTGCTACCCAAGTGACAAGATTGTCGGTGAATCGACTAAACCTTTATGATCATCACCGATATATGCCATTGTCCCTTTGTCCAAGATATCAAGACTAAGCACGAGACATGGAATGTGTCACTCTCGTATAGCCCAATCTTTGGTTTCTTGCTTACCGAGTAGACCAACTTAAACTGATGACATTGATATCGTATATCAACTTATCGGAGCATGGCCATGCATTTTCTAAGTCTCACTCTATCAAGGGGCCCGAAGATATCACTTCCGTTACATAGGAGGGACAAATCCCATCTTGATCATACAATTCCCTCTGCATGTTATGTGACATACCCAATGACCTCCTTCAAGTTCACTCAGTTACGAGCAACAAAGGAAAGTATCAAAGTATGTGACTCACATGTTGGGAACCTTGATGATCTTAGGTCGAAAGACTACATATACCATGATCACTATGAGAATCACTTATGACACTCATATAACGATCCATGAAGTGTTCTCATGGTGGGTCGTAGTGTTCTCATGGTGGGCGAATGGTTTCCCTACTTCGTTGTGCTATGTCAAACATTTGTACCGGCATCTTGGCTGTTGGTCTACTGCTAATGAACTGTTGGGTAAAGGCAGTAGACAGCTATTGGAAACTCAATAAGGTCCCGTGGGCTAAGAAGTTATACCACACCGTTGCTAGACCGGAGAGGGTCACCTCGAAACATTTGTAGAGGGTGGCATCATCTGCGCCGTGGAGCACCATGCTTCATTTGTACTTTGTCAGGTATGCTTGGGGGTCACTACGCCCATCGTAGGTTTCCAAACGTGGCACCCTAAAGTCACTAGGCATGGGCGCCTCCACCACTTCCCGTATGAACGGTGACTCTTCTCTAGTATAAGTGTCGAACAATCTCGACCAGACTGCCTTTCGGGAGATCTGCCTCTCAACCTTTTCTGGTCTTCCAAGGATCTTCTCCATGAGGGTAATTGTATTAGCTTCCCCTTGCTGCCTGGTAGTCACCGGAAATGGCAAACTTCTTCTCCTTCTCAGAGAATAACTTCGGTGGAGAGGAGACTGGGACCTTCGGTACGGGGATGGACTCCCCCGACAGGAGGTCCTAGTTTCTTTTGGGGCCCTTTCTCTGGTGGGTCACGCCCTAGGGGGCACGTCCTCCATAGAAGATGCATCGAGAGAGTCCTTACTCCTGGAACTCTGGTGGGTGGACCTCGAGCTTCTCTCTCGGGGTGCTGCCGAGGGGGAGGCCCTTCAAATCAGTGGAGGCTGGGGCCACCTCTGGTCAAGCTGCTGAGTCATTTCAACGACGATGGAGCACTGGAAGCCTCGGAAGAAGCCCATCGTCATTGTTAGAGGGCGGTCGTCTTCCAGCATAGAAGTTTCTACAGTGGGCTGTTGGGTCTGATGGCCAGGGGCCTCATCGTTCAGAGTCATGATGACTGGAGGAGAGACTTCTGGGAGGAAGAACGCATGGTGGATTGGATCGCCCAAAGGAGAGTGCCTGAAAGCTCAGAAACAAAGGGTTAGGAGGCCCCCGAAGTGTTTTTCCGGGGGGGGAGCCTCCGACGCCCAAGTCAGTGGTTGGCTGAGAGAAAGGCAGAGAAAATAGCACAAAGGGCTGAGGAGTCTTGCCTGGTAATTTTCTCAGAGTGTGGGAGCAGTGTTTTGCCAACCAGCCTCCTGCCAAGTATTAATTCCTGGTATTTATAGGAGCGCCTAGCCCGTTCAGATCGCGACACGTGTTCGGTCGGATGTTCCTGAATTTCTGGGCGTAGGAGACAGATAGCTGGTAGCAGGTTGCCTTGAGCCTTGTGCTGAGATGGGCCATGATGTGATTTTGATGGCGTCAGCGTGGCAGTGCGCCTTTTGAGGTGGATTGTGGCGTCTATGAATGGATGTGTCAGAGGCTTCCTTAAATGCTTCCATAACTGCTCCTGCCGTACTCCCGAGGTCCCTGGGTGAGGTCGTCCTTTGGTACGGACAGAGCCTCTTCGGGAAACAAGCCCTCAGTTCGGGGGTTCCCAGTTTCAGGGAGTTCCGCCTTCGGGGATATCATGTTCGGCTCGCTATGTCTGGTGCCGCTTTTCCGAAGGCGATCTGTTCACAACCTTGGGGGGGCAAGTAGTGTCCTCGGGTTTTCCTGGCGTGCCGGGCTCGGAGCTCTTCGGCTATCTCCCGAGGTGCATGATCACACCTTTTCTCGGGTAGCGCCAGCTTCTTCTGGCCATTCTTGTGGCAGGGAGTTCGGCCAGATAGAGGCGATAGCGTTTGGCTATCACATGCCCCCCTTTGGAAAGCCGAAGTGAAGACTTCGGTTTTGCATCTCTTTCCGAGGTTGTTTATGGGAGTCTCTTTGGAAGCTTAACCTGTTCCGAGGATGCGCCTTTTGCCCGAAGATCATGGGCTCTTCGGCCTTGGCCTGTTCTTTGGTGTCTTCGAGGCGGAGCCTGTGCCGAAGATACACCTCTTGCCCGAAGGTCATGGGCTGTTCGGCCATAGCCTGTCTCTTGGCGTCCTCGAGTTGGCCTGCTCTTTGTTTCTGCAGGTCTGTTTGGCCAAGCGTGTCAGTCTGAGCGGCGCGTCCCAGTTTTCCAGGGATGTCAGAAGACGTGTCCCAGTTTTCAAGGGACGTTTGGAGGACGTGTCCCCCATTTTTGCGCAGCGGTTGACACGTGGCGCTTTGCCATTGGAGGAGAGTCGCGTCGGTTACAGAGGGCGCGCCTTTTCAGGTGCAGAGAGCAGTTACGGCGACGGTTCGCCTCCAAAGGGTACTTATGACGATGTTTCGGTTACCCACCTCTGGCTTTATAAATAGCCCATTCCATCATAAGTTCCCTTTTGCTTTTTCTTCTGCTCTTTTCTCTGCTTTGCCCCTGTTCTTGCACTTTCTTGCTTTCTGTGGCGGAGCTACCTTAATCAGAGCTTTTTTCCAGCCAACTTTCACGACGGCGTCCTCAGATTTTGGCAAATCTTTCGGTGGGTTTTTGTTTTCCAGAGCGTTTTGATCCCTCTGTTCTTTTGAGTTTTTCTCTGGAAACTGTTTTCTTCCGTTTTCAAACTCGTTTTCATGTCGAAAATGCCCATTCCTGAGAGCTGGCAGCCTCTTTTAGCCCATCCTTGTTGCACCACCCCTGCAAAGTTAGAGAGGTGGAAGAAAAAATTCTTTCTTCCCTCTTACGCCATTACTAGGCTGCCTCGTTCTAGCCATTATGCTTTTTCAAACCATAGTAAGGAGGTTACCGTTTTTCGAGCCCAGCTGAAGGCCGGTCTTCGGTATCCTCCCCCGAAGATGGTGTGCGAGTTCTGCAAATTTCATGGCATTGCTGTGAACCAGCTTCCCCCGAACTCGTTCTGCTATTTTAACGCCTACCTCTGCATGTGTGGCGTCTTCGGGATAGAACCCCATTTCATAATCTTTATGCAGTACTACAAGCTCTCTGTGGTCCCGAAGGGTGGCTTCTATTTCATGCTACCTCGGGGATCTGGGAGCAAGAAATTCATGTTCACCTTCGCCACTAAGGATAGCTGGCGGGGGTGGCAACAACAGAAGTTCTTCTTCCTGAAGATGGACGAGGCCTGGTCGTACGTTCCGACCAAATGGGCTCAGGGAACACTGGATGTGGACGTTGTTGATCCGAGGATGCTGCTGACCCCAGAGTTGGCTCCCGTGTTCGCGGATTTCGACGCCCGCATTCGGGCTGTCTCTGACTGGGATCCCGAGGTCGCTCCGCGCGCCCTTTACCCTTTTCCAATCAACTGGAAGTTGATGACCGAAGAGGTCCTTCGGGAACTAAAGGTGGTAAAGGAGCACGAGACTGACCTCGAGATGCCAGCTCCTGCCATCGCCGGGAAGGATTCCTGGTTGGTCAAGCTTCTTAAGGAGGAAATTTCTTTCGAAACGCTTGTCGAAAGTGAGTCATCTTCTACTCCTTTGCTGTTTTTTTCCTCGGACTTACGCTGATGTTTCTCTCCTTTTTCAGAGATGGGCGACGGGACTGCCGCCTATTACAAGTCCCTTTTCTCCGGCCAAGTGGAGAAGGGGGAGTAGACAAAGAAGGTGGCTTCCCGAAGGCGAAAGTCCGTTGGTGCTGGTCCCTCGTCTAAACGGGCGAAGAAGACTGTTATTTCTTCCCATTTGGAAAGTATTAGGGAGGGAAACGAGGACGCCGAGGTTGCTGTCACTTCGCCGCCTGATGATTCGGCCGAGGTCCCCTGCTCAGGTTCCTCTAGAAGAAATTCCCGAGGAGACTGCTGAGGAGCCTGGGACAGCCGAGATTCCGGCGCCTGAGACTGCTGTTTCCGAGGTCCCTTCAACCGACGTCCCTCCTCAAAGTCCTACTGCGTCGCAGGCCCTCCTTGATGTAGTGGTAGAAGTACCTTCTGCCGAGGAGCGGCGCAGGCGGAAGGGCAAGGGCATTTCGACCGAGGAGGCCGAGGACTCCGAGGACGTCGTTGTCGAGGTTCCACCAGGTTTGTTTCCAGACAAAGTGTACTTCCTTTGTTTTTTCTGGATTGCCTTCTTTGTCTTTAATCTCCTTCTCATTCTTGCCACGCAGGGGAGTTGACTACCCCTGACTGGGCGGCCGAACATGCTCGGAAGCGAGCTCTTCGGGACGCCAAAATCCCGCAAGGGAAGATACCAAAGGAGCCTTTCTGGACGTTCACGGAGGACATGAATTTGTACTCCGAGGACTGTCCTCAAATGGCGAAGGAAATTTCGAAGGGGGTGCTTACTGAGGCCTCCTTCAAGGCTATAGCGGCGGCCCATCCGGGGGATAACACTCTCGCCGCAAAGATCACCGAGCATGCTGCTCAGGTATATCCTTCACAGCTCTTTCCCTTCAATTTTTTCCTAAGTGTTTGGCTCTTACTGACCTTGCGTTTTATCTTTTTGCAGCTGCTGGGGTACGCCGGCTTTCTCCGAGTTCGGGTGGCCAGGGAGGTTGCCTTCCGAACTTCGGCCACTCAGACCATGAATGAGGCGAGGATCGCACTCGCGGAGTCGGCCGCCAAAAACCAGCAGCTGAAAGAGGCTGCTGAGAAAGAAGTGACTGCCCTTCGGGAGGAGTTCCGGAAGGAAAAAGAAGAATTTCAAAAGGTCTCCTCCCAGAAGATCGCTGACCTCAGTAATCAAATAAAGGGGATGCTCGCCGCCAACGAAGATCTTCTCAAGCACAAGGCTGGTTCTGACAGCCTTATAGTGTCGTTGACGAGTGAGAATAACACTCTCCGGGCTGAGGTCGAGTCTTTGAAGAAGGGGTCCAAGGGGACGTTGGAGATAAAGGCGCTGAAGGAGGAGATTGCTGAACTGAAGGACGACCTTGACGACCTCGAGCTTGATAAGAACGAGTCTGATCAAATGGCCAAAGTTGCCTTTCAGGACGGCTTCTGCCTTGCTCGTCACCAGGTCCTCCAGAGGTTCCCAGATCTGGACCTCTCTTTTCTAGAGGCTCTAAACATTCCTGGGGGACCTCGGTGGGAATGGTCCAAGGTCGAACATTTGAACCTTCCTCCTTCAATTCCAGCGCCGAAGGTGGTGGAAAAGGGCGGGCCAGCGAGTGGCTCTCGGGACGCCGCGAACCCTTAGGCTATTTTTTAGGGCCCCTTTTCCTTCCCTTCTATTTTGTATTCCTTCTTCGGGCACTTCTTTACTGTAAAGCAGCTTTGCTCTTAATGAAGATTTTTTTGGCTAAGTCTTTTCTTGCAAGTTTCTTCATTTCCATTGTCCCGAACACGTTCGCTCAAGAGACTTCGGAAAACCTGCGATCAAAGAAACTTTTTTACCTTCCTTTGTCCCGAGTGCGTTTGCTCGAGAGACTTTTTGGAAAGTCTGAAAAAATTTGACTAAGTCTTCGGAAAACCAGGCAAAGAAACTTTGCATTTCCATTTTGTCCCGAACACGTTCGCTCGAGGGACTTCGGAAATTCCTTAGTCAAAAAATTTTCCTTCTTTTCCTTTTGTCCCGAGCATGTTTGCTCAAGAGACTTAGGAAATCTTTCGAGAGTTGTTTTCCATTTTTCCCGAGCGTGATGGCTCAAGGGACTTCGGAAAACTGTCTCTGCGCTTATTTCGGCGAGTACTTCTGCGACGTTCTTGTTTCCCATCTTTCCCGAGCATGATGGCTCAAGGGACTTCGGAAAACTGCCTCTGCGAGATTTCTCCATCTTTTCCCGAGCGTGATGGCTCAAGGGACTCTGGGAGGTCAATCTGCGCTTTATTACGGCGAGCATCTTCACGGAATTCTGCTTTGCACAATTTTGGATACTTAAGAACTTTCCTTAAGAGCATTCTGTACTTACAATTCCTCCGCTTCATCTTAGGCGTAGAATTTTTTCAAGGCGTCTGAGTGCCAAGTATTTTTCAATTCTACGCCTTCGGCGTCGCCAAGTTTGTACACGCCTTTTCGTACTTCGGCGAGAACCAGATAAGGTCATTCCCAGTTTGCATGAAGTACTCCATGGGACGGCCTTCGGGGTGCAAAGTCAGCCTTTCGGAGAACGAGGTCTCCCTTCTTGATTTCTTTTGGCCTGGCCCGTAAGTTTACAGCCGCGGCCACTCTTTGCTGAAAAGCTTTTCTTCTCAGCTCGGCTATTTCTCTGTGTTCGCCGACGAGGTCGAGCTTGGTTCTGAGGCCGAGGTCGTTTCCACCTTCATCAAATATTTGCACCCGTACTGATGGTCTGACTATCTCGACTGGGATAATGGCCTCTGTCCCGAAGACTAGTGAAAAGGGAGTTTCCCCTGTGGCCCTTCGGGGCGTCGTTCGGTAGCTCCACAATACGCTTTGGAGTTCTCCTGGCCATTTCCCTTTTGCTTCTCCCAGTCTCTTTTTCAGGCCATCTTTTATGGTCCTGTTCGATACTTCCACCTGCCTGTTACTTTGGGGGTGAGCTACTGGGGCGAAGTGCATCTTTATTCCGAGGTCGCTGATAAATTCCTGGAATCCTTTGTCTATGAATTGGGATCCATTATCAGCTACTAGTACCCTCGGTATGCCAAGTCTGCATACAATGTTCTTCCATACGAACTTCTGCACTTCTTTTGCCGAGATAGTTGCCAGCGGTTCTGCCTCGACCCATTTAGAGAAATAGTCCACTGCTACAACGCAGAATTTCACGCCTCCGGGTGCTGTGGGGAGCGGCCCAATAAAGTCTATACCCCAGACTGCGAACGGCCAAGGATAGTCAGTCGAACTTACCATCTCCGAGGGTGCCCTCTGGATGTTCGCGTGTCTCTGGCAGCTACCACATTTTCGGACGAACTGTCTTGCGTCCTTTCTCAGGGTAGGCCAGAAGTATCCTTGGCGAAGTATCACCGCTGCAAGGGCATCAGTTCCGATATGTGAGCCACACATGCCTTCGTGGACCTCTTCAAGGATCATTTCAGTATCCTCTTCAGCCACGCATCTCTGCAGCGGGTTTGCATATCCCTACCGATATAACTCTTCACCAATCAGGAAGAATCGGCCGGAGCGTCTTCGCAGTCTCGCAGCGTCGTCGGGGTCTTCGGGGAGCATATTTTCTGTGACGTATCTCTTTATGGGATCTTTCCATCCTTTTCCCGAGGTCGCTATGCTCAGCACTGAGATGCTCGGATGGTCTAGCACCTCGGTGTATGTTTTAGACTTCGCCAAGCAATCTGCCTCAGTGTTATTCCGCCGTGGTACATTTTCGATCCGTACGGCGTCAAACTCTTGGATGAGCTTTGCTACCAGCTCGTGGTATTTTGCCAAGGTTGGGTCCTTCGCCCCATAATCTCCTGCCGTCTGCCGAACTACCAGCTGGGAATCGCTGTGAGCCTTTAAGTTTCTCACGCCAATCCTTTCTGGCCAAGCGTAATCCCGCTATGAGGGCTTCATACTCAGCTACATTGTTGGTGACGTTGAAGCTGAACTTGATAGCCTTCATTACCTCCAGGCCTTCGGGGCCCCTGATAACTACTCCAGCTCCCTGGTGTTCGGACCCCGAGGCTCCGTCTACGTGCAAGGTCCATTCTGGCTCACCCTCTTTTGGATCTGAATGGCTCTCCTCAGTGGTGGGTATTTCGGCGATAAAATCTGCCAGTGCTTGAGCTTTTATGGCCTTCCGAGGCTCATACGTGATTTCGTGTTCGCCAAGCTCTAACTCTATGCACCACTTGGAGAGCCTTCCCGAATGATCAACTTTTTTCATAACATCCCGTAGTGGTAGACTACTTCGGACGATGATGGGGTGAGCCTGAAAGTATGGTCGCAGCCTTCTCCCTGCAAGCACCAAGGCGTATATAGCTTTTTGAAGCAAAGGGTACCTGACTTCGGCGCCATGCAGGGACTTGCTGACATAGTAGACCGGCCATTGCTTTGGCCCTTCTTCTTTCACAAGGACCGAGCTCACAGCTTTTTCTGTGACGGCGAGGTACAGTACGAGGGGCTCTCCCTCCCGAGGTTGTCGCAGAGTCGGCAGGCTAGCCAAGTAGACTTTG
This sequence comes from Aquilaria sinensis, assembly GCA_005392925.1. Classification (NCBI taxonomy): domain Eukaryota; kingdom Viridiplantae; phylum Streptophyta; class Magnoliopsida; order Malvales; family Thymelaeaceae; genus Aquilaria; species Aquilaria sinensis. The sequence goes on along the minus strand of SMDT01002036.1, from coordinate 39,221 downwards.
AGTTCTTCCCAGGCCTTTTGGCAATCTTCGTCCCAAGGATGATCATTCCTTCCGAGGTTGCCTTCCATTTTTGCTGCCTTTGTGAGGACTTTGAAGAAAGGTCGACACCTATCTCCGTACCTGGAAATAAACCTGCTCAGAGAGGTTATTCTTCCGGTGAGTCTCTGCACGTCTTTGACTGTGGCAGGTGTTCGGAACTCAAGCAACGCCTTAATCTTCTCGGGGTTAGCGTCGATGCCTCTTTCGGATACCATGTACCCAAGGAATTTTCCCGAGGTTACCCCGAAGATGCACTTTTCAGGATTGAGCCGAATCCCGAAGGCTCTAAGCTTTTGGAAGGTTTCCTCCAGATCTGCAACGTGGTAGCCAGGCAGCTTGCTCTTGACTATCATATCATCAACATACACCTCCATGTTTCTCCCCATTTGGTCTTTAAAGACCTTGTTCATCAACCTTTGGTAGGTGGCTCCTTGCATTTTTTAGCCCGAAGGGCATCCTGACATAGCAGTATGTTCCTCCCTCGGTGATGAAGGCAGTCTTCTCTTCATCTTCGGGGTCCATCCTTATTTGATGGTAGCCACAGAAGGCGTCTAGGAAACTAAGGAGCCCATATTCGGCGGTTGAATCTACCAGTTGATCTATTGGCGGCAGAGGGTATGAGTCTTTCGGGCAAGCATCGTTCAAGTTTCTGAAGTCGATGCACATCCGGAGTTTTGCTGCTACCTTCGTTTGGGGCAATGACCACGTTGCTTAACCATTCGGGGTACTTGACCTCCCTGATAACTTCAGCATCTAGGAGATGCTGGACTTCGGTTTCGACAAAGTTGCTTTTGTGGGCCGAGATGCTTCGTTTCTTTTGCCGGACAGGTTTTGCTTTCAGGCTTACTTTGAGGCTATGCTTTATTATGCCAGGGTTTACCCCTGGCATATCTTTCGGCGAGTAGGCAAACAGATCTTTATTTTTCAGCAGAAAGGATACAAGGTTTTCCTTCTCACCTTCGGCCAAGCTCTTCCCTATTCGGGTAGATTGACCTGGGACAAGCTCTACTGCTTCCGTTTCTGCTTTGGCGAGATCTTCTTCTTTGCCTTTTTCTAGCGCCTTTGCCTCCATCGTTTGCGCGAGGTTGCTCGCCGGAGCTTTTCGTTTTTTTACAAACACCTTTCTTACCTCGGCTTGGTCTAGGAAGACCTCTGCATCTCCATCCTTGGTCGCGAATGTGACAGTCAAGTACTTCACATCAGGGCGAATGTGCAGGTTTCCCTGTGTCTGCCTTCCAAGGATGGCGTTGTACGAGGACGGGACGTCCATGACGATGAACCTCGCCATTGTGGAGGCGTACAACTCAGCTGCTCCGTCTACCGAAGTCCCTTTCATCATCAGTGGGAGGTCGATCCATCCGAGGACGGGGAGTTCGGATGGTCCAACCCCAAAAGTGGGCGAGGTGACAGGCTTCAGTTCGCTGCTGGAGATGCCCAAGCTCGGCAGCAGGTGCGAGAATAGGACGTCAGCATTTGAGCCATCATCAAGCAACACTCTTTTGACGTCCCAGTTCCCTATTCTCGCCATGATCAGCAGCGGATCGTCGTGGGGGAAGACGACGGTGGAGCTATCTTTGCGAGCCAGTTTCTTTGATGGACTTTGATACTCCATGACTGCAATTTCTCTGGCTTTCCGCTTTCTTTCCGAGGATGGGAGCCCCGTGGTGATGGTTTGGATAACCCCTGCTAGAGGTGGAGGGCGCCTTTTTGGACTTCGGTTTCTCCGCCTGTCGGAGTCATAGTCCTCATCTTCGGCCCTTTCTTCCTCCACTTTTCTGCCTTTCGGGGATGGCATCCGCAGGTACTTCCGAAGTTGGCCTTGTTTTATCAGCGACTCTATGTACTTCTTCAGCTGGAAGCAGTCTTCGGTGTCATGACCGTGGTCGCGATGAAACTGGCAGAACTTCTTGGCATTCTTTTTATTATCGGCGGTCATGGCCCTTGGCCGCCGAATCTGCGTCCCTTGCCTTTCCAGCGCCATGAGGATGCTGGTCCGTGTGGTGCTCAGGGGCGTGAAACTTTGAGGTTTCCTTCCCCGCATCCTCCGAGGTCGTCCTGCCTGTTCCGTCGGATGCCGAGCTTGTTGATTGGACCCTTCGGCGCGGTGGTGATCGGACTTCGGCCCTGCCATTCTTAGCTCCTCGGCTGTCATGTGCTGTTCGGCCCTTCGGTAAAATTCTCCGAGGGTGTCCGGGGGGTCCTTTGAGAACTCGTAGAACAGCTGTGAGTCCCGCCGAAGGCCCCGTGTCATGGCAAGAATGCGGATTTCGGGCCGGAAGTCTGGGATGCTCAGGGCTTCCCTATTGAATCTTTCGACATAGTCTCGGATGGTTTCTCCGTTCCTCTGCTCTATGTCGAACATCTGCACAGGCATCTTCGCCGTTGGCCGGCTCCCAATGAATTGCTGTGTGAAGGCCGTGGACAACTCCTGGAACTCAGTAATGGTCCCTGAAGGCAATGAATTGTACCACGCAGTTGCTGGCCCTGTGAGGGTGACTTCAAAGCATTTGCACATGGTAGCGTCATCAGCACCGTGCATTATCATGCTGCGTCTGTACTTCGTCAAGTGGGCCTGTGGATCTGTAAGGCCATCATAAATTTCCAGACGAGGTACTCTGAAGTTACCTGGCATAGCTGCCTCAACGACGGCCTGAATGAATGGGGAGTCATCTTCGCAGCATGTTCCAGAGAGTCTGGCCCAAACGGGTTTTCTGGCCACTTGTTTCTCCACTCTGTCCAGCCGTGCTAGTATCCTCTCCATAAGCACTGTGGCGCTAGGGCCTTCTTCAGGGAATGGAGATCGCCGGCGCCTCTTCGGGGAGCGAGTTCGGCGCTGAGGGGACAAGGACCTCGCCTCAGGCGACGAACTGCTTCGCTGTGAGACTCTCGGTCGCTTGGACCCGGTTTGTCCCACAGGCCGTTTCCCGAGGGCTATATCTTCTGTGGATGATTCTTCGCGAGGGTCTCCACTCCCCGAACTGCGATGTGTAGACTTGGGGCTTCTCTCCCGAGGGCGTGTCGGTGAGGGGGGTCTCTGGGCCCGTGCTTGCTGTGGCCACCTTCGGTCGATCTGCTGGGTCACTTCAGCAACGACCGAACGCTGAAAGTCCCTCAAGAAGCTCATGGTGACTACCAGAGGGCGGTCTTCCTCAGGCGCAGAAGTCCCTGGGAGTGTTTGCTCAGCAGCCGGTTGTATCTCAGGCGCGGACGGGGACCTTGGGAGTCCCTTGTCCTTAGAACGCCGAGTCTTCAACGACGGCGATCTCAGAGCGGGTTCCCACAGACGGCGCCAAATGATGGCCAGGGGCCTCATCGTTCAGAGTCATGATGACTGGAGGAGAGACTTCTGGGAGGAAGAACGCCTGGTGGATTGGATCGCCCAAAGGAGAGTGCCTGAAAGCTCAGAAACAAAGGGTTAGGAGGCCCCCGGAGTGTTTTTCCGGGGGGGGAGCCTCCGACGCCCAAGTCAGTGGTGGCTGAGAGAAAGGCAGAGAAAATAGCACAAAGGGCTGAGGAGTCTCGCCTGGTAATTTTCTCAGAGTGTGGGAGCAGTGTTTTTGCCAACCAGCCTCCTGCCAAGTATTAATTCCTGGTATTTATAGGAGTGCCTAGCCCGTTCAGATCGCGACACGTGTTCGGTCGGATGTTCCTGAATTTCTGGGCGTAGGAGACAGATAGCTGGTAGCAGGTTGCCTTGAGCCATGTGCTGAGACGGGCCATGATGTGATTTTGATGGCGTCAGCGTGGCAGAGCGCCTTTTGAGGCGGATTGTGGCGTCTGTGAATGGATGTGTCAGAGGCTTCCTTAAATGCTTCCATAAATGCTCCTGCCGTACTCCCGAGGTCCCTGGGTGAGGTCGTCCTTTGGTACGGACAGAGCCTCTTCGGGAAACAAGCCCTCAGTTCGGGGGTTCCCAGTTTCAGGGAGTTCCGCCTTCGGGGATATCATGTTCGGCTCGCTATGTCTGGTGCCGCTTTTCCGAAGGCGATCTGTTCACAACCTTGGGGGGCCGAGTAGTGTCCTCGGGTTTTCCTGGCATGCCGGGCTCGGAGCTCTTCGGCTATCTCCCAAGGTGCATGATCACACCTTTTCTCGGGTAGCGCCAGTTCTTCTGGCCATTCTTGTGGCAGGGAGTTCGGCCAGATCGAGGCGATAGCGTTTGGCTATCAGGGTCACCGGCTGAGCCTCCAGCGCAGAGGTGGACTTTGGGAGCCCCTTGTCTTTTGAATACCGAGTCTTTACGATGGCGACCTGGGAAAGGGTTCCCATAGACGGTGCCAAATGATGCCCTTTGACATCATCGTTGTGCAACATGGTGAGCCTGGAGCAGGAACTTGTGGTGGGAGAACGCCTGGATAAGGAACCTTCGGTGGGAGAAGAACTACAAGGACTCAGAAAGGCAAGGGTCAGGAGCTCCCCAGAGTGTTTTTCCAGGGGATGAGTCTCCGACGCCCAACTTAGTATCAGAGATAAGTAGGGAGTGGAGAGATTTTCCGTTGGAGTCAAATCCCCTTACCTGGGGCATTTTTTGCATATTTATAGGGGGTGAACAGGAGAAGCTCATTTCCCACAGCCTGCCCAGATTGTGACACATGTTTGATTAGATACGGTTCGTACCTTCAGGGAGCGGGGGAGCTTCTAGCCGACCATAGGCCGCCTGGCCGGGAGCCTAGTGCAGTACAAGGACGGCATGTCAGAGTGTCTCTGAGGGTGGTGTGTCGGGGGCTATATGAGTACGGTGTGTCAGAGACTCCTTAGTTGTTTCATCGTACACCTACGTGGCCTTCTCAGTGACCGCACTCCTTCGAGGTTTAGAGCTCGGTCGGGAAGGTGAGTTCCTCTAGAGGGAGGTCTCCTATTTGTACGAGGCACCTTCGGTTGGACTTGCCTGAGGTCAGGCTTGGGTACCTGATGTGTCTCTTCATGAGCGCACCCCAAGGGTGGCCCAGAGAGTATACGGAGGTGGTTTTGGCCATGTGAGGTCGGCACGAGGTCACATTCGGGAAAGGCAGTGACTCCTTCTGACTAAAGTTGGTCCCATGGGTTTCCTGAGCAGTAGCGCCTATCCGGCTTGTCTGAGGGTGCTGCAGTCCTATCTTTGCCGGGGTCTTGTCATGTCTGCTTCAACTGGAAGTGGCGCGCTTATGTGAGGTTCTTCGGGGGGTTAGCCCTTCGGCTATCAGTTAGTAGGAGTGCTATTGTCTTCTTGGTGTTGTATGTAGATGACATACTACTCATCCGGAATGACATTCCTGAGCTACAGTCTACGAAGACCTGGCTAGGGAAGTGTTTCTCTATGAAGGACTTGGCTGAAGCAGCCTGTGTGTTAGGCATCAGGATCTATAGAGATAGATCTAAAAAGCTTCTTGGCCTAAGTCAAAGTACATATATTGACAAAGTGCTAAAGAGGTTTAGCATGCAAGATTCCAAGAAAGGATTCTTTCCCACGTTACATGGTATAACTCTTTCTAGATCTCAGTGTCTGAGTACACCCGAGGAGAGAGAGCGTATGAGTAAGATTCCATATGCCTCAGGAATTGGATCTATCATGTATGCCATTATATATACTCGTCCCAATGTCTCATATGCCTTGAGCATGACGATGAGGTACCAATCGAACGCCGGTGAGAGTCATTGGACAGCTGTTAAGAACATCCTTAAGTACTTCCGAAGGACTAAGGATGCATTCTTGGTCTTTAGAGGTGAAGATGAGCTCATTGCAATGGGTTACACCGATGCAAGCTTCCAATTCGATAAGGATGATTTTAGATCGCAATCCGGCTATGTGTTTTGCATTGGTGGTGGTGCTGTGAGCTGGAAGAGTTCAAAGAAAGAGACAGTAGCTGACTTTACAATAGAATCTAAGTACATTGCTGCCTCTGATGCTGCGAAGGAGGCAGTTTGGATCAAGTAGTTCATCACTGAACTTGGAGTGGTTCCAGGCATTGCCGACCCGATAGAGCTCTATTGTGACAACAATGGAGCAATCGCACAGGCTAAGGAACCTTGATCTCACCAGCAATCCAAACACATACTCCGATGCTATCATCTCATCAGGGAGATCATCGAGAGGGGTGATGTAAGGATATGCAGGACTTCGACAAATAGCAACATTGTTGATCCACTGACAAAGCCCCTTACGCAGCAAAAGCATGATAGCCATTCTAGGTCCGTTGGTATTAGATACATGGATGATTGGCTTTAGTGCAAGTTGGAGATTGTTAGTGTCATGCCCAAAAAGCCAATCATGAGATAACTATATTTTTTCACATTGAGTCATGATATTTTATTAAGGCATTAATCCAGCAATTATGTTTGTTGTATGGTTTCTGCGTAACGTAATAAACATAATTGTAACCCTAGAACAATGATATTCTCAAACGTCCCTGGTCTAGTATATTGTGGAACGGGTTGCAATAATACATAATGACTAGCATATATGGAGACTAATATGAGATATGTAGTCTACATATGGGTACCAGTTGGAGAACTTGTGTACTGGACCGACCCACCATGAGAACACTACATGGATCGTTATATGAGTATCATAAGTGATTCTCATAATGATCATGGTATATGTAGTCCTTTGACGTAAGATCATCAAGGTTCCCCACATGTGATTCACATACTTTGATACTTTCCTTTGTTGCTCGTAACTGAGTGAACTTGAAGGAGGTCATTGGGTATGTCACATATCATGCGGAGGGATTTTTATGATCAAAATGGGATTTGTCCCTCCTCTGTTATGGGAGTGATATCTTCGGGCTCCTTGATAGAGTAAGACTTAGAAAAATGCATGGCCATGCTCAGATGAGTTGATATATGACATCAATGTCTTCAATTTAAGTTGGTCTACTCGGTAATCAAGAAACCAAAGATTGAGCTATACAAGAGTGACACATTCCATGTCTCATGCTTAGTCTTGATATCTTAGGCAAAAGGACAATGGCATATATCGGTAATGATCATAAAGGTTTAGTTGAATCACCGACAATCGTGTCACTTGGGTAGCAATGATGTGTTGCTAGACACCGCTCATTGCTTATGATCATAAATGTGATTTATGATCATTTCCAACGTGGTAAGAGCTTATTGGGTCGCACACAAGAGCTATTTGGATCATTAGAGTGCATGGGCCAATAATTTGGGTTTTGGTTTCACAATAATTTCGTATTAATAATGAGCCCAATAGTTGAGCCATTATTAAGCCCGAAATTAAATCCTAATTGGATTAGGGCCTTGAAACCCATTAGGCTTGGAAGTGAAGTCTCACTATAAATACAACTTTTAGTGAGAAATTCGCAGCTCTCCTTGCCCTAGTCTCCCAAAATGACAGCCGCACTCTTCTCTTGCAATTCCTCGGAGGACACAAGCTAGCACTGCGAGCCTAAGAGAAATGTATCTGCTAGGACGTGGTGGAAGCTTAGTGATCCAGAGAGGCTCGTGTGGATACCATAGAGTGCTTGAACACGTCAACTGTTCAGGTTTTGTGATTCGACTCTACAGTTGAGTGAGAGATCTCAACCGAAAATTAGGTATGAAAATTTTAAACACTTGGTTTACCCCGTTTCACTTGGATCCTGGAGGGTTTCGGTTAAATTTCACAGCACTGTTTGGCTCCCAAAACCCAACAGACTACCCATTGTCCAAAATAAGCCAGAGTTATGCATTACAGCCCAAGCTACCTATAATACCGAAGAAGTACCTTAAGGGTACAATACAAGATCAAACACTGGAGTACAAGACCTATGACCAAGTCCATGATCATGAATGCAAACCACTATGCAAGAGCCCAAGAACACACATCCATCTCTCTCACCTAGACATGTCCCACAATCTACACAAGTCCTACAGAACTTAATAGATAAGTTTCCGGCAAATTCCATAAGACTTGCACATGTACTTAAACAAGCCAAGTTCTCGGTTTGGCACATACCTTGGTCAATAATGTACGAACTTAGTACACAAGCAAGAAAATAATATCACAATCACTCAAGCTCAATTCCTTTTCTTGAAACACAGTCAATAAGGGGCGTGCATATTATTACTCAGTAAGGTTCATTACAACTCATAATGAGTTTATTTAGTTAAGCCGAAAGCTTAACCTCCCATAAGCATAACTTAACCTGCAAGAAAGACATGAAATCAAAGAAAACACTAGTATAATACATGTACATATATACTACCAGAGACATATAAGCATAATAATACTAACTACAAGGGTTAGCAAGCATAATCAAGCAGACAAGGCTGAAACCACTAGCAAGTATCCATGTGCAATTGTGCACTCCAAGCTTCACCATTTCAATCTCCATTCCACTAGAGCTCCAACTTCATGATAAGTTGGCCTACTTACCAAGAACTCTAATACTTGCCATTAATTGATTAGCTAATCAAAACCAACACAAACCAGAAAGTTCCATAAGCCCCAACTAGCAAACTAAGATCATATAGCTCATTCTACCATCACTTAGTTGCCATTAACCTACTTGAACATGGAAAACTACCAAAATCAAGTAGGAACCATGAACCTTACCTGAGAATCACAAGATTGAGCTTTTGGCCAACCTTGAATTCTTCAAATCCAAGCTTGAAAATTGAAGCACAATGTTGCCTAATGCCAAAACTACCAATGCCAAGCTTGATTTCAACTTTAAGCTTCAATTCAACTCCAATTCAGCAAGAAAATGGAACCAACATGCCAAGAACACCAAGACTCGGCTTAGACTTGCAAAAATGAAGTTTGACTCAAAATCATGGCATTAGTTTGAGTGGAAGCATGCATTAACCGGCGATAGGCCGCACGGCCTTAATTTTGGACATAATGCTCTTCTCGGCCTCATATAAAATTGCATGGTCTAATGCAACCCTTCATGCAAATTTAGTGTCAATTATAGTACCCAAAAGAACTTTCAAAGTGACCCTTAAACTTTGTTTCTTGCCGTTAGCCCCATAGTCACTTTTCTTGTGCATTTTCAACTCGAAAGTTCTCAGTTTTGCATTTACATCACCATTCACATTTTCAATTGAATCCCTCATGTTTTTATTGCATTTCCGTTGCATTCTTGGCCTAGGCCAATCACTAAAGGATGGTCCTGACAATCCCTCAGTGCTTGGCCTAGGCCAAAAATGTAAGAAAAATGTGATAAAAACATAAGGGACTCAAGAGAAAGTGTAGATAGTGGTGGAAATGTACATCCGAGAACTATCAGGTTCAATTGCAAAATTAAAATGGCTTAAGTGTTATTGGCAAGAAACAAAGTCTAAGGGCCATTTTGAAGGTTCTTTCGAGTGTTAATTTTGACACTAAGAGGCAAGGAAGGACTCATTAAACCATGCAATTTAGGTTAAGCCATGAAGGGCATTAAGCCCATTTTTATGAACATGTGGCACATGCCGGCTAATGCCTGTTACCACTTAGCCAAAACACTCATTTCGAGTCAAACCTCCATCTTTGCAAGTCTAAGTTGTGTTCTTGGTGTTCTTAGTGTTCAAGCCTTGGGTTCATGCCGAATTGATCGTGAATTGAAGCTTGGATTGGAAATCAAGCTTGGCATTGAAGGTTTTGGCATTAGCCAACCTTGTACTTCAATTTTCAAGCTTAGTCTTGGATGTTCAAGAGTTGACCGAGAGCTCAAGCCAAGGTTTTTGGGTAAAGTTCACGGTTTCTACTTGATTTTGGTACTATTTCCATGTTCAAGTAGATTAATGGCATCTAAGTGATAGTATAATGAGCTATATGATCTTACTTACTAGCTTGGGGCATATGGAAACCTTCGGATTTATATGGTTGTTGATTAGCTAATGAATTAAAGGCAAGTACTAAAGTTCTTGGTAAGTAGGCCACCTTATATTTGAACTTGGAGCTCTAGTGGATTAGAGATGATGTGGTGAAGCTTGGAGTGCAAAATTGTATATGGGTACTTGCTAGTGGTTTTGGCCGAGAAGAACATTGTGGTGTGTGTGAGAGTTGCTTTGTTTGCTTGATTGTGCTTGCTAACCAAAAGTAGATAGTGTTCTTATGTATATACTTGTCTCGGCTATCATGTGTATATATTGTTATGCTTGTGTTATGGTGTTTTCTTTGTCTTCCTTACAGGTTAAGTTAACCTTATTGGAGGTTAAGCTTTCAGGCTTAACTAAATAAACTCATTAAGAGAAGTAGTGAACCTTACTGAGTCTTAAAACCCATGCCCCTTCTTGATTGTGTTTCAAGAAAAGGAATTAAGCTTGAGTGATTGTGATTGTGGTTGTGTTGCTTGTGTACTAAGTTTGTACACTTTTGCTAAGGTATGTGCCAAAACCGAGAGCTTCGCTTGTTAAGTACATGTGCAAGTCTTATGGTATTTGCCCAAAACTTATGTGTTGAGTTTTGCTAGATTTGTATAGAATTGTGGGACGGTCTAGGAGGAGATGGATGTGTGTTCATGGGCTCTAGTGTGGTGGTTTGCTTTCATGACCATGAACTTGGTCATAGGTCTTGTACTTCAATGTTTGATCTTGTATTGCACTTTCAAAGTGCTTCTCGGGTACTATAGGTGAACATGGCTTGTAATGCATAACTTGAACTTTTTTTGGATATTTAGTGCTCTTGGTATGTTGCCACATAGGTAGCACTTGTATGTAGGCTACTTTTGTGTATATTAGGCCTCGGTGGAACCATGAACTTGTGTATGGTTATGTTGAATAGTTGAATGCCAAGTTATGCCTTGTTATGTATTCCTGGAATTGTCTTTGGGGCTAAACCTCTTATGTTCTTGTTTGGCCAAATGTACATATCATGAAAAACAAGATTTTAAATTTGATGATGAGATGGGCTTCTTGGTTGCCATGCATTGAATAGCACACTTGATGAGCACACTTGATGAGCACACATCATAGACACTTAAAGTAAAAGTGTAGCGCCTTGCCTTGTGATACAAGTAATTTACGGGCCTTGCCTTATGTTGCAAGTAAGTTATATAGGACTACTCATAAGCCTCATGGGACACCTTGCAGGCCTTAACCTTAAGAAAATAAGAGTTAAACTACCAAAATTGAAAGTTGGTCGAGTCTAATAACCACCCATAACACTAAAAATGGTTGTGTTTAATAACTTTCATGGTAGTATGGTGAGTGGCACTGAGAGTGCACGGGCTGGGGCCTGTGTGGGGTGTGACATGGGAAGGTTGAGAAACTCTACCCTTGACCATTCTGAATATGGTCCTTTAGGAATGTCTAGAGCCGCCAGGAAGCAAAGGTCGAGGTGAGGAAACTTGGGCAAGACTTGGGGGCAAGCAAGGCAAAAACCATCCTAATAAGAGGACTTTTTGTTGCCTCATCGTACTTAGCCTTCACCACCTTCAAGCCCTCTAGCTCTTTCTTGAGGACCTCGACCTCCTTCTCCATCTTTTTCTTCTTCTTTTTCTTCTCCTTCTTTAACCGATCAACCTCACCTTGGAGTTCAGCATTAAGCCCCAATGTCTTCATAAGATCAACGACCACTTCCTCTTTCTCATTTTGAAAAGCCTCGTTCGCCGAGGTCAGTGATATCACCTTCACCTCATGGTCTGACACCTTGAAGAAAAAATCCTCCATAAGTTCACCTTGGCTCTTCAACACTTCAGTTCGAAGGTTGGCCAACTCCTCTTTGGCGATTTCATTAAGGTCACTGTATTTGATGACTGAGCTGGCAAAAAGTTTCTTGGCCTTGGCCAAGCTCTCCTTCGACCAACTTCGAACAGAAGACTGCTTAGCTACCCAGGCCTGAAGGTGCCCACTGTATGCCAACAACTACAGAAGGTGAAGATTCCGAATAAGGGTTAAAAGGCAACAAAAGGCTCAGAAATTTTCTATGTCCCAAAGGGTTAAAGTCTACTTGGGCAGCTTGTTCGCTCATCCTTGCGGTGAGGACCTCCTCATTTGGGCACTGCTCTGTTAAGGACTGAAAGGTGGCATTCATCATAATGCCCTTTTCCATCTGAGGGGACATCTTCTGACTGTCCTCGGAGAAAAAGTCCATGTCCTCCGTGAAAGTCTAGAAGGGCTCCCTTGGGACCTTGTCCCTTTAGATTTTGGAGTCCAAAACTACCCTCTTCCAAGCATGGTCCTCTACCCATAGAGCCTACACTCATTCGCTTGCAAAGTCACGCCAAAGTTCCATCAGAACATTATCGCTTAGCCATTCATCTATAAGGTCTAAAATCCCAAAAACTCTAAAACTCATAGAGGAATGCCTAAGGGACAAACCTAGGGGAATTCGGCACTCTTACAGATCTTTGGCCGAAAGCTCCTTGATCGAAGTCCCTAATATCTCGACAGCCGCATTGGGACTCAATAAGGTAGAACTGATGGCCGATTCCGAAGGTGGGTTAGCACGAATGGGACTTTGATCCAGTACCTCCACTTTCCCTTCGGACGGAGGTGGAAGGGAGTCCTCCTTGGCTTTTTTCGGCTTTGACTGCCAAAGAGGGACCACCCAATGCCTTCTTCCTCTTAGGTGCTGCCTTTTTCTTTTGTTGCTCCCCCTTCTCAGCCTGACCGAGGAAGAGACTCTTATAGAATGCTATAGATTTATCACCCATCTCTACAAAAAGAAGAACGTTAGTGTAAGTACAGAAGTGCGTAAGTAACCAAAACTGGAAAGGGGCTTACTCTCTTTAAGTGCCAAGTACATTAGTTCATTCTGAATGAGCATGACCAACCACACCATCTTGCCATCAAATAAGGGCTTTGGCATACCCTTGTCGGTGACATGTTCCTTGAATACTCTGAGCTCCTGAAGGACCTTTTCAGTCATTAAGCTCCATCTGATGGAGAGCGGCTATAGAGAATGCGGAGGGACCTCGGGATCCCAATCCACGATAGCCGAATACGTCTATCAAATTCCTCAAACTAGGACTCAAGCTCTAAGGTTAGCATCTTCCTTGGATCCACTACATCAATATCAAGAATCCCCGAAGCCCATTTGGTTGGCATGTCCTTACACTTCTCATCCACCTTTAGAAAAAGAACTTCTTCTGCCACCCTCGCTAGCTGTCCTTCATGCCATAGGTGAATGTATATTTCTTCCTCCTAGATCCCCAAGGAAGCTAGAAGTAGAACCCACCTGTCATGCCCAACGTAGCCCCTAGCCCATTCAGGCCCAATTAATTACCCATGCAGCGGAATTCCATGAAGGGGCATTTATTCCTTATCAAATATACAGGCATGTTCCCAGAATATTACTAGTAGTAGCTCATTAATTATTTACTTAAAGGTTTATATTGTGCTCTCAGAAACAAGCTAGTACTTATGTGGAAATTGTGTGTTCATTTCACTACTCAACTAGCCAAATACATGCATGGCAACCAAAACACCAACTCAAGTTTTGAAAAGCTTGTTTATAATGCATACGTCTTGCATATTCATATGTGTCTTGGTAACCCACTATTGCACATAAACACATACATGTCTTTAATTCCATTGGTTACCACTTTAGCTCATTATAGGCATGCATTTCCTTTCTAGTTCATGTGTACTTAATGTTTATCTTTAAACATACATATAAGGCCAAGACATACATAATTCCATATTTCAAACATGTGCATAGAACACATAATCATGCATATCTATCAACTTTTTACTTAGGCCTAAAGATGACTATCAACCATAATGCCCAAGAGTTCACATATATGCCATTTTACTTAAGTACCCGAAAGTGTCCATAAGCACTTAAATTTACAAATTTGGTTTTTAAGACAAACCAAAATATATAGCCCATGCTTATACATGGCAAATCACACATAGAACACATTTCCAACTTAAAGACTTTGTTCCCACAAACTAGACTGAAAGTCCTGCACATAAAGTCCACACTTATTAGCTTGTTACACAAGCAACCCATAACACTTAGAATACTTAGAATATTGAGCAACTACCACACATATGCATAATACCTTTACCACAGAAAGAGTATAAAATACTCTTGACCTTAGTGCCTTTCAAGTACTTTTTTTCCTACATGAAGTAGAGAAGGGCGGGTGAGTAAAACTCAGTAAGGATTTTGTATGGCTCCCAGAGCCTAATATATGGATTCCAAAGCCTAACATAGCCAAGAATAACATGGCAACAAATATTCCATGCTCCTGCAAAGAAAACACTAAGACAAAGAAAATACAGGTACATGTATAATAATAATAATAATAATTAGGGGTTAGCATGCACAACCAAACATAGAAGCACACAACACACACACCACTTAACACCTTATCCCCCTGGAGGGTAGAGCAAGCATGATCTATATTTCTCATTTATTAGGTTAACCATTTTAAAATTTGAGCACTTTATGCTTGGGAATTGAGTTCGCCGACTCAATTCCTAGCCGTAATGCTTACATGGAGCTAGCTAGCACAGAGTTGCCTAAGTAACAAAACATAGCCCTCTGTAGCACTCTTAGGATCACATGGCATCCAATATACATCACCCAAGGGCCCGAATACTCAAAGAGTATAAGAATCCTTACCACAAAACCTAAGCAACTTTGTTGCCCGAAAGCTTTAGAAGCTTGTTTCTTTGCCTTTTCCTAGCTTGTCGTAGCTAGAACTTAACTTCTAGCTTGATAACCTACAATGGCTGAATTATTAGCAAGTATATTCTTGCATTACCATAGCTCAAAAGCTTACACATACCAATAAAACTTGGTGAAACACACAATACCTCAACAAAGGAGGTATGGCCAAGTCTTTATGCTTGATTTCCCTCAAGCTTCCTCCCACCACTTAATTCCTTACCTTGGAAGGCTTTAGAAGCTTATGAACATTGAAGACACAAGATTCACACTCAAGAACACCAAAAGCAATACTTGGATGAATGGTATTGTGGGAGAAAGAGTTGGAGAAGTGTTTGAGCTTTAGGAGGAGAGAATGAGTGTTTTACAGTAAATAAGTGAAATGAGTGAAATAGAGACTAAAATGGAACTTGTATGGCCTGCCATGGGTGTATATATAGAGTGAAACCATGTGATTCACATGGGGTGAGTGGGAGACAAAGTGGAAGACAAATTGGAAGACTTTGGTGAAAGTTGGGTGAATTTGTCAAAAGTGGGGGACAAGTAGGTGGAGGAAGGAATCCTAAGTGATGAGTTGGAGGGGAGGTGGATTAAAATAATGGGAAATGGAAGGAGATGGCTGCCATGGTATCCAATGCCTTTAAGATTGGCTAATCCCCCCTTAGTCCATCAATTCCTCGCATTTGGGCAATTGAGCCCAACCACCAAAAGTCCTCTTTGTCCAATTGAGTCCATTACCTTAAGTTTTCATCGTTTTGCTTGGCCTAAGGCAAGATTAAATTTTGTGAGTCTCCAACACTCATGATACTCCCTAATCCCACTTAATTTAGTGTCTCCCAAACTCAATGAACTTAATTCTCAATTTAGGAAAAATTCTTCATATCACGAGGCTTAATTACTTAGGATTTTGTGGGCATTACACCACCATTCGGAACAGGTTGGAGTTTGTAGTATTGCATGAAAAAGATGAATTAGGGCTCTATATTGAAGACTCCACACATACAAAGAAAAGTGTTGAAGTAGGAATAGGAGTTCGGGGGAAGTTGGTTCACGGTTATGCCATGGAATTAGCAAAAGTCACAAACCGTCTTGGAAGGAGGATACCGAAGTCTGACCTTTAGCTGAGCCCTGAAGACGGTAACCTCATCCGAATAAGGAGCATAGCTAGGCATACCAGGACTAGGTACCCTGGTGATGGCATAAGAAGGAAGAAAAAATTTAGCCGACCACTTCATCACTTTCTCTGAAGTAGCACAGCTCAGATGAGAGTTAAGTGGGAGCCAACTCTCAAGAACAGGATGAGCTTCAATCTGGGAAGAAGACATGTTTAGAAACGGAAGACCCTAACCTCAGAAAGATGAAGAGAAAAGGAATTGAACCAAAAAAAAAATCGGAAGGAAAGCCACCTAGTTCGGAACGAAGATAGGAACTTCGGAGATCATCGCAAACTTGCCAAAAATTGCTCCGCCACTAGCACCACCGCAAAAGAAGGAAAAAGACAAGAGGAAATTAGAGAGCAAAAGAGAGTGAAAGTTGCGAAGTACGGAGAAATCTAAAGGGAGAAGGGTTTATATAGAACGAAGGAGGCTAGTGAAGCATAGCCATAATGACCCTTCGTAGGCGAAGGGATGTAACCTATGTAACGGACATGACCATTAACCAGTCACCTGGTGACATGTGTTTCCTGATGTGAGAAACAAGGGCACGCCTTCTGACAGCTGGCAGACCTATGCAAGTCTAGCCCGAAGTGACATGTCTACCTGGTCAAAAGATGCGATGATCCACTGGCAGGCATCCAAAAACTCAAGGGGGGAATATTTACCCCATTCCAAATACATTACTTCAGAAACATTACGAGTTCGGTCAAAGATCCTGCTTCGGCTAAAGGAGGCATCTTAAACCAAAAGGAGTGCCCATTCTGAAGAAGGTGACCTCAATCAGAATTCGGCTATGCTGACTCTAACAAATGCCACCTCCAACGAAGATTCTCACATCACTTTCACAAAGGCTTAGTGCTGAAGATACAACTTCGGCTTCTCGAGGGGGGCATGTGATAGCCAAAGGGCTATTACCCTTAAAGAACTCCCAAATTGGCTTGTTGAGCACTACTCTTGATGAGTATGTGCGACCAACTTCCTTGAAGGGGTGCCCTCGCTGTCCTCAAAGGGAACACTGCCTTATAGCCGAAACCACCCTCGATTATAGCACAGCCTCAGCCTCGAGGGAACCCTATACACCACCCTCGGCAAGGTAACATGACCAACTCCGGGAAAAGGTTTCTTTCACCACCATTGGATCTACGAACCTACCAACCTTGGGAATATTGATCCACCATCCTTGATGAAGGAAAACGTCTCTTGAAGGTGACCTACTCTGTCGAAGGGCCTTCTGTTAGTGTTGTGCCCAAAAAGGCCAATCATGAGATGATTGTATTTTTGCACATTAAGTCATGATATTTTATGAAGGCATTAATCCAGTAATTATGTTTGTTGTTTTGTTTCTACATAACTTAACAAACATAATTGTAACCCTAGAATAATGATATTTTCAAACGTCCCTAGTCTAGTATTATTGTGGAGTGGGTTGCAATAATACATAACGACTAGCATGTGTGGAGATCAATATGAGATATGTAGTCTACATATGGGTACAAGTTGGAGAACTTGTGTGCTGGACCGACCCACCATGAGAACACTACATGGATTGTTATATGAGTGTCATAAGTGATTCTCATAATGATCATGGTATATGTAGTCCTTCGAGCTAAGATCATCAAGGTTCCCTACATGTGAGTCACATACTTTGATACTTTCCTTTGTTGCTCGTAACTGAGTGAACTTGAAGGAGGTCATTGGGTATGTCACATATCATGCGGAGGGATTTGTATGATCAAGATGGGATTTTTCCCTCCTATGTAATGGGAGTGATATCTTCGGGCCCCTTGATAGAGTAAGACTTAGAAAACTGCATGGCCATGCTCGGATGAGTTGATATACGATATCAATGTCATCAGTTTAGGTTGGTCTACTCAGTAATCAAGAAACCAAAGATTGGGCTATACGAGAGTGACACATTCCATGTCTTGTGCTTAGTCTTGATATCTTGGACAAAGGGACAATGGCATATATCAGTGATGATCATAAAGGTTTAGTCGAATCATGAACAATCTTGTCACTTGGGTAGCAATGATGTGTTGCTAGACACCGCTCATTGCTTATGATCATAAATGTGATTTATGATCATTGCCAACGTGGTAAAAGCCTATTGGGTCGCACACATAGAGCTATTTGGATCATTAGAGTGCATGGGCTAATAATTTGGGTTTTGGTTTCACAATAATTTTATATTAATAATGGGCCCAATAGTTGAGCCATTATTAAGCCCAAAATTAAAGCCTAATTGGATTAGGGCTTTGAAACCCATTAGGCTTGGAAGTTGAGTCTCACTATAAATACAACTTCTAGTGAGAAATTCACAGGTCTCCTTGCCCTAGCCTCCCAAAAGGACAGCCGTACTCTTCTCTTGCAATTCCTCGGAGGATGCAAGCTAGCACTGCGAGCGCAAGAGAAACGCATTTGCCAGGACGCTGTGGAAGCGTGGTGATCCCGAGAGGCTCGTATGGATACCATAGAGAGCTTGAACACGTCAACTGTTCAAGTTTTGTGGTTCGACTCTATAGTTGAGTGATAGATCTCAACCGAAAATTAGGTATGAAAATTTTTGAACACACGGTTTACCCCGTTTCACTTGGATCCTGAAGGGTTTCGGTTAAATTCCGCTGTGCTGTTTGGCTCCCGAAACCCATCACCTTCCTCAATAGCCCTCGGCAAAAATCTCAGCCCGAAGGGGTCTAATGCCCTGAAAGGGTCTCATGGAGATACGACAAAAATGGTTAAGGAGCCTCTGACAAATTACCTCACAGACACCCCTACCCTCTGGCTGGAACGGCCTATGGCCAGCTGAAGGTACCAATTTTTGAAGGTACAGATCGAATCCAACCGAACACATGTCATGGTCTGAGCAGGCTATGTCAAATAGCCTCCTCCCTCTGCCCTCCTATAAATACATAGGTATGACCTTGGTAAGCATAGGACATATAACTCTCACTATTTTTCTCACTCTCTGTTCCTTACTACTACTACTCTCACAAATACTGACTTGGGCGTTGGAGGCTCCTACCCCGGAAATACACTTTGGGAAGCTTCTACCCCAGAAACACACTTTGGGAAGCTCCTCACCCTTGTTCTTCTAAGTGTTTCAGACATCTTCATGCCAAAAGTTCTCCCTGTAGGCCAGCATGTCATTCGATGAAGATGCCACCGGGCATCACCACCTAAGAGGGAGATTGAGTTTTCCATTCACCTTCAACTTGGCATAGAGCGAATTTCAATACCTCCATATCGAATGTCAGCTCTTGAAATGGATGAGCTGAAGAAGCAGTTAGAAGAATTGTTAGAAAAAGGCTCTATAAGGCCTAGGGTATCATTGTGGGGAGCCCCAGCGTTGTTTGTGAAGAAGAAGGACACAACTTGGAGACTATGCATCAACTACAGAAAGTTGAATGCAATAACAGTCAAGAATAAGTATCCATTTCCTAGGATCAACGACTTGTTTAATAAGTTGAGGGCAGCAAAGGTGTTCTCTAGGATTGACCCACAGTCTGGATACTTCTAGATCAAAGTTAATGAGGAAGATATCTCAAAGACTACCTTTAGGACAAGATACAGGCACTACGAGTATATAGTTATGCCATTTGGTGTGGCGAACACCCCGGCAGTATTCATGGAAGCTGTGAATAGGATCTTCAGACCGTTCTTGGATTGGTTTGTTGAAGTCTTCATTGATGATATCTTGGTAAACTCACAGTCTGCCCAGGAGCATGATGAACACCTTAGGATAGTTTTGCAAGTCCTGAAGGATAATCAGTACTATGCAAAGTTGTCCAAGTGTGAGTTTTGGTTAGAGAGGATACAGTTTTTGGGACACATCACTAGTTCTCAGGGGTTTTCAGTTGACCTTGAGAAGGTTCAGGCAATACTAGAATGGAGGAGGCCAACTACAGTTACAGAGATACAGAGCTTTTTGGGCTTGGCAGGCTACTATAGGAGATTCATAGAGAAATTCTCTATGATAACAACACCATTAACAATGTTGACCAACAAAGCTCAAAAATTTGATTGGATTCCAAAATGTGAGGAAGCATTTTTGGAACTGAAGAAGAGGTTGACAAGTGCACTGATACTCATTCCGCTAGACCCAAATAAGGCTTTCATGATGTACACAAATGCTTCAGGTTCTAGTATTAGGTGTGTATTGATGTAGGAAAATCAGGTGATCGCTTATGGCTCAAGGCAGCTGTGGCCTAATGAGTTGAACTACCCAATTCATGACCTTGAGCTAGCAGCGGTAGTCTTTGCTTTTAAGTTTTGGAGGCACTACTTCTTGGGGAAATCATTCTAAATTTTCATGGACTATAAAGGTTTAAAATACTTGTTCACTCAGAAATAGTTGAACATAAGGCAACATCGCTGGATTGAATACATAAAGGATTGTGATTGCTCAATTAAGTATTGTGTAGGGAAATGAAACGTAGTAGCAGATGCTCTTAGTCAAAAGTACACAGGAGTGATCCTATCTAAGGATCAGGCTACAAATTCCTTAAGAAGGACTTTGGGGTATTGTTTCTCCACCTTGCATGAGTTTTGGCAAGACTGAGAAAGGTCCCTAATCTACCCTTTGGAGATTCAGTCAACCTAGTTGACTAAGGTGAAGGAAGCTTAAAGCATGGATCCATTGCTGAAAAAGATTTCAGGCGAAGAAAAGTCTGATACTGTAAGAAAGGAGTTTCAGTACAAAGATGGAATATTGTAACATAGAGATCGTCTCTATGTGCCCATTGTAGAAGGACTTAGGCAGCAAGTCCTATAGAAGGCACATAGTAGTATGTTGAGTGTGCATCCTGGTGTTAGTAAGATGTGCAATGATTTGAAGATGTACTTTTGGTGGCCAGGACTCAAGAGAGATGTTGCTGGCTTTGTGGCTAAGTGTTTGACATGTCAGATGGTTAAGGCAGAACATCAGAAGCTAGCAGGTACTCTCCAAAGTTTACCTTTACTAGAGGGGAAATGGGGATCCATCACAATGGACTTCCTAGCTAGGTTGCCAAATACGCAAAGCCAACATGACTCAGTATGGGCAGTGGTCAATAGGTTGACTGAATCAATGCACTTTATGCCCATAAAGATTACCTATACATTGGAGAGGTTGGCTCAGTTGTATATCAAGGGAGTTATGAGGTTGCACCGTATACTAGATCAGATCATACCTGATAGTGATCCCTGATTTGTATCAAGGTTTTGGAATGCTTTTCAAGAGGCATTAGGAAGTAAGGTTAGTCTTAGTACTGCTTTCCATCCTCAGACCGATGGGCAGTCTGAGAGAGTGATACAAACCTAGGAAGATATGTTACGTATGTGTGCCATAGACTTCAAAGGTGATTGGGACCAACACTTGCAACTAATTGAGTACGCTTACAAAAATAGTTATCAAACTGCTATAAGTATGTTACCACCTTCACAAAATGGGAAAATTACAGCATAAGGACTTAAACTTGTATGCTTTAATTTTCACCATAGTGTATGATTTGTGAAGTGTAAAGTATTCAATAAACACCCCCTTAAGCAACATAAATAATGATGGCTTGGTCCTTAAGAAAACAATGGCACATCGCCTAGTTTTCAAGTAACCTATGGACTAAATTGTAAGGTTACAAAAGTTGGGTACTCAATTGCACAAATCTATAAAGATGGCTACGGATGGAATTATGAAGAAAGGACATGGATGGAATTAAGGATATTGTTGGGGACTAAAGTGCTTAAGAAGGCAAAGTTGATCATTTATGGCATAATGCCAACTAAGGATCCAAGTGTCCACCTTTTTGTCTAAAAGTTATAATGACCTTTGATAAGGTTAAATGTGGCCAAAAATATCATTTTCCCAGCCAAAATGGCTGGAAATAACCTGTCCAAGTGTTGGCCGAATTTTAAAAAATTTGCATATATGCCACCTTGGTCAAAATGATGTATAAATGAAGAAAAATCTTCATTTCATAGGCATTTTCCTTAAATTTCAATCTTCAGTAGCAAAGACCTCTTCCTTAAGTTCTTCTATCATCCTCTATAGCCACCATACCTTAACAAAATAAGAGGAAGCAAGAGAAAGCAAAGAAGACATCAAAGAGTGCAAGAAAACCTAATTTTGGTTCTATTTGGGTTTTCATATTTCATAGCAAAGGTAAGGGTTTTATAAAGTTTCTTGGATTGTTTACTGTATTTTCAAACAACCATGAAGCTAAGACCATGCTTGGAAGAGAGCAAAAAGCTCAAGGAACCAAGTATGGGTTAAGGGGAAAGAAGCATGGCAAGGTTTCGGCCTTAGTCTTACCATGCTAAAGATGGCAGCAAGAAAGAAGGGTTTCTAGAGCCCAAGTTAGTACTAACTAAGACCTAAAAGACTCCTAAGACCAATAAAAATCTTAAGGAGGGCTTCCATAGTGATCTTATTGTGATATCTCATTGTTTTATTGAATGATTATGGACTAACCTTAATGTGTTATTGCTGCCAGCATTACATGTGTTTGTTGCTATTTTTGTTGGTGCATATGGTTGCCATATTTGTGTGTATGTATTGTTTTTGTATGTTTTTATGTCTTTGGATTTTAGGTTGTATGTTTCTATGGAAGACTTTATATTGAAAGCCCTTACTAAGTTCTTTACAAAGAGCTTACTCCCCTTTCTGCCCATTTTCAGGAACATCTGAAAGAGAACTTTCAAACTAATAGTTCTAGTTTGATTTTTCCTGTGAAATTTCAGGTACATGAACTTCAATATGTCTGGTATTAAACTGTGTTTCATGATTTTTAGAGCACATTTTCTAATTTTAGTGTTGGTACTTTCTGCCTTATGCAGCATATGTCTTTTGAAGTTCCTAGGGTGCATTGCGGTTGTAAGGCTCTCCAAGAAGCTAGTGTACATACCCAACTAAGCTAGGACATATGTATGATGTATCTATGCATGTAAATACACTATGGATGGTGTATGGGTGATATATGAAGCAATAAAGTGATGTTTGAGGTTGAATGTTCAATTCTGTCCATTTTGCAACTCATTAGCTGTCCCAAAGAAAATTATGTTTAATGTTTATGGAATGCCACTAAATTTAGGGAAATGACTTTCCGAAGTGTTTAAGACATGTTAGAACCTACCCACGTTAGTTTTGCACCTGCAAATGAAGTGTATTAATTTTATGAAATTTTGTATGGGCATTATGGTCATTAGTTGTACAGATTTGGTACCCTGTACTGCAAGAGCCATAACTTATGTAAATAATGAGTTTGGCTATGAAATATTGACCACACCCAGAGCAGATATAGAGATTGAATTGAAATTTGGAATTTCTAAATTTGGAACTCTGTAGCCAAAGATATGATATTCCAAAGTTGGCTAAGTTACTGTTCATCTGGTCAGAATTTGGTAACCGACTTCAAAATTCCATAACTTGGTCCATAGGTCGGGTTTTGATGTAAAATAAAATTTATTGGCTTGATCTGAGTCTCTACTTGATAATGGAACAAATAAAATAGGGGGTTACATGGCTAGAATAATACAGTTTATTAGTGGAAGTTACAGGTGCAGTGGCTGGCCACTAGAAGTTAACAAGATTGCCTAATGAGTGGAAGCCAAAACTAATAATTGTGCTAGTGTTTTCCTTCTTAACTGCCATAGTGTGCATAAATGTAAATATGTGTGTTATGGTTTGAGGAATATACATATATTTGCAAAAAAGACCAATAGGCCACTTGGGTAATATAATGAGCATTGTTCTGATGGCCTACAGAACATGCATAACTCCTAGGAGATTGACACATTAAACATTGTCATTGTATTTAAGCTCTCAGAGTGGTAACAAAGTATGGTACCATATGAGGCATTATATGGTAGGTGATGCATCACACCCCATTGTTGGCCTAACCCTTCAGATAGGGTAGTCGTCAACTCCTGAAATTGCTACACACTTCGAGGTAGTCCAATTATGGTGCCAAAATTGTGTGTTTAGACTCCCAGGATTGATAATGTTCTATAGGTTATCAGAACACTACCTTTACTATGTGATGGCCTACGGCGGCTTCATCGTGTGTCATTGTAAGAGTAGGGAGGGCTTCTGATGGAGGAGAACACTTTTAGAGGAGATTCCCCAGTGGAGGATACCTGAAATACTTTCAAAAAAACACGGGTTAGGAGGTCCCCGGTGTGCATTCCCGGGGAGGAGCCTCCGATGCCCAAGTCAGTATTTTCAGATAATTGGATTATGTGCTCTTTTGTGTATTCAAAGAGAACTTTTCATCTTACCCTTCTAGAACGCTTTCTGGGTGTTTTATACAGGAGGCATGCAGAAGCCATTCCCCTCTAGTGGTCGTCCCGGATTATGACACGTGTCCGGCGGGATGCGATCCCTACTTTTTTGGGAACGAAGGGACGTGTATCTCAGCGAAAGTCGCTGGGCTGACAGCCTAGTCATTCCGAGGGCGTCATATCAAGGCATCCCTCTGATGGCGTGTCCCAGTGATAACGTGTCAGAATGTACTTGGGGGATAACTTTATGGGGAGGTGTCAGAGGCTCCTTAAATGCTTTGTTCATACCTTCCGAGGTTACTCTAACATCTCGGGGCATATATTACCCGAGGATGCTTCCTCCGAGGGGTATTTTTGTTTCCGAAGAGGGTTCGATCGTTCTACCAAGGTTGGTCCTACCATTGCCTGAAGGAGCGAATTCCCTATATTAGGCCAGGGGGATCGTTTATCCTTCTGACCTCGGCTGGTAGTTTCCCTCTGCCGAAGTCAATACTCCGCCAAGTTTAGGAGCTCGGCCGTTGATGGGCACCTCGGCTATCACATGCCCCCTCCCGGATAGCCGAAGCGGGTGCTTCGGCTATGTTTTCGAGAAGGTCCCTTTGCCGGTCTGGCGGCTAAATCCTTTCTTGGGAATTGGCCTCGCTTCAGAAGTCACTTACTCGGAGCCGAGGTACCCCTCTTCTAGTTTTCTGGGCACCCTCGGAATGTTTGTTACTTTTTTCTTTTTGCCTTTTCTGCCACGGATCTGTGAATCGTCGCGTCCTTTGGCCAGGCGTGTCAGTCATGGGTGACCGCGCCTGGGTTTTTGTGATGCTAGGGGGACGTGCCCTGGTTCCTCGTGCTGTGTGACACGTGTATGCTGTTGGATGGTGAAGCAGTTATGCTGGTTACGTCAACTGCACCCCTTCGCCTTCAAGGAGCAATAATGAGGCGGTTTCTTTTTCAAAGGATGATTATGACGACGCTTCACTTATCCTTCTTCGGTCTATATAAGTTTCTTCCGTCCTATTTTGTCTTATTCTTTTGCTTTAGCTCTTGTCTGTTCCAGAGCCTTTTCTTGCCCCTTTTCCTTTTTCCGGAGGTGATTCTTTCGGCAGTGTGACCTCCAGCGATTCCTTGCAGCGGCGTTTCTCAGCCCAGGCTTTGGCAAAGTCTTTGGTGGGTGCTCCTTTTTGTGGTTTTGTTGTTGTTCCCCTTTTTTTCTCCCAAAGTCATCTCTCTTTTTCTTATTTTTTTTGAAAAATGTCAAATCCAACTCCACTGAGTCCGATCCCATTGATGACTGTGCGCCCTCTTTCTGCAAACCTTGCTTCCCTTGAAACTTATCCTTGCTCCACTATTTTGGAAAAGATGGAAAAGTGGGTGGCCAAGTACTACCTCCTTTCTTATATCACACCGAGGTTACCCCTCCCGGGGTCTTATGGCTACGCAGCTTCTCCGTGGGAGGTTACCGTTTACCGAGCTCAACTGAAAGCCAGTCTTCGGTATCCCCCTCATCACATGATATGTGAATTCTGTGATTTCCACGGCATTGCCGTGAACCAACTCACCCCAAATTCTTACTCTTACTTCAATGCCTTCCTCTGCATGTGCGGGGTGTTCGGCATAAACCCCCACTTCACCTTCTTCATGCAATACTATAAACTCCACCCGGTCCCGAAGGGTGGTTTTTACTACCTCCTTCCCCGAGGGTCCGGGAGTAAGAAGTTCATGTTTACCTTCGATAATAAGGACAGTTGGCGAGGGTGGCAGAAGCAGTTTTTCTTTTTGCGGGTTCCCGAGTCTTGGGGCCACGTGCCTATTAGATGGGCTTCCGGAACTTTAGAGGCCGACATCGTCGATGCCAGGAAGCTCCTTACTCCGGTAACGCTTGCCGATTTTGACAACTTCGACAAACGTATTCGGTTAGTGTCGGACTGGGACTCCGGGGCTCCTTCACGTTCACTCTACCCCTTTCCTATTAAGTGGGATCTTATGTCTGAGGAAGTTCTTCGGGAACTGGGAGTGATAACTGCCCACAAGAGTGACCCCGGCATGCCCGTGCCTGTTCTTCCGGGGAAGAAAGCCTGGATAGTCATGCTCCTTCGGCGTGAAATTTCTTATCAGGCTTTTTCCGAGAGTAAGTCATCTTCCAGGGTTTGGCTTCTGGCTTTCCTTTTGGACTTACACTGATATTTTACCTTTTTGCAGAGATGGGCGATCAGTCTGCCGAGTTTTATAAATCGCTCTTCGACAGTCAGGCTAAGCGGGGAGAGCAAGTTCGCAGGAAGACTTCCGGTAAGAGGAAGAAGTCGACTGCCGGCCCTTCTAAGTCCAAGAAGGCCAAAGCTACCACTCCTACTCCTCCTTCCCCCGAGGACGTAGTTGAGGTGGAAGATCAGTCCTCAGCTCAACTACCGACGGCCGATAATCCTCCTTCGGAGCCTGACATCCTCGGGGAGACACTTAGTCCTGCGCCTGCTACCAAGATTCCAGCAGAGCGAACGTCTGCCCAGGAGTTTGAAGAGGGCAGAAGAAGGAAGGGAAAAAACATCCCTGAGGATGTTCGGGAGGTCGGTTCTGAGGAGGGCGTCCCCGAAGTTCCACCAGGTTGGTTCCTTAGCCATTCCGCTACAAATCTCAGTATTTTTCGTATCTACGATTTTTTGGATGAATGGCTAAGGGATGACGTTTTGATGGAACTTCGGCGTGACCTTGCAGAGAATGCCCCTACTGCTTCCTGGATGGAGACTTATGACCCTCGGAGGGCTCTTCTGGACCGACGGATTCCACGGGGCAGGGTGCCACGGGAGCCTTTCTGGACGTTCACAGAGGACATGGATTTGTTCTCTGAGGATAGCCAGCTGATGGCTCCACAAATGGCGACGGGGGTGTTGACTCATGCCACTTTTCAGTCCCTTACCACCGAATGTCCCAACGAAGAGATCCTCGCGGCGAGGATGACCGAACACGCTGCTCAGGTGATCCTTCCTTTTTAGAAAATTGTTCTTCTAAGCTATCACTACCTTCCGATACTTTTTTGACGCTTCTGTTTTTCTGCAGCTTTTGGCATACAGCGGGTACTTCCGTGCCTGGTCAGCGAAACAGACGGAGACCCGTTCTCAGTCCGAAGATTCCTTGCGCCAGACGAAGGAGTCTCTCGCCCAGTATGCCCTAAAATATGGCGAGTTGAACAAACTTGCGAAGGAAGACCTTGGGAGTCTTCGGACCGAGGTTGTGTCCAGCAGGCAGGAGCTTCTCACTGATTTCTCAGCCAAGGTTGAAGACCTCGGTTCAAAGTGCGTGACTCTTTCTTTAGAGAACGAGGCCCTTCGGAAGAAGACCGCTCAAGACAGCGAGGATCTTGCGAAGGCACTTGCTGAGATTGAGTCGCTGAGGAAGAAGGAGACGAAGAGCAAGAGGAAGAAGAAGCTGGAGGAGAAGATTGTTGCGCTGAAAGCTGACCTGAAGGCTCTTGGTGCCGAGAAGGACCGTAGCGAGCAAATGTCGAAGACGTCCTACCAAGATGGCTTTTGCTTGGCTCGTCATCAGGTCCTCGCTCGGTACCCTGGGCTTGACCTTTCTCACTTATCTGCCTTGGATTTTCCCAAAGAGCCTAGATCTTCGTGGTCCAAGGTCGAGTTCCTTAATCTTCCTCCGGCTCGCCCTGCACCTTTGACTGAGTCCTCCGGGGATGATAATGTTGAAGAAACGTCGGATACCCCTGCTTAGTCATAGGCTTTCTTCTTCTTTCCTCTTTTGTATCTTTTGACTTATCGTTTTTAATGAAGAATTTTTTCCTCCATTCTTCGTTCTTTCTTCCGAATACGCTTTCTCAGAAGCTGGTACGATTCTAAGTTTACCTTTTTTTTTTTAGAACATCCGCACCTTATTTTTTCGGAAGGAACCTTTCTGGACTGCTTTCTTGCTCGGACGAGTTTTTAAGCCAAGTGAGGAATTTCGTAAGGAAGAATCGTCAGGCATGCTCTTTTGGTAACGAGGGCATATTCATCATTTATTTTTACTGACGACTTCGGGGAGGAGTATCTTACAGGCTTTCTTCGAAAAAAAATGTCTAAGTATAGAATTTTTTCAGAGAGCTTGAATGCCAGGTATTCTTCAACTCTACTCCCTCAACGTTACCCAACTTAAAGACCCCTGGGCGAACTTCATCAAGGACCAAATAGGGTCCACTCCAATTTGCCCGAAGTACACCTTGCGATGGCCTTCTTTGTTCGAATTCGGTCTTCCGGAGAACAAGGTCTCCCTTTTTGATCTCCTTTTTCCTTACATGTAAATTGGCGGTGCGTGCTATCTGCTGCTGGAATGCCTTTCTCCTTAACTCGGCCATTTCGCGATGCTCTTCGAGGAGGTCCAATTTTGCTCTCAGTCCAAGCTCATTTCCTCCTTCATCGAACACCTGTACTCTTACCGAGGGCTGCGTGACTTCAATGGGAATAATGGCCTCAGTCCCGTATACGAGCGAGAAGGGAGTCTCTCCCGTGGCTCTTCGGGGAGTCGTTCGGTAGCTCCATAGCACACTTGGAAGCTC
Source organism: Aquilaria sinensis (assembly GCA_005392925.1). Classification (NCBI taxonomy): domain Eukaryota; kingdom Viridiplantae; phylum Streptophyta; class Magnoliopsida; order Malvales; family Thymelaeaceae; genus Aquilaria; species Aquilaria sinensis. The sequence goes on along the minus strand of SMDT01002036.1, from coordinate 10,714 downwards.
TCCTGGCCATTTTCCTTTTGCCTCCTTTAGCCGTTTTTTTAGACCATCTTTTATTGTTCTGTTAGATACCTCTACCTGCCCATTGCTCTGAGGGTGAGCTACTGGGGCAAAATGTATCTTGACGTCAAGGTCCTCCATGAATTCCTGGAACCCCTTGTCAGTGAACTGGGTCCCGTTATCGGCCACTATAACCCTCGGAATGCCAAATCGGCATATGATGTTCTTCCATACAAATCTTTGAGCGTCCTTCGCCGAGATTGATGCTAGTGGTTCTGCCTCTATCCACTTAGTGAAATAGTCCACTGCAACGATGCAAAATTTTACTCCGCCGGGGGCGGTTGGGAGAGGTCCGATGAGATCAATGCCCCACACGGTGAAGGGGCAGGGATAGTCTGTCGCATTTATTCTTTCCGAGGGTAGCTTTTGGATATTGGCGTGCCTTTGGCAGTTGTCGCATCTTCGGACAAATTGCCTTGCGTCCTTCCTTAGGGTAGGCCAGAAGTAACCTTGGCGGAGTATTACTCCTGCGAGGACGTCTGTCCCTATATGGGAGCCACACACTCCTTCATGTACTTCTTCAAGTACTTTTTTGGCGTCATCCTCGCCTATACATCTTTGTAGAGGAGTTGCGTACCCTTGCCTGTATAGTTCTTCTCCGATGAGGAAGTACCTCCCTGCACGCTTTCGGACCTTTGCGGCTTCTTTAGGATCCTCGGGAAGCTCTGAAGTTGCCAAATATTTCTTGAGGGAGCTTTGCCATCCCTCCCCCGAGGTTTTTATGCACATTAACTCCGTGCTGGGGTGTTCTAGCACTTCGGTGGGTTCCTTAGCTTTGGCCAAGGCATTCGCTTGGGTATTATCCTTCCGGGGCACGTTCTTTATGTGCACCGAGTCGAAATCCTCAATGAGTTTCCGAACGAGATCGTGATACTTAGCCAAAATTGGGTCCTTTGCCGCATATTCTCCCCTCGTCTGTCGGACTACTAATTGTGAATCACTGTGGGCCACAAGGTTCTTCACACCTACTTTTCTGGCCATTTTCAGTCCGGCTATGAGGGCTTCATATTCGGCAATGTTATTGGTAACATTAAAACCGAATTTGACTGCTTTAGAAGCTTCCATGCCTTCGGGACCCTGAAGGACTATTCCAGCTCCTTGATGCTCTGCGCCTGACGCTCCATCGACGAAGAGCTTCCATTCTGGATCAATTTCTGTTTCACCTCCCGCGAGTGGTTCGATCTTTTCAATCTCAGGAATCTCGGCAATGAAGTCTGCAAGTGCCTGAGCCTTTATTGCCTTTCTAGGCTCGTAAGTAATGTCATATTCAACGAGCTCGATGCACCATTTTGAGAGTCTTCCCGAATGCTCCACTTTTTTCATCACATCTCGCAGGGGCAAATTACTTCGTACGGTGATGGCGTGTCCTTGGAAGTAGGGTCGTAATCTCCTACCCGCCAGTACTAACGCGTAGATGGCTTTTTGGAGCAACGGATACCTCGTCTCGGCGCCGTGCAGGGACTTGCTTACGTAATACACCGGCCATTGTTTCCCAGCCTCTTCTTTCACTAAGACGGAACTTACCATTTTTTCAGTGACTGCAAGGTAAAGGATGAGAGGTTCCCCCTCCCGAGGTTGTCGAAGTGTTGGGAGGCGAGTTAGATAACTCTTGAGCTCTCCCCAGGCTTTCTGGCATTCTGCATTCCATGGGTGTTCCTGGTTTCCAGAGGTACCACCTTCCTTGGAGACTTTGGTGAGTACTTTGAAGAACGGGCGACATCGGTCACCATACCTAGAGATGAATCTACTTAGGGAGGTGATCCTCCCGGTAAGCCTCTGTATGTCCTTGATAGACGTAGGTGTCCGGAAATTCAGCAGGGCTTTTACTTTCTCAGGGTTAGCGTCTATTCCCCTTTCTGACACCATAAACCCGAGAAATTTTCCCGCGTTTACTCCGAACACACATTTTTCGGGATTAAGGCGAATGCCGAACTCTCGAAGTCGCTGGAAGGTTTCGGTTAAGTCGGTGATATGATTACCGGGCACTCTGCTCTTGACTATCATATCGTCGACGTACACTTCCATGTTCCTACCGATCTGTGCGTCAAATACTTTGTTCATCAGTCTTTGGTAGGTAGCTCCTGCGTTTTTGAGCCCGAAAGGCATTCTGACATAGCAGTAAGTACCTATCTCTGTGATGAATGCTGTTTTTTCCTCATCCTCGGGGTTCATTCGGATCTGATGATACCCGCTAAAGGCGTCGAGGAAGCTAAGCAGTCTGTACTCGGCAGTTGCGTCTACCAACTGATCTATGGTCGGTAACGGATAGGAGTCTTTTGGACACGCATCGTTTAAGTTTCGGAAGTCGATGCACATTCGAAGCTTTTCACTGCCCTCCTTTGTGGCTATAACCACATTGCTGAGCCATTCGGGGTATTTTACTTCCCTTATTACCCCGGCCTCGATGAGGCGATTAACTTCGGCTTTGACGAAGGACCTTTTGTGAGCTGATAGATTCCGTTTTTTCTGCCGAACTGGTCTGACGTGTGGTTGCACTTTAAGATTGTGATGGATTATGCTGGGGTCAACCCCAGGCATATCCTTCGGCGAATAAGCAAATAGATCTTTGTTCATGCATAAAAAGGATACAAGCCTCTTTTTGTCCCCTTCGGCCAGTTTCTTTCCAACTCGGGTGTTTCGGCCGAGGATTAATTCTACATCTTCTGTTTCTATTTTTTCGAGGCTTTCCGTTTCTTCTGCCGTTGCCTTTTCGTCCATCAGGACCTTTTTTCCTTCTGTCGAAGTCTGTACCTGGATCTTGGTCGGGCTTTGCCTGGCCCTCGTGAAGACTTTTCTAACCTCGGCTTGATCAATGAAGATTTCAGCGTCTCCGTCTTCGATGGCGAAGGTGACCGTTAAGTACCTTACATCTGGCCGAATGTGAAAATTACCCTGAGTCTGCCTTCCCAGAATGGCGTTGTATGCTGACGGTACATCAATGACTATAAATCTTGTTCTGCCAGAGGCGATTAAGTCTTCTTTGCTTTTGGAGGAGACCCCTTTCAGCATCACGGGCAAGTCGATGTACCCAAGGACTAGGAGTTCAGATGGTCCGACGCCGAAGGTGGGGGAACTGACTGGGCTAAGGTCGCTTTTTGAGATATCTAATTTTCCCAGCAGATGAGAAAAAATGACGTCGGCGTTCGAGCCGTCATCGAGGAGTACTCTCTTGACGTCCCAGCTCCCTATTCTTGCCATGACAAGGAGGGGGTCGTCATGAGGGAATTTTATCACAGACCCATCCCTACGGGTGAGCCTTCGGGAGGTGCTCCTGTACTCCATGATGGAGACTTCTCTCATCTTCCTTTTTCTCTCGGCCGAGGGCATCCCCGTAGTGATGGTTTGGATGATCCCCGCCGAGGGTGGCAGACTTTTCTGGGGACTTCGGTCCCGTCGTCTATCTGAGTCATACTCTTCATCATCTGCTCTCCTTTGCTCTTCTTTTCTCCCTTTCAGAGAGGGCATCCGCAGATATCGCCAAAGTTGCCCCTGTTTGATCAGGGACTCGATGTACTTCTTCAACTGGTAGCAGGCTTCAATGTCGTGGCCATGTTCTTGGTGAAATTGGCAGAATTTCTTCATATTCCTTTTATTTTCCGGGGCCATGGCCTTTGGCCTTGGGATTGCTGTCCCTTGCCTTTCTAGGGTCATCAGAATGCTAACTCTTGTGGTGTTCAGGGGAGTGAATGCTGCGGGCCTTTTCCCTCTTTGCATGCGGGACCGTTTTCCCTCGTTCTGCTGGTGCGGCTGGTGGCCAGGCCCTTCGGTGCGAAGGTGTTCTGCCTTAGGTCCCCCCATTCTGAGTTCTTCAGCCGTCATGTGCTGTTCGGCTCTTCTGTAGAATTCCCCAAGAGTTTCTAGGGGATCTTTGGAGAATTCATAGAACAGCTGGGGGTCTCTTCGCAGTCCTCTGACCATTGCCAAGATGCGAATTTCCGGTCGAAAGTCTGGTACGCTCAGTGCTTCTCGGTTGAATCTTTCAACATAATCGCAGATGGTCTCCCCTCCTTTCTGCGCTATGTCAAACATTTGCACTGGCATTTTGGCAGTTGGCCTACTGCCAATAAACTGTTGGGTGAAAGCAGTAGATAGTTCTTGGAAGCTCAACAAACTTCCCTGGGGCAAAGAGCCATACCATGCTGTTGCTGGTCCTGAGAGTGTCACCTCAAAGCATTTACAGAGCGTGGCGTCGTCCGCGCCATGGAGCACCATGCTTCGCTTGTATTTTGTCAGGTGCGCCTGGGGGTCACTTCGCCCATCATACATTTCCAGACGAGGAACCCTGAAATCACTGGGCATAGGCGCCTCTACTACCTCGCGTACGAAAGGCGACTCCTCTCCGGTGTAGGAGTCGGACAACCGGGACCAGACTGGTTTTCGGGAGATCTGTTTCTCGACCTTTTCCAGCCTTCCCAGGATCCTTTCCATGAGGGCGGCAGTGCTGGTTTCTTCCTGCCGTCGTGTGTTTGCTGGTAGTGGCGAATTTCTTCTTCGCCTTGGGAAACGACTCCCGCGAGGGGGAGAAGGGGACCTCTGGTAAGGGGATGTGCTTCGTCGACAGGAGGCCCCGGTCTCTTTTGGGGCTCCCCCTCTGGCGGGGCGCGTCTCAACGGGTTCACCATCTGTTGAATATGCGTCAAGGGAGTCTCCACTCCCTGAACTCCGGTGAGTAGATCGCGAGCTCCTTTCCCGACGGATGGTCGAGGGTGAGGCTCTCTGAGTGGGTGAAGGTTGGGGCAACCTCTGATCAAGTTGCTAAGTGATTTTGGCAATGATAGAACGCTGGAAATCCCGTAGGAAGCTCATCATTACCGTTACTGGACGGTCGTCCTCCATCATGGATGTTTCTGCCACAGGCAAAGGGGTCGCCTGTTGAGTCTCAGGTGCGAGGGGGGATCTTGGAAACCCTTTATCCTTTGAGCGCCGAGTCTCCACGACGGTGACATGGGACAGGGTTCCCACAGACGGCGCCAAATGATGGCCTACGGCGGCTTCATCGTGTGTCATTGTAAGAGTTGGGAGGGCTTCTGATAGAGGAGAACACTTTGAGAGGAGATTCCCCAGTGGAGGATACCTGAAATACTTTCAGAAAAACACGGGTTAGGAGGTTCCCGGTGTGCGTTCCCGGGGAGGAGCCTCCGACGCCCAAGTCAGTATTTTCAGATAACTGGATTATGTGCTCTTTTGTGGATTCAAAGAGAACTTTTCATCTTACCCTTCTAGAACGCTTTCTAGGTGTTTTATATAAGAGGCGTGCAGAAGCCATTCCCCTCTAGTGGTCATCCCAGATTATGACACGTGTCCGGCGGGATGCGATCCCTACTTTTTCGGGAACAAAGGGACGTGTATCTCAGCGAAAGTCGCTGGGCTGACAGCCTAGTCATTCCGAGGGCGTCATATCGAGGCGTCCCTCTGATGGCGTGTCCCAGTGATAGCGTGTCAGAATGTACTTGGGGGACGACTTTATGGGGAGGTGTCAGAGGCTCCTTAAATGCTTTGTTCGTACCTTCCGAGGTTACTCTAACGTCTCGGGGCATATATTACCCGAGGATGGTTCCTCCGAGGGGTACTTTTGTTTCCGAAGAGGGTTCGATCGTTCTACCGAGGTTGGTCCTACCATTGCCTGAGGGAGCGAATTCCCTATATTAGGCCAGGGGGATCGTTTATCCTTCTGACCTCGGCTGGTAGTTTCCCTCTGCCGAAGTCAGTACTCCACCAAGTTTGGGAGCTCGGCCGTTGATGGGCACCTCGGCTACCACTATGCATACCCAAGTGGCCTTCTTGGGCACTATGTAAACACGTGCATATTGGTCCAACCATCACACACATATTCACATTTCATGCACACCATGGCAGCAAAGAAGGAAAATACTAGCACAAGTCTTAATCTCGGCTACCACAAATTAGGTAATCTTGTTAAGTTCTAGTGACCAGCCACTATACCTATAATTTCCACTAAAAAACTATCTCATTCTAGCCATGTACCCCTTATTTTCTTTGCACCATCATCAAGCAGAGACTTAGAGCAAACCAAGGAATTTTGTTTTACATCAATAGCCCACCTATGGACCAAGTTATGGATTTTTTAAGTTGGTTACAAAATACTGACTAAATGAATAGTAACTTTGCCAACTTTGCAGCATTTAGATATTCTCTAGGCATGGCCAAAATTTCATACCAAGATTCCTTCTACACAGAGAGATATAGAACTTCATGTACATACTTGAAATTTTGGTCACTTTACAATTATTTTGCCCATACAAAATTTCATAACTGTGCAAACACTTCATTCGCAAGGGAAAAGCCTTCCAAGGCTACCCCATATATGCCCATTACACATGGGAAATACATTCTCTTACATTTAACAACCATATGTGGCTAAAATAGAATTTACAAGTAAGCAGCCTATCATTCACACTTAGGCAGCTTTGCACCACATCGCTTACAAAACCAAAACATTACTCAAATGTTCACGTACTTGTCTCATTTTACATACACTACATGTACATGCATACATGCACTACAAAATGGTCTTAACTCAGCTAAATATGAACCCAAGGTTACAGGAGTGCCTGAGACACAATGGACTCTAGAACAGGATGTTGGACAGCTGCTGCACAACATAGTAAGTAACACCATTAAAAATACGAAATGTGCTCCTAAAATCACCAAAATTTCTAGATCATGACTAGACATACAGAAGTTGATGTATCTAAATTTTTAGATCAAAAATCAAACAAAAAATGTCAGTTTCAACGAGGTCTTTCTGCTAGACCTGAAATGATAGAATTGAGGGGAGTAAGTTTCATTGAGAAACTTAGCAAGGGTAGCACTTGGATTCAATAGGCCATGTGATGGCCAGGGGCCTCATCGTTCAGAGTCATGATGACTAGAGGAGAGACTTCTAGGAGGAAGAACGCCTGGTGGATTGGATCGCCCAAAGGGGAGTGCCTGAAAGCTCAGAAACAAAGGGTTAGGAGGCCCCCGGAGTGTTTTTCCAGGGGGGGAGCCTCCGACGCCCAAGTCAGTGGTGGCTGAGAGAAAGGCAGAGAAAATAGCACAAAGGGCTGAGGAGTCTCGCCTGGTAATTTTCTCAGAGTGTGGGAGCCTATTTTTGCCAACCAGCCTCCTGCCAAGTATTAATTCCTGGTATTTATAGGAGGGCCTAGCCCGTTCAGATCGTGACACGTGTTCGGTCGGATGTTCCTGAATTTCTGGGCGTAAGAGACAGATAGCTGGTAGCAGGTTGCCTTGAGCCATGTGCTGAGATGGGCCATGATGTGATTCTGATGGCGTCAGCGTGGCAGAGCGCCTTTTTAGGCGGATTGTGGCGTCTGTGAATGGATGTGTCAGAGGCTTCCTTAAATGCTTCCATAAATGCTCCTGCCGTACTCCCGAGGTCCCTGGGTGAGGTCGTCCTTTGGTACAGACAGGGCCTCTTCGGGAAACAAGCCCTCAGTTCGGGGGTTCCCAGGTTCAGGGAGTTCCGCCTTCGGGGATATCATGTTCGGCTCGCTATGTCTGGTGCCGCTTTTCCGAAGGTGATCTGTTCACAACCTTGGGGGGGCAAGTAGTGTCCTCGGGTTTTCCTGGTGTGCCGGGCTCGGAGCTCTTCGGCTATCTCCCGAGGTGCATGATCACACCTTTTCTCGGGTAGCGCCAGCTTCTTCTGGCCATTCTTGTGGCAGGGAGTTCGGCCAGATCGAGGCGATAGCGTTTGGCTATCACATGCCCCCCTTTGGAAAGCCGAAGTGAAGACTTCGGTTTTGCATCTCTTTCCGAGGTTGTTTATGGGAGTCTCTTTGGAAGCTCAACCTGTTCCGAGGATGCGCCTTTTGCCCGAAGATCATGGGCTCTTCGGCCTTGGCCTGTTCTTTGGTGTCTTCGAGGCGGAGCCTGTGCCGAAGATACACCTCTTGCCCGAAGGTCATGGGCTGTTCGGCCATAGCCTGTCTCTTGGCGTCCTCGAGTTGGCCTGCTCTTTGTTTCTGCAGGTCTGTTTGGCCAAGCGTGTCAGTCTGAGCGGCGCGTCCCAGTTTTCCAGGGATGTCAGAAGACGTGGCCCAGTTTTCAAGGGACATTTGGAGGGCGTGTCCCCCATTTTTGAGCAGCAATTGACAAGTGGCGCTTTGCCATTGGAGGAGAGTCGCGTCGGTTACAGAGGGCGTGCCTTTTCAGGTGCAGAGAGCAGTTACGGCGACGGTTCGCCACCAAAGGGTACTTATGACGATGTTTCGGTTACCCACCTCTGGCTTATAAATAGCCCATTCCATCATAAGTTCCTTTTGCTTTTTCTTCTGCTCTTTTCTCTGCTTTGCCCCTGTTCTTGCACTTTCTTGCTTTCTGTGGCGGAGCTACCTTAATCAGTGCTTTTTTCCAGCCAACTTTCACGACGGCGTCCTCAGATTTTGGCAAATCTTTTGGTGGGTTTTTGTTTTCCAGAGTGTTTTGATCCCTATGTTCTTTTGAGTTTTTCTCTGGAAACTGTTTTCTTCCGTTTTCAAACTCGTTTTCATGTCGAAAATGCCCATTCCTGAGAGCTGGCAGCCTCTTTTAGCCCATCCTTGTTGCACCACCCCTGCAAAGTTAGAGAGGTGGAAGAAAAAATTCTTTCTTCCCTCTTACGCCATTACTAGGCTGCCTCGTTCTAGCCATTATGCTTTTTCAAACCATAGTAAGGAGGTTACCGTTTTCCGAGCCCAGCTGAAGGCCGGTCTTCGGTATCCTCCCCCGAAGATGGTGTGCGAGTTCTGCAAATTTCATGGCATTGCTGTGAACCAGCTTCCCCCGAACTCGTTCTGCTATTTTAACGCCTACCTCTGCATGTGTGGCGTCTTCGGGATAAAACCCCATTTCATAATCTTTATGCAGTACTACAAGCTCTCTGTGGTCCCGAAGGGTGGCTTCTATTTCATGCTACCTCGGGGATCCGGGAGCAAGAAATTCATGTTCACCTTCGCCACTAAGGATAGCTGGCGGGGGTGGAAACAGAGTTCTTCTTCCTGAAGATGGACGAGGCCTGGTCGTACGTTCCGACCAAATGGGCTCAGGGAACACTGGATGTGGACGTTGTTGATCCGAGGATGCTGCTGACCCCAGAGTTGGCTCCCGTGTTCACGGATTTCGACGCCCGCATTCGGGCTGTCTCTGACTGGGATCCCGAGGTCGCTCCGCGCGCCCTTTACCCTTTTCCAATCAACTGGAAGTTGATGACCGAAGAGGTCCTTCGGGAATTAAAGGTGGTAAAGGAGCACGAGACTGACCTCAAGATGCCAGCTCCTGCCATCGCCGGGAAGGATTCCTGGTTGGTCAAGCTTCTTAAGGAGGAAATTTCTTTCGAAACGCTTGTCGAAAGTGAGTCATCTTCTACTCCTTTGCTGTTTTTTCCTCGGACTTACGCTGATGTTTCTCTCCTTTTTCAGAGATGGGCGACGGGACTGCCGCCTATTACAAGTCCCTTTTCTCCGGCCAAGTGGAGAAGGGGGAGCAGACAAAGAAGGTGGCTTCCCGAAGGTGAAAGTCCGTTGGTGCTGGTCCCTCGTCTAAACGGGCGAAGAAGACTGTTATTTCCTCCCCTTTGGAAAGTATTGGGGAGGGAAACGAGGACGCCGAGGTTGCTGTCACTTTGCCGCCTGATGATTCGGCCGAGGTCCCTGCTGCCGCCTAATGATTCGGCCGAGGTCCCTGCTGCCGCCGACGTCCCTCCCCAAAGTCCTACTGCGTCGCAGGCCCTCCTTGATGTAGTGGTAGAAGTACCTTCTGCCGAGGAGCGGCGCAGGCGGAAGGGCAAGGGCATTTCGACCGAGGAGGCCGAGGACTCCGAGGACGTCGTTGTCGAGGTTCCACCAGGTTTGTTTCCAGACAAAGTGTACTTCCTTTGTTTTTTCTGGATTGCCTTCTTTGTCTTTAATCTCCTTCTCATTCTTGCCACGCAGAGGAGTTGACTACCCCTGACTGGGCGGCCGAACATGCTCGGAAGCGAGCTCTTCGGGACGCCAAAATCCCGCAAGGGAAGATACCAAAGGAGCCTTTCTGGACGTTCACGGAGGACATGAATTTGTACTCCGAGGACTGTCCTCAAATGGCGAAGGAAATTTCGAAGGGGGTGCTTACTGAGGCCTCCTTCAAGGCTATAGCGGCGGCCCATCCGGGGGATAACACTCTCGCCGCAAAGATCACCGAGCATGCTGCTCAGGTATATCCTTCACAGCTCTTTCCCTTCAATTTTTTCCTAAGTTTTTGGCTCTTACTGACCTTGCGTTTTATCTTTTTGCAGCTGCTGGGGTACGCCGGCTTTCTCCGAGTTCGGGTGGCCAGGGAGGTTGCCTTCCGAACTTCGGCCACTTAGACCATGAATGAGGCGAGGATCGCACTCGCGGAGTCGGCCGCCAAAAACCAGCAGCTGAAAGAGGCTGCTGAGAAAGAAGTGACTGCCCTTCGGGAGGAGTTCCGGAAGGAAAAAGAAGAACTTCAAAAGGATTCCTCCCAGAAGATCGCTGACCTCGGTGATCAAATAAAGGGGATGCTCACCGCCAACGAAGATCTTCTCAAGCACAAGGCTGCTTCTGACAGCCTTATAGTGTCGTTGACGAGTGAGAATAAACACTCTTCGGGCTGAGGTCAAGTTCTTTTTGAAGAGGGGGGGTCCAAGGGGGAC
>SMDT01002035.1:0-56040 GCA_005392925.1 Aquilaria sinensis | reverse complement strand
TCACCGACCTAGCCAAAACCGTCCGATGACTTCGGGAGTTCGGCATACGTCTTAATCTCGAAAAGTGTGTGTTCGGAGTAAGTGCAGGAAAGTTTCTTGGGTTTATGGTGTCAGAAACGGGAATAGATGCCAACCCTAAAAAAGTCAAAGCCCTGCTAAATTTCTGAACACCTACATCCATCAAAGACATACAAAGGCTTACCGGAAGAATCACCTCCCTTAGTAGATTCATCTCCAGGTATAGCGACCGTTGTCGCCCATTCTTCAAAGTACTCACCAAAGGCCCCAAGGGCGACGACACTTCCGAGGCCCAGGAGCATCCATGGAACTCAGAATGCCAGAAAGCTTGGGATGAGCTTAAAAGCTACCTAACCCACCTGCCAACACTTCGGCAACCCCGAAAAGGAGAACCCCTCGTCCTCTACCTCACGGTTACTGAAAAGGCGGTCAGTTCGGTCCTACTAAAAGAAGAAGGTGGGAGACAATGGCCAGTATATCATGTAAGCAAGTCCCTACATGGTGCCGAGGTCAGATACCCATTACTCCGAAAGGCCATCTACGCCTTGGTACTCGTAGGCAGAAGGTTGCGACCCTACTTCCAAGGACACGCTATCACTATCTGGAGTAACTTGCCTCTGCGCGGTGTCATGAAAAGAGTAGAGCATTCGGGAAGATTATCAAAATGGTGCATCAAACTCGGAGAGTATGACATCCCTTATGAGCCTAGAAGGGCAATAAAAGCCCAGGCCCTGGCAGACTTCATTGCCGAAATGCCAGAAATGGAGAATGCTGAAACCAACGAGGAAGATCGAACAAAGGTAGATCCAGAGTGGAAACTCTTTGTCGATGGAGCCTCAAGTGTAGAACATCAGGGCGCTGGAATAGTCCTCTGAGGGCCGAAGGCTTGGAGGCCACAAAAGCAATCAAATTTGGCTTCAATGTTACCAATAACATCGCCGAATATGAGGCCCTAATAGCAGGACTAAAGCTGGCCAGAAAAGTCGGCGTAAAAAACCTCATAGCCCACAGTGACTCACAGCTAATAGTCCAGCAGATGAGAGGGGAGTACGCGATGAAGGATCCAACCTTGGCAAAATATCATGACCTCGTCAAAAAACTTCTTGGGGAGTTCGACTTGATACAAATAGAAAATGTGCCCCGAAGTGATAATAGACAAGCTGACACCTTGGCCAAATCCAAGGAACCCTGTGAGGTGCTAAAGCAAGCTAGTACAGAATTGATGTGCGTAGCAACCTCGGGGGAAGGATGGCAAGACCCCATCAAGAAGTATCTAGCAACTTCAAAACTCCCTAAGGATCCCAAAGAGGCCGCAAGAGTATGAAAGCGCTCAGGAAGGTACTTCCTCATTGGAGAAGAACTATACAGACAAGGGTATGCCAGCCCCCTGCAGAAATGTATAAGCGAAGATGATGTCAAAACAATACTCGAAGAAGTCCACGGAGGAGCCTGTGGCTCCCATATAGGAACAGACGCCCTTGCTGGAGTATTACTTCGCCAAGGATACTTTTGGCCTACCTTGAGGAAAGATGCAAGGCAATTTCTTCGAACATGTGACAATTAACAAAAGCACGCCAACATCCAAAGGTTACCTTCGAAAAGAATAACTTCAGCAAATTATCCCTGCCCCTTTGCCGTATGGGGTATTGACCTCATCGGGCCTCTTCCAAATGCACCCGGTGGGGTAAAGTTCTGCATTGTCGTAGTGGACTACTTCACTAAGTGGATAAAAGTGGAGCCACTGGCATCTATCTCAGCAAAGGATACCCAAAGGTTCGTGTGGAAGAACATTATATGCCGATTTGGCATACCAAGGGTAATAGTGGCCGACAACGGAACCCAGTTCATAGATAGAGGATTCCAGGAATTCGCGGCCAACCTCGGCATAAAAATGCATTTCGCTATAGTAGTCCACCCTCAAAGTAATGGGTAGGTTGAAGTATCCAACAGGACAATAAAAGATGGCTTGAAGAAGAGGCTAAAGGAAGCAAAGGGGAAATGGCCAGGAGAGCTCCCAAGTGTGCTATGGAGCTATCGTACGACTCCCCGAAAGGCCACCGTGGAAACCCCTTTCTCACTCGTGTATGGGATAGAAGCCATCATTCCCATTGAGGTCACACAGCCTTCGATAAGTGTACAAGTATTCGACGAAGGAGGGAATAATCTTGGCTTGAGGACAAAACTAGACCTCATCGAGGAGCATCGCGAAATGGCCGAACTAAGGAGAAAGGATTTCCAACAAAGAATAGCTCACATTGCTAATATACACATAAGAAGCAAAGAGATCAAAAAAGGCAACCTTGTTATCCGAAAGGCCGAATTTGAGCCAAGAAAGCCATCAAAAGGGGTACTTCGGGCAAACTGGAGTGGACCTTATTTGGTCCTCGACGAAGTCCAGCCAGGGGTCTACAAATTAGGTGATACCGAGGGAATAGAGTTGAAAAATACTTGGCATTCAGACTCTTTGAAAAAATTCTACACTTAGACATTTTTTTAGAAAGAAAACTTGTAATCACTTCTCCCCAAAGTAGTCAATAAAAACACAGGCCAAATATGGTCGCGTTACCGAAAAAAGGTTCCTTAATGGTTTTCCTTTAGGAACTAATTCCTTGTTGGAGTCTAAAGAACACGGTGAAGTACCGCAAAAGGTCTAAAATGACTCTTTTCGAAGAAATAAGTACGAACGTTTGCCAAGAATACACACTTAGGATTACACTAATTTCTGAAGAATCGCATTCGAAAGGAAGAATGTAGATTGGAGGAAAAATCTTCATTAAAAATCTTAACGAAGTAAAAAGGAGTAGGATTACAAAAAAGAAAGAAGAAGCCTAAGGCTAAGCAAGGGCATCCGACGTCTTTTCGGCGTCATCATCTTCAATTGGCTCAGCCAGAGACACGGGCCCGGCAGGTGGAAGATTGAGAAACTCTTGCTCAGACCATGTCCACCTGGGCTCTTCGAGGAAATCCAGAGCAGACAGGTGGGAGAGGTCAAGCTCAGGGTACCAAAGAAGGTCCTAATCACGCGCCAAGTAGAAGCCGTCTTGATAAGACACCTTCATCATCTGGTTAGACTGATCCTTCCCGGATCTGAAGGCTGTGAGCTCAGCAATCTTCCCCTTCAGCTTCTTCTTCTTCTTACTTTTTGCCTCCTTCTTCAGAGAGTCAACCTCAGCCTGGAGATTGGCATTCAAAGCTAGCGCCTTCATAAGGTTCTTGCTATCTTCAACGTTCTCTTTCCGAAGGGCCTCATTCTCCGAAAAGAGAACGGCACACCTTGAGCCAAGATCCTCGACCTTGGCTGTGAAGTCGACAAGGAGCTCCTGCTTACTCACCGCGAGCTCGGCCCAAAGATTTACAATATTCTCCTTGGCGATCTTGTTCAACTCGCTGTGCTTAAGGACGTATTTGGCACAGAACTCCTTCGTCTTGTGCAAAGAATCTTCAGACCGAGAATGGGACTCCGTTTGCTTTGCCGCCCAGGCATGGAAGTACTCGCTATATGCCAAAAGCTGCAAAAAAGAGGTCCCCAAATGAGTATCAGAAGACGGTAGAAACTTAGAAGAAAATTTTTCTAAGTAAGAGAGAAAAGAAAACTACCTAGGTGGCGGCATGCTCGGTCATCCTCGCCGCGATGATCTCTTCATTAGGGCATTCGATGACAAGCGACTAGAAAGTGGCATTGGTCATCACCCCCGTCACCATTTGGGGAGCCATCAGCTGGCTATCTTCAGAGAAAAAATTCATATCCTCTGTGAACGTCCAGAAGGGCTCATTCGGCACCTTATCCTGCAGGATCCGCTTGTCCGAAGAGCCCTCCGACGAGCATGAGTCTCCATCCAGGGAGCAGCAGGCATTTCCTCTGCAATATCACGCCGAAGTGCCGTCAGTACATCATCCCTTAGCCATTCATCTAAAAAATCATAGATGCAAAAAATACTAAGACTTGTAGAGGAATGGCTAAGGAACAAACCTGGTGGAACTTCGGCGACGTCGTCTTCAGACTCACCCCCATGGACTTCGCCAGGAACATTTTCCCCTTCCTCTTTCTACTCTGTTCGAGCTCCTGAGCAGACCTTTGCTCGGCCGAAGTCTCGGCAATAAGAACGGGGCTTAGTGCTGCCCCGAGGAGGGCGGGATCCGGAGGAGGATCCACTGGGCTCAGAGGTTGGGTAGGGGACTCATCTTGCACCTCAACCACATCTTCGAGGGGAGGAGGAGTGGCAGCCTTAGCTTTCTTGGACCTAGAAGGTCCGCCGGCCATTTTCTTCCTCTTGTCAAACGCCTTTTTGTGCGCTTGCTCCCCCCTTTCAGCCTGGCCGAGGAAGAGCGACTTATAGAAGTCAGCAGATTGATCACCCATCTCTGCAAAAGTGCAAAATATCAGTGTAAGTCCAAAAGGAAAACAGATATCAAACCTGAAAAAGTGACTTACTCTCGACAAAGGCCTCATATGAAATTTCACCCCGAAGGAGCATGACTATCCAAGCCTTCTTCCCCGGAAGAACGGCCACGGGCATGCCGGGGTCACTCTTGTGCGCATTCACCACTCCTAGTTCCCAAAGGACCTTTTCGGTCACGAGGTCCCACTTGATGGGAAAAGGGTAGAATGAACGTGGAGGGACCTCGGGGTCCCAATCTGCCATAGCCCAGATAAGTCTATCAAACTTATCAAACTCGGCAAACAGCTCTGGAATTAGGAGCTTCTGGGGGTCGACGACGTCAATCTTCAGGGTCCCCGAAGCCCCTCTGATCGGCATGTGGCTCCAAACCTCGGGGACTGACAGGAAGAAAAACTTCTTCTGCCACCCTCGCCAGTTGTCCTTGTTGTCGAAAGTAAAGGTACATTTTTTACTTCCGATCCTCGGGGAAGCAGGAAGTAAAAGCCGCCCTTCGAGACCGGGTGGAGTTTGTAATACTGCATAAAGAAAAGAAAGTGGGGGTTTATCTTAAACACCCCACACATGTAGAGGAAGGAATTGAAGTAAGAGTAAGAATTTGGGGGGAGTTTGTTCACGGCAATCCCGTGGAATTTGAAAAATTCGCATATCATCCAATGGGGAGGATACCGAAGACCAACTTTCAGCTGAGCTCGGTAAATGGTAACCTCACTCGAGAAAGCCGAATAATCGTACGTAACCGAGATAGGTCACTTCGGGACGATGTAAGAAAGAAGGTAATATTTGGCCATCCACTTCGTCATTTTTTCCGAAGTGGTACAGTAGGGATGAGACTCAAGGGAGAGAAAACTTTCAGGGAGAGGCCGGACAGTCATCAATAGGGTCGGATTCGACATTTTCTGAAAAAAATAACGACGACCTCGGCAAAAATAGAGGAAGGAAACAGGAAGACATCGGAAAAACAACCTCGGAAGAAAAAAGAGAAAGCTACAAAAGGGAACACCCACCGAAGGTCTTGCCAAAATTAGGGTTCCTGGACACCGTCGTGAGGGTTGACGGAAATCGCTCCGCTGTAGAATCCGCCACCGGAGGAAGGAAAAAGACAATAGAGAACTCTAGAGCAAATAAGAGCAAAAGGGAGGAGTGTGACAAGAAATGAGGTGAAAAGTGCTTATATAGACCGAAGGGGGTAAGCGAAGCATCGTCATTATTGCCTCTTGAAGGCAAAGAGATGTAATTAACACAACCGACGTAACCACCTGCCCTTCATCAACAGCCACGTGTAAGCTGATGCGAAAAACGAGGGCACGCCCCTGACAGCTAGCAAGCCTATATAGCGCTTCCCAAAGCATCGTACCCGTCTGAATGAGAAAATGAAATGATCGCACCCTTCTGACAAAGGCCTCGACAGGAGCGCCAGGAACATCGCTCAAACTTCAAAGAATTCCTAAGAGCCTCACAAACCGAAGACGCATCTTTGAATTTTCAGAGGGGGGGCATATGATAGCTGAAGGGCAATCGCCCCCAAAGGATCCCGCGTGTATACGGCATCTTAGGCCAATGCATCACCTTTGACCAAGAACAGGCAATTAAACCTCAATAAAGGGAACACCTTAAGCACCCTCGGGCAAGTCGGATAAACCTCACTTCCGGGAACACGTCAGACCAACTTCGGTCATAAAGGATTATTACTCCCCTTGAGGAAAACCTCGGAATGACTCCGCGCGTCCAAGTCCACCTTCGGATATTCTCAAGTCCACCTTCGGAACATATCCTCGAGAATATCATCACCAAGGACCTGAACCTAACCTCGGGAAAGTCTAGCCGGAGATATCTCATATAAACAAAGAGACCTCCCTCAGAAGATGTTTTCCCCTCCAGGATACCCCTGGACTTTTCGGGAGTTTGGTCACCTAGAAGGGCTACGAGGACATACGACTAGATGGCTTAGAAGTCTCTGACACACTGTACTTGTACGGCCCCCAACACGCTGCCCCCAAACACACTCTGACATGCCGTTGTCGAGCAACACAAGCTTTCGGCCGAATGGCCTATGATCGGCTAAAAGCCCCCTAAAGGTACGAATCACATCTAGCCGGACACGTGTCATGATCTGGGCAGCTTGTGGCAAGCGAACCTCTCCTGTCTACCTCTTATAAATATGTGGGAGGCATCGCAGGTAAGGGAACTCTCTCTCACTCTCTCGGCAGAGGATTACCTGCACCTCCTTTACTTACTAGACACTGACTTGGGCGTCGGAGATTCCTCCCCGGAAAAACACTCCGGGGACCTCCTAACCCTTACTTTCTGTGACTTCCAGGTGATCCTCTCAGAACAAATTCTTTCCGGACCACCTTGCACTTCCGCAAGTTCCTGCCACCCTCACCATGACACACAGTGGAGATGCTGATGGGCATCACTTCCGAAAGTCCCATAAAATATAAGAGTTTCCTTGAGTTTTGTAGAGTTTTAAGGTTGCTTGTGCAACAAGCAAGGAAACTATGTTGCAAATGAGCATAACTAAGTACCACTAGCTCAGGTGAGAGGTTTAGAACCCTTGTCGGCCTAGCCGTGCCGTAGCCACGAGCTCGCAAGGTGAAACCTTGTTCATCTAGTCTACATCAAAGAGGTCTTGTGACCTAGTCTACAAAGTTCCACCATAATTCCCCTGCACAACGACTATGGGAAGGTACATGATTGCATCCAGTAAGCTTCGGCTTGCTAGGAGCGGGTTAGTGATCAGAACTCGCTAGGCACGGAGTGATGCACCGTGAGGAGGACTAGTTGAGGAGAGGTCTTTATGGCCTAGTTATATGTGCATATAAGAGACCCTCATGCTGTGTGAGCTCGCAGCAAGTTTACATATGTTCATCATATGTCTAGTCCTAGTAATTTTCTTGCAGGTACACTGAAGACCCCTTACTGAGAATTGTCAAATTCTCACTCCCTAGTTTTGTTATGCAGATACTGAGGTTGCTGGACCGGGTAATCGTTGAGGATTATCGCGGTAGTGTTCTTTTGTGTGTACAGGTATGACATTTGAGAATATTGATGATTCTAGTATATTCAGTTGGCTTGTTGGTCAAGTCACAGTACTAACTAGTATCTTTTTTTAGCTGCAGAGCCTAGTAGCACTTAGCAAAGGACTTTTGAGACTCGCCACTGGGATTAGTATCTAAGGTGGGAGTTAAGTCAAAGAGATCTCAGTAGAGGCTTGTTTTTATATAGTACTTTTAGTGGCCTCCATAATCTATGTTATGAGGAGTCCTCGATGATGGGTTTCGGGAGCCAAACAGTGCAGCGGAATTTAACCGAAACCCTCCAGGATCCTGGGAAACGGGGTAAACCGGGTGTTCAAAAATTTTCATACCTAATTTTCGATTGAGATCTCTTACTCAACTGTAGAGTCGAATCACAAAACCTAAACAGTTGACGTGTTCAGGCTCTCTATGGTATCCACACGAGCCTCTCGGGATCACCATGCTTCCACCACGTCCCGGCAGATGCGTTTCTCTTGCGCTCGTAGTGCTAGCTTGCGTTCTCCAAGGAATTACAAGAGAAGAGTGTGGCTGTCCTTTTTGGGGGCTAGGGCAAGGTGACCTGCGAATTTCTCACTAGAAGTTGTATTTATAGTGAGACTCAACTTCTAGGCCTAATGGGTTTCAAAGCCCTAATCCAATTAGGATTTAATTTCGGGCATAATAATGGCTCAACTCTTTGGCCCATTATTAATACGAAATTAAAGTGAAACCATAACCCAAATAATTAGCCCATGCACTCTAATGATCCAAATAGCTCTATGTGTGCGACCCAATAGGCTATTGCCACATTGGCAATGATCATAAATCACATTTATGATCATAAGCAATGAGCGGTGTCTAGCAACACATCATTGCTACCCAAGTGACAAGATTGTCGATGATTCGACTAAACCTTTATGATCATCACCAATATATGCCATTGTCCCTTTGTCCAAGATATCAAGACTAAGCACGAGACATGGAATGTGTCACTCTCGTATAGCCCAATCTTTGGTTTCTTGATTACCGAGTAGACAAACTTAAATTGATGACATTGATAACATATATCAACTCATCCGAGCATGGCCATGCATTTTCTAACTCTCACTCTATCAAGGGGCCCGAAGATATCACTCCTATTACATAGGAGGGACAAATCCCATCTTGATCATACAAATCCCTCTGCATGATATGTGACATACCCAATGACCTCCTTCAAGTTCACTCAGTTATGAGCAACAAAGGAAAGTATCAAAGTATGTGACTCACAAGTAGGGAACCTTGATGATCTTAGGTCGAAGGACTACATATACCATGATCACTATGAGAATCACTTATGACACTCATATAACGATCCATGTAGTGTTCTCATGGTGGGTCGGTCCAGTACACAAGTTCTCCAACTTGTACCCATATGTAGACTACATATCTCATATTAGTCTCCACATATGCTAGTCGTTATGTATTATTGCAACCCGCTCCACAATAATACTAGACCAGGGACGTTTAAGAATATCATTATTCTAGGGTTACAATTATGTTTGTTAAGTTACGCAGAAACAAAACAACAAACATAATTGTTGGATTAATGCCTTAATAAAATATCATGACTCAATGTGCAAAAATACAATCATCTCATGATTGGCTTTTGAGCACAACACTAACACTTGACTCCAGGATTGCTCTTGGGTGAGGGCATTTGTCTACTTTGTGTATGAATGTTCTCACAATTTGTTATGTGTAGTAAACTCACACAAATGTTGATTTTGTATGCTTTGACTGTTTGTATTTATTTTGTGTAGAAATTACTTGGCCAAGTTAATGTTTTATGGTTTTAATAAACCAAGTCAAAGCATGAAGAGCATGCATATTGCAAATTCTAGGATAATCAACTAGTATAATGGGATTTAATCCGCACACATACACAACTAGCCAATTTTAATCCACCGTGAGACCAGCTCTCACAGGGCTTCCTGGCAGGGGCCAAGGACGGTCGTGTCACTCAAGAAGGACCTGGAGGACTTGAAGGTAGATAAGGTAAAGTCTGATGAGGTGACTAAGTCCTCTTATCAGGACGGTTTTTGCCTTGCTCGCCACCAAGTCCTGTCCAAGTTTCCTGAGCTTGACCTTTCCTTTATGGTGGCTCTGGGCATTCCCAAATGATTATTGTAAAACCAAGAGTTTTTCATTTATAACCCTCATTTGCCCGCAAGTGTACGGAGTCGTCATGTACTACAATGCAAATATAGGTATCGTCCCAAGGGATAATGAGATTTTTTTTTTTTACCAAGAATTGAAATTTAATTACTCGAGCTACCTAATTAACCGACGATAAGTATTGAAATAGAGAGAATTAAGCTCCTAATCACTAAGCACTAGAAGATGAAAGGCTCTAAAGATGCACTAAGTACTAAAATAGACTTGTGAAATGGGCTAAAAATGGGAAAACTATCTCTCTAGAATTCCACCCCCTTCCTTGCTACCCAAGATAAATAAGGCCCTAAGGTGGACTCCCCTTGTGTGGTAATGGGGTACAAAGTTCAAAACCTCATCTCCCAAGATAAGATTTTGCTCACTAAAGATTAAACAAGGCAATACTCAACCTCAAGCTTTAACCTAAGGTGGATTAAGCCTTAATCCCTCCTTAAACACCTAATGGATTCCTAAATTACCTCTAATCCAATAGACCCATTATGCCCCCTTCCTTCTCTTTCCGTCACCTAATAATCCTCTCTGAAGGACTAAGTGAATTAGTAAAATGTGTATGAAGGCCTTTCAACACATAACAATTAGCTCAAGAAAAGGCAACACAAGTAATCCACATTCATCAAATATAAATGGAAATCCATTGAATAGCAAGGTCAAGTAGTGTCATCCTAAGGAGATATGAGCAACTACTCACAATCCAACATGATGTTCAACAATGAAGCAATAAACAAACTAACTATAAGAATCCAACAAAAAGAGAAAAAGAAAAGAGGAAACCCAAGATGGACCTTAAGAATCTAAGCCTCCTTGACTCTAGTTTCCTTTTCCACGCTTTAAAACTCCGTCCAAAATGGTGGAGATCCCCAGAAAATGATGTGAAGAAGATGATGCCAAGGTGGGTGTCCTTTGGGCTCTTCCTTCCTTTTTCTATTTATACCTTAGGTCATTTCCCTCTTTGATTCCTCTTCCCAAAACCCTAAAGGGATAAGAATCCCTCTCCAAGGCCAGGTCACCAGGTAGGAAGTGTGGGGGACCATCTAAATATTGAGATTCGGCAAAACAGAGCAGGCGTTGGCGACGCGTCGCCAACTGGGTCGAATTGCTGGTAACTGATGAAAAATGGACAGAACATTGCTAACGTTGGCAACGCGTCGCCAACTGTCGCAAAATTCTGGCGGCGCGTCGCCAGCCTCGATTTCCAACTTCCACTGCTTCACTTGCCAAAACTCCATCTCGCTTCATCCCGCCCCAATCCGCCATGTCCACAGCACCATCCCACCTGTAGAAAGATAATGAAAGCAAGAAAAACTAAGATAAACGGGAAGAGATGCAAGTAATTAGTGATCAAAGTTACCAAAAAGCAACAACTTTGACTGTTGAATTAAGCACTCAACAAACTCCCCCAAACTTAAACCTAAGCTAGTCCCTAGCGCCCTAACCTAGAAAAACTAAACACAACAAAACATAGAAACTACAATGTCAGCCAATTATCACACATGAACCTCAATGATTCACTAGTTTAACTTCAAAAGAAGAAATGGTGATTAAAGAAACAAAAGTTTTGCTACTTAAGGTGGAGCCCTTGAGGGTATGACCCTCAACACTTAAGCTCTATTCCTGCTAAAGGAGTTGTGCTATATAACTCGACGCTTATACTATGCTTCTTTCCATAGGCTTGTAAGAGGATCCAACTTTCCCTACGATATCCTTCTACGGCAAGTTGTATAAAACTCAAACCTCAAATGATTTTTTGAAAGGTTGCAACGGGTTTGGGCTAGGAAAAGAGGAGGAACTGGTTGAAGGCTTTCTAAGTGGAGCTAGTGAGGTGAAGAAAACTAAATTGAGGGCTTAAAAGAAACTATCAAATTAAATAAGCGTCAACCCATCGTCCACCAACACATTACACCACTTAACCAACTACTATTTCCTCTTCATGTATTTCACCGTTTAGCAAGTGTACAAATAGGAGCTCTGCCTATACCCAAGCTTCTAACTTTATACAATCCAAGGTGATTTTATTTTTTAAATCATACTCATGTCTCAAGCATATTTTTTTTAGCTGTGATCAACTCTTGCCTTAAAAGAAGACCCCAACCTACTTCGATACTACGAAACAGCGGAGTAATATATTTTTTTGTTCATTTTCTGTTAACATTGAACCCCTAAACTTGCCTTTATTTCACCACTGTAATCAACTCAATGCAGCCTTTTCTAAGCCCATGATTTACATTTTCCACCTCAGGTAAAAGCAAGGATATAAAGAGGGTGAGCGCTCAGAATATGGGTGAAACAATCAAAAGATAATCAATTAGGCACAAAGGGGCTCACTATGAGAAAGCATGATAAGGTTGCTATTTGGCAGACAGGTTCATCCTCTGAAACCAAACGAGCTTAAAGTTTTATACAACTACTATGGGTTGCCGGGTCCTCAAACAAGTTCTAGATCGGAACATAGTATAAAAATCTCAAAAGAGAACAAGTTCCTCGCACAACTCCCAAGCTCACAACATCACACTATAAAGGTTCCACCAAAAATTTCAAAACTAACTTTCAAAATTCATCAAAACTTCAAGAGAGTAAAACTAGCGACCATATCCATCCACATGCAACAATGGTTTCCATTGGGTCCTAAAAAAAATCAACCTATATGCTTCTACATGCAACCTATCAAGATTAAATAAGAGAAAAACATGAAAGAAACAGACACCATAAATGAAACAATCACAATCAACCTAAAACTCAAGAACGCAACTTAGTCTAAAAACAATGGCACAAACAAGGAATGTCAAGCATGACTATCAAACAGACCCCCCAAACTTAAGCATAACATTGTCTTTAATGGAAAGGATTTTGTTCAAGAATCATACCTAGGGTGGATGTTCCCGCCCCCACTAATCCTCGCCCATGTGATCTTGGCTGGAAGAGCCGCCGGCCGAAAAGAAAGAAGATGGACCCTCAGACGGGTCTCGGGGAGGTCTAAAATGGGGGTAGAAAAGAGGTGGATGGTCGGAGGGGTGCAACATGTACCACTAGTACGCTGAGGGGTGGAAATGTAGGGGGATAGGTTGGAAATAGGGTATTCTTGAGGTAGGTTCTGCTGCTGTTGCTGGTGGCGCCAACGGACTTGGCTAGAAAGTGATTCCTGCTTGCCAGTGAGAAGAGATATGCGTTCACGCATCTCTTTAGCAAAAGAGCTGAAGGTGCCACCGACCGATTCGAACTGGGCTACCGACTCTTCGTGCTGCTCTCTCATAAGGATGTTCATCTTGTTAAGTGCCACGGCCAATGATGCCAGGGTAGTGGTAGCGGGGTTGACCAGCTGGTCAGAAGCCCCCTAGCTCCTCTCCTCCCTGAAACTGCTCTTCCTCCTCTTCTTCTTCTTCAACTTGCTCTTGCTCATGCGCAACATCTTCCTCATCCTCCGAAGCTCTCTCTTGGATCCCATCCGATGCCCCACTGAGTTTGTCTACTGAGATTGGCCGTATGACCAAAGATACCATCAAGGGATCCTCCAAGTCGACACCGGCCCTTAAAAGCAAACTTGTGATTAGTTGTGGGAAAGGTAGGTTCTCCCGTTTCTATTTTCCTACCTGGAGGATATGTTTGAAGATGAAGTGGCCGACATCTCTTTGAAAGTCGCATGCAAGGCAGTATAGGATCTCCAAGTGATCCTGGGTGACCTCCCGAACATGAGGTGTCGGGACGAGGTGGGAGGAGATAAAGTAGTTCCATGCTTTCATCTTAGGTGGGAGGACTGCAGAGCTGGAATAGATTTTCCTGTGAGACTAGTCCTTACTCAAGGTCCAGTTGACTGGGTGACCACACACTAATTAAGCCATCTGCTCAAAAGAGGCTTCATTGACTGATCCTCCAATCAAGGGGTTAATCTAAAGCAAGCTGTTGATAGTTGCGTCGTCGTAGTGCATACTGTGCTGCCTCACAAAGCAAACCTTCACCCGACGATTCAGATAATATGCTCCCATCAAGTTGCGTAGAACTCCACGATTAGTGTTTTTGGCACCTCAGCCTGAGGATGAGTAACCTAGTACAGCCATCCTCGCCTCTCCACCACTCTCAGAATGCCCTCATTTTTTTTCTTAGAGAAGTCAAAACCCCGCTCCGGTGTCCACTTGTGAGTCGAGAACCCTTCGAAATAGTTGCTCGCCCAAGCAAAAACAAAGCGGTTCTTTTCGTAAGGAGGTTCTGGAGGCTCCTCCTCATGGATCCTTTTTCCTCTTCCCTTTTTTTTAAGAGAATGAACTAGCACTGACTTGTGAGGCATGTTTCCTAGAAAACCAAACAACGTTCAATTCAAATTCCTTCACATGAAAATTTAAGGGACACAGAATTAGCATTTACGACCACAAATACAAGTCCAACTTGAAAAATCACACAAGAAAAGCTCATGCAACATTGAGGTATTTCATTGCCCATTTCATGTTCATACTAGTATCTTGGAGCATTCTAGGAAATTGTTCTAAGTGTTGTTAGGCCCAAGCATGTTGGGATTAGGCAACCATGCAATACATACTTGCTAAACGAGCAGTTCATCAAGGAAAACAAAGTCTAGGCCAAAAGGTGTATGCTCATAAACATGCTAGCATAGGAATCCCCATCATAGTCCATACAAAAATCTTGCTCTTGGTACATATGAAAAGCATGTTTCCGGGTGTAATCCAATGGCACAGACTTGCAATATGCAATACCTAGATGCAACCTACACAAAGAATTGAGGGAAACTAGAAGCACATGAAGCTACATTGTTGTGCAAAGTACCTATGGAGGACTTTGAGTTACACTTTTCCAGAAACAAACAAACGTAAAATTCAAGCACCCTAGAGCAAATTGGTTGAAATTCAAGGTTGACCCACTCCTATTTCAAGTAGATAACAAGTTTAGAATCCCCCAACCAACAAGAGAAAGCATCATGAAAAAATTGCCATGAAAAATTCGTGGCCCTCTTTGTGGGCAACTTTCTAATCATGGTTTGCATTCTAAAACCACAATCCAATGCAGAAAACACTCCCAATACATACATATATTCAACGTAGATCAAAATCATGCAAGAAATCCATAAAAATCAAGTGCAATCAATCAATTTCAGGAACCCCGCAAGCATGTGTGATTCGCATCCAATAACGCATCAACAAGAAAAAGAGAAGAGGAAGAAGATGAAGAGGAACTTACTTGCTTCGGATCTTGAAAGGAGAAACCAACAAGAAAATCGAACCGTGAGGCTTACGGAAGGGCTAGGGTTTGAGAGTTGAGAGGTTCTTTGTGGAGGAGTAAGGTAAAAAGTGAAGAGAAGTGAAAAAAATCGAAGTTAAAATAGCAGTTCAGGTATCGGTGACGCATTGCCAATCTGGATGAAATTCTGGCAACGTGTCGCCAATGTTATGAGCATTCTATGATTTTTTTAGCAAATTGGCGATGCGAATTCCGGCAACGCGTCTTCACAGTTATGACCATTCTGTGAACTTTTACCTGTAACTTGGCAACGCGTCACCAGTGTTGGGAACTCACCCTTATTTTTAAAAAATTTTGCAATCTAACCCATAACTTCCTATACTGACTCTCGTACCACATGAACAATCAAAGCATTGTACCTCCCCAAGTTGAAATAGTGTTGTTCATCCCCATTCTTTTTGTTTCTTCCAATGGCTCTTCCAACCCTGCAACACACATTGAAACACCAAATAACCACAAAAGCAAAAAGAAAACACAAAATAACTCATGGAAGTGAAAAGAAAAGGGAATGGAAATCGGGTTACTTCCCGACTAGCGCTTGATTTTACGCCTCTAGCTAGGTGCCTTTGACAATTCCTTCAAGGGTCGGGTTCAGCCAAAATCAATTAGCCAATGTGCCGAAGTTCATCACCATAGTAGGCTTTTACTTGTTGTCCATTGACTTGAAAGATGGATCCATCGTGACCTTTAAGCTCCACTGCTCCATATGGCTTCACTTTAACCACCTCAAAAGGTCTCGACCACTTGGATTTTAACTTTCTCGGGAAGAGCCTCAACCTTGAATTAAAAAGCAGCACTTTTTGACCCGGTTGGAACTCTTTCTTCATAAGCATCTTATCATGCCAAATCTTCATTCTCTCCTTGTAAACCCTTGTATTCTCATAAGCGTCAAGGTGGATTTCCTCCAACTCATCCAATTGGATAGCTCTCTTCTCTTGAGCACTCTTCAACTCGAAATTCATCTTCTTTACTGCCCAATATGACTTGTGCTCCAATTTCACTGGCAGGGGGTGAGCCTTCCCAAACACAAGGCGATATGGAAACATTCCAATAGGTGTCTTGAATGCCGTCCTATATGCCTAAAGTGCATCACTCAACTTTTGTGACCAATCTTTTCTATTGATGCCCACCGTTTTTTCCAATATTTTCTTGATCTCCCGATTTGAAATTTCAGCTTGACCATTCATTTGGGGATGATAGGGAAGTGACACTTTATGCCGCACACCATACTTCACTAGAGCTTAAGCCAAAGTCTTGTTGATGAAGTGAGATCCCTCGTCGGAGATAATCACTCTAGGTGTTCCAAACCTTGCAAAAATATTCCTTTCAAGGAACTTGACAACCACATTAGCATCACAAGAAGGGGTGGCAATGGCTTCCAACCATTTAGAAACATAATCAACCGCAAGCAAGATATAATGATTGCCAAATGAGGGAGGAAAAGGTCCCATAAAATCTATATCCCATAAATCAAACACTTCTACCCCAAGAATATTTTGCAATGGCATTTCATCTTTCCTAGAAATGTTTCCTAACCTTTGGCATCGATCACATGTCTTTACAAAAGTATATGCATCCTTAAATAAAGATGGCCAATAATAACCGGTTTTAATACTTTACTTGCTGTATTGGAAGCTCCAAAGTGGTCGCCACATGGTGAGGAGTAGCAATGGTGGAGAAAATCCTTTACCTCATCGTTTGATATGCATCTCCTTATAATTTGGTCAGCGCACCGGTTGAAAAAAAAGGCTCATCCCAAAGATAATGTTTGACATCGGCTTGAAACTTCTTCTTTTCTTGGTAAGACAAGTTTGGTGGGAAGACTCCACAAGCTAGGTAATTCACATAATCCACATACCATGGCATCTTGCCTTCCACTTTGAATAGACTTTCATACAGGAAGTGCTCTTGAATAGGTCTCTCTAGAGGTTGCTCTTGGCCTTCCAATTTAGATAGGTGGTCGGCCACAAGGTTCTCACATCCCTTCTTGTCCTTCACCTCCAAATCAAATTCTTAGAGCAAGAGAATCCATCTTATAAGTCTTGGTTTGACATCTTTCTTGGTGAACAAATATCTAATTGCCGCATGATCAGTGTGAACCACAACTTTAGAACCCACAATGTAAGACCGAAACTTATCCACCATATAAACCACCGCCAAGAGCTCCTTCTCCGTTGTGGTGTAATTTTGTTGAGCTCCATCCAAGGTTTTGCTAGCATAATAAATAACTCAAAAAATCTTTTCCTTCCTTTGTCCCAACACCGCTCCAACAGTGAAATCGCTAGCATCACACATGATTTCAAATGGTTCCTCCCAATTAGGTGCTACCACCACCGATGCACTCACCAATTTCTCCTTCAAGATCTTGAATGCTTCCAAGCAACTTTCATCAAAATGAAATGTCACATCCTTCTCAAGCAAGTTGCATAAGGGCTTAGCAATTTTAGAAAAATCCTTTATAAATCTCCGGTAAAAATCGGCATGCCCTAAGAAACTTCGCACCCCTTTCACATTGGAGGAAGGTGGTAGCTTTTCAATGGCCACAATCTTGGCTCTATCCACTTCCATGCCTTCACAAGAAATTTTGTGCCCAAGCACTATACCCGAGCTAACCATGAAATGACACTTCTCCCAATTCAAAGCTAAAATATTTTTTTGACATCTCTTTAAGACAAGAGCTAAGTTATCTAAACATGCATCAAAAGAATCACCAAAGACCGAAAAATTATCCATAAATACCTCCATGCATTTTTTCACCATGTCCGAAAAGGTGGCCGTCATACATCGTTAAAAGGTTGCCAGCGCATTGCAAAGTACAAATGGCATTCTTTGAAATATGTACCCCAAGGACTAGTGAAAGTAGTATTCTCTTGATCCTCCTGTGCTATCACAATTTGGTTATAACCCGAATACCCATCCAAGAAGCAATAAAACTTTTGCCCCGCCAACCTATCTAATATTTGATCAATAAAAGGAAGAGGGAAATGATCTTTCTGGGTAGCCTTGTTGAGCTTCCGATAATCGAAACACACTTTCCATTTGGTAACCAACCGTGTAGAGATCCATTCATTGTTGTTATTGCCCACCACAGTTGTACCACCCTTTTTAGGCACCACTTGCACCAGGCTTACCCAATGGGAATCTGAGATTGGATAGATAATACCGACATTGAGCAACTTCACAATTTCCTTTTTTACTACTTCCTTCATCTTTGAATTTAACCTTCTTTGAGCTTCAATGGAAGGCTTAAAATCATCTTCCATAAGGATCTTGTGCATGCAAATTTCCGGGCTAATTCCTTTGATGTCGAAGATGGACCAAGCTATTGCCCCTCTATGCTCCCTCAAAAATCGAACCAATTTCTCTTCCTCCAAAGTAGTCAATGTAGAAGAAATAATCACCGGAAGAGAACCCCCATTACCAAGATAGACATATTTGAGATCTTTCGGTAGTGGCTTCAAGTCCAACTTAGGCTCTTCCTTGAAATCAGAAGATAAAAGTTGTTCTACCCTTTTTCTTGGAGATTGCAACTTCCCATAAGAATTAAGGGTAACTAAGGTGCTCATTACTTCATAGTCTTCCTTACCACAAGGATTTCCACAAACAAGTGCTCTCCCAATGGGGTCCTCTATAAGCAATAAATAACTTTTCTCTTCAATACAAGAGTCAATCACATCAACCATAAAACACTTGGGCACCTCATCATCAATAGATTTCATGGCTTGAGCAAGATTGAAAGTAATTTTCTCATCATTAGTTCTCAAACTAAGATTACATTTTTCCACATTTATCACGGCTTTCTCGGTAGCTAGAAATGGTCTCTTAAGTATAATTGGCATGTTTCGATCTTCCTCCATATCCAACACTACAAAGTCCACCGGGAATATAAACTTGACGACCTTAACCAAAACTCCTTTTGGAAAGGTGAATGATCTATCCGCCAATTGAAGACAAATCGATGAAGGCTTCACCTCTCCAAGACCAAGGCTCCTACAAATAGATAATGGCATCAAGTTAATACTAGCCCCAATGTCGCATAAAGCCTTGTCACAATGGAAAGACCCAATGTCTAGAGGAACGGTGAAACTCCCCAGGTCTTTGAGTTTTTGAGGCATCTTCCTTTGTATGATGGCACTTGCTTCTTCTTTCATCAAGATGAGTTCATTATCAAGGAACTTGCTCTTTTTAGTAATTAACTCCTTGAGGAACTTAGCATAAGAAGGCATTTGATTTAATGCTTCTAAGAAAGGGATGTTGATCTCCAATTTTTTGAATATTTCTAAACACTTTATAAATTGAGTATCCTCCTTCTTGGGTTTGAACCTTTGGGGCTATGGAAGACTAGGAATATGTTTGGGTGCTTCCGCTTGTGTGGGCACATTTCTTGCCTCTTCCTTTGAAGTGGCTTCCTCACCTCTTGGTGGAGACACTTGAACATCATCAACACTCTCCGGTAAGGCGGGTCCTTGGAGAGGATAGTCTTCTTGAATGGGTGGCTCCTTGGATTGTGTTACCACATACCTCCCACTTCTTAGAGTAATAACTTGGCAAGACTCCTTTGGGTTGACATCCGTACACTAGGTAAGTGACACAGCCGTCCTTAGCCCCTGCCTAGAAAGCCCTGTGAGAGCTAGTCTCACGATGGTTGAAATTGGCTAGTTGTATATGTGTGTTGATTAAATCCCATGACACTAGTGTATTATCCTAGAATATGCAGTATGCATGCTCTTCATGCTTTGACTTGGATTAATAAAAACATAAATGTTAACTTGGCCAAGAATTTCTATAGAAAATAAGTACAAATAGCCAAAGCATACAAATCAACATTTACGTGAGTTTACTACACTTAACAACTCGTGAGAACATTCATACATAAAGTAGACTAATGCCCTCACCTAAGAGTAGCCCTAGAGTCTAGGACACTTCATAACATAGACTATGGAGGCAACTAAAAGTACTATATAAATACAAGCCTCTACTGACATCTTCTTGAACTAACTCCCACCTTGGATGGAAATCCCAATGGCGAGTCTCAAAAGTCCTTGCCCAAGTGCTACTAGGCTCTGCAGCCAAAGGAAGACACTAGTTAGTACTGTTACTTGACCAACAATCTAACTAAGTATACTAGAATCATTAATATTTTCACGAGTACAATACCTGTACAAAAGCTACTACCGCGATAACCCTCAGCGGTTTCCCGGCCCAGCAACTTCAGTATCTGCATAACATAACTAGGGAGTGAGAATTCAACATTTTCAGTAAAGGGTCTTTTGTGTACCTGCACAAAAATTACTAGGACTCTACATATGATAACATATGTAACTTGCTGTGAGCTCACACAGCATGAGGGTCTGATATATGCACATATATCTAGGCCTTTAAGACCTCTCCTCAAACTAGTCCTCCTCATGGGGCATCACTCTGTGCCTAGTGAGTTCTGATCACTAACTCGCGCCTAGTAAGCTGTAGCTTTCTGATTCAATCATGTAGCCTTCCCTCAGTTGTTATGCAGGGGAACTTGTTAGTATTGTGCCCAAAAAGCCAATCATGAGATGATTGTATTTTTGCACATTGAGTCATGATATTTTATTGAGGCATTAATCCAGCAATTATGTTTGTTGTTTTGTTTCTGCGTAACGTAATAAGCATAATTGTAACCCTAGAATAATGATATTCTTAAACGTCCCTAGTCTAGTATTATTGTGGAGCGGGTTGCAATAATACATAATGACTAGCATATGTGGAGACTAATATGAGATATCTAGTCTACATATGGGTACAAGTTGGAGAACTTGTGTACTGGACCGACCCACCATGAGAACACTTCATGGATCGTTATATGAGTGTCATAAGTGATTCTCATAGTGATCATGGTATATGTAGTCCTTCGACCTAAGATCAACAAGGTTCCCTACATGTGAGTCACATACTTTGATACTTTCCTTTGTTGCTCGTAACTGAGTGAACTTGAAGGAGGTCATTGGGTATGTCACATATCATGCGGAGGGATTTGTATGATCAAGATGGGATTTGTCCCTCCTATGTAACGGGAGTGATATCTTTGGGCCCCTTGATAGAGTGAGACTTAGAAAATGCATGGCCATGCTTCGATGAGTTGATATATGATATCAATGTCGTCAGTTTAAGTTGGTCTACTCGGTAATCAAGAAACCAAAGATTGGGCTATACGAGAGTGACACATTCCATGTCTCGTGCTTAGTCTTGATATCTTGGACAAAGGGACAATGGCATATATCGGTGATGATCATAAAGGTTTAGTCGATTCACCGACAATCTTGTCACTTGGGTAGCAATGATGTGTTGCTAGACACCGCTCATTGCTTATGATCATAAATGTGATTTATGATCATTGCCAACATGGCAAGAGCCTATTGGGTCGCACACATAGAGCTATTTGGATCATTAGAGTGCATGGGCTAATTATTTGGGTTATGGTTTCACTTTAATTTCGTATTAATAATGGGCCAAGGAGTTGAGCCATTATTAAGCCCGAAATTAAATCCTAATTGGATTAGGGCTTTGAAACCCATTAGGCCTGGAAGTTGAGTCTCACTATAAATACAACTTTTAAGTGAGAAATTCGCAGGTCTCCTTGCCCTAGCCTCCCAAAAGGACAGCCACACTCTTCTCTTGCAATTCCTTGGAGGACGCAAGCTAGCACTGCGTGCGCAAGAGAAACGCATCTGCCGGGACGTGGTGGAAGCGTGGTGATCCCGAGAGGCTCGTGTGGATACCATAGAGAGCCTGAACACGTCAACTGTTCAGGTTTGTGATTCGACTCTACAGTTGAGTGAGAGATCTCAACCGAAAATTAGGTATGAAATTTTCGAACACCCGGTTTACCCCGTTTCACTTGGATCCTGGAGGGTTTCGGTTAAATTCCGCTGCGCTGTTTGGCTCCCGAAACCCAACAGAACTATGGTGGAACTTTGTAGACTAGGCCATAAGACCTCTTTGTAGACTAGATGAACAAGGTTTCACCTTGTAACCTCCTGGCTACGGCACGACTAGGTTGCCAAGGTTTCTAAACCTTTCACCTGAGCTAGTGGTACTTAGTTAAGTTCATTTGCAACCTAGTTTCCTTGCTTGTTGCACAAGCAACCATGAAACCTTACAAAACTCAAAGAAACTTATATATCTTGTGGGACTTTTGGAAGTCTCAGAGTACCCCTGGAATCCTCGGACCCCAAGCTACTCTAAGAACCCCCTTAGGTTTCGTTTGGATCATCCTAGCAAAATCTGGAAAATTCACCCATTTTGTCTGTGGTGACGCATTGCCAACTGTGGCGATTCGTCACCACAGTTGGTAATGTTCTGTGACACTTTGCTAGATTGGTGACGCATCACGGGCCTCAACCTGTAATTGGCGACGCCTCGCCAATCTGCATTTCTACAGAATTTGGTGCATTTTGCTACTATGAACTTTGGACACTTCCTACACATATCAAACATGCTTGGAAAGCCTCCAAATTTCATATACTCATAGACCATGTTGCATAGAACATAAACAACTATCACAAGCCAATCTATGATGCTCTATAACATCATCCAAATCCTCTCAAACTTCATAGTCCACCATAATTCAACCAAAACTTCTAATCAATGCCATAGCTAAAACCACTAGAATTCTTCAAGGAAACTCATGTTAATAGCATTAATTAAACTTGAAAACATAACTCCCTTACCTCAACTCCAAGTAACAAGCAAGAATCAAGCTCCTTTCCAATCAACCAAACTCACCAAAGTTCTACACAAGTCCCAATCAAAAACAAAGGCACCAATCACCAAAACTTCACTCTCTAACCGAAACCCAAGCTCCAAACCAAGCAAATAACATGAATTCAATCAAGAACACACATTGATTACCTCGCTCAAAAATAGGGGATATGGAAAAACACCCTTCCAAGCTTCAAAATCATGGTTTAAAGCTTGAAATTAGCTTCTCCTAGCTTGTACACTTTGGATTGCACCTCTTGACACCAAGAACACTTGATTCCAAGCTTAATTTGAGAGAGAAATGAGTGAGGGAAGGATAAAAACGTGGTTATGGTAGCTTCCCCCATCTCTTTCCCTTCTTAAACCTTACTTAGCATCAAAGTCATCAAGGTATCAAGCTTAATGCAATTAAGTCCCCCATCTTTGTAACTTAGTGATTCTTGATTAAATTCTTGTTTATTCTTCAAGTTTGAGTTAAGGTTGAAAGTTAAGTTATAAAAATTCATTTTAACCACTCGAGACTTGTCCCGGCTATTCAGGATGCAAAATTACCATTTTGCCCCTAAACTTTGTTTAGTGCCTTATCTTTCTCGGAACTTCGTGAACTTTGCTAAACTTCTCTATTCCTACTATGTAACCTTAAATTAAGGTTCTAAATTTAATTTAGAACACTTTACCTTTCTCAAATATGCTTTCCACTAGAAGGGCTATAATAGTATGAACTTCCTTTTTTGAAGTTGCTGCATAGAAGTCGCTAGTTAAACTATTTGTGTTTCCAAATTTTTTATTGATGCTTGAGTGTTAGCTTGCATAGTCTTCATCTCATCTTCCAATGCACAAATCTTTTTGTTTTGTCCACTAGCCATCTCCCTCACTTCATGCATGAACTCTCCCATCATTCCCCTCATGAAGTCCTTCAAAGAAGCCTCCGAATCATTGGAAGTCTTACCTTAAGGCTGCACAACACCTTTTTGATTTGAATAGTTGAACCCTTCATGTTGATGATTCCTTGGAAAGAAGTTTCCTCCTCCTTGCTTGGTTGGGTAAGGATTCCGATACCCCATAAAATTCACATTTTCTTCTTCTTCCACATCCTCATTAGCCATAGCTTGTTGCAATTTCATCCTATCTTGATTTTTTTGACAATTTGGATAACATGCTAGTGAGTGCTGAAAGTTGTGCTTGGAGAGAGGTATCCTTGTCTACCTCATACAAGCCACTTCCCTTCCTTGGAACCCTTTTTCCACTAAGCTCAAGGCTTTTGGCCATGTTGTTCAACAACTCAAAGCACTCCTCCACATCTTTCAATAATAAGAATCCACCGGCGGCGGCATCAACTTGCAAACGAGTATTTAAACTCAATCCATTATAGAAAAGATGAAGTTAATGAGCTTGGTCTATATCTTGAGTTAGGACCCTCTTCACCATCCTTAAGCTTACCCATGCCTCCGTGAATGACACCCATTTTTTTTGCCTAAAGGCCAACAACTCGTTCTTAAGCTCAAAAGCTTTTTGTGATGGGAAAAACCTCCAAATAAATGCATCATACAACTCTTTCCATGTATGAACCGATGTGGGCTCTAAATTCTCAAACCATTCTGTCGCTTCATCCATAAGAGAAATGGGGAAAAGTCTCATCATTTTCGCATCTTCACTTACACCATCCAAATCAAAGGTATCACATAGTTGAACAAACCTCCTGATATGGTTATCTGGATCTTCATCAAGAGCTCCTCCAAATGGATGTGCTTCAACTAGTTGTTGAACATGGCTAGGAATCATGAAAGCCCGCCCTCGAAGCGGCACCGGTCTTATCATGTTATCATGGTCCTCTACCTTTTGAGGGCAAAAGTAGTCAAGCACCGATCTGCCTCTGCTTCAACCCCATGGGAATCCATGGCATTGACATTCCTTTTCCTTCCAAGGTTCCTCATGTTGTCTTCTTGATTTCCTTCCATATTGATGAAATCGGAAGTACTAGTATCACCTTCCTCAACCACTTTGCTTCTTAACCGAAGTTCACTTAAGCTTCTTTCAATCTCCAGATCAAGCGGTACCAATTGAGAACAAGAGCTCTAGGTCATGCACTAGATGTACCTACAACAGACAAAGAAGAGCACACTAACTACAAGGACAAAAACCAAGTAGACAAGAGTAACAAACACTCAATAAGCAAGGTAAAAAAAAAATCTAATCAATATCCCCGGCAACGGCACCAAAAACTTTGTTGTAAAACCAAGATTTTTTCATTTATAACCCTTATTTACCCACAAGTGTAGGGAGTCGTCATGTACTACAAGGCAAATATGGGTACCATCCCAAGGGATAATGAGATTTTCTTTACCAAGAATTGAAATTTAATTACTCGAGCTACCAAATTAACCAAGGATAAGTATTGAACTAGAGAGAATGAAGTTCCTAATTACTAAGCACTAGAAGATGAAAGGCTCTAAAGATGCACCAAGTACTAAAATAGACTTGTGAAATTGGCTAAAAATGGGAAAACTATCTCTCTAGAATTCCACCCCCCGTCCTTGCTACCCAAGATAAATGAGGCCCTAAGGTGGACTCACCTTGTGTGGTAATGAGGTACAAAGTTCAAAACCTCCTCTCCCAAGATAAGATTTTGCTCACCAAAGATTAAACAAGGCAATACTCAAGCTCAAGCTTTAACCTAAGGTGGATTAAGCCTTAATCCCTCCTTAAACACTTAATGGATTCCTAAATTACCTCTAATCCAAGAGACCCATTATGCCCCCTTTCTTCTCTTTCCGTCATCTAATAATCCTCGCTCAAGGACTAAGTGAATTAGTAAAATGTGTGTGAAGGCCTTTCAACACATAACAATTAGCTTAAGAAGAGGCAACACAAGTAATCCACATTCATCAAACATAAATAGAAATCCATTGAATAGCAAGGTCAAGGAGTGTCATCCTAGAGAGATATGAGTAACTACTCACAATCCAACATGATGTTCAACAATGAAGCCATAAACAAACTAACCATAAGAATCCAACAAAAAGAGAAAAGGAAAAGAGGAAACCCAAGATGGACCCTTAGAATCTAAGCCTCCTTGACTCTAGTTTCTTTTTCCAGGCTTCAAAACTCCTTCCAAAATGGTGGAGATCCCCAGAAAATGATGTGAAGAAGATGAGGCCAAGGTGGGTGTCCCTTGGGCTCTTCCTTCCTTCTTTTATTTATACCTCAGGTCATTTCCCTTTTTGATTCCTCTTCCCAAAACCCTAAAGGGATGAGAATCCCTCTCCAAGGCCAGGTTACCAGGTAGGAAGTGTGGGGGACCATCTAAATTTTGAGATTTGGAGAAACAGAGCACACGTTGGTGATGCGTCACCAACTGGGTCAAATTGCTAGCGATGAAAAATGGACGGAACATTGCTAACGTTGGTGACGCACCGCCAACTAACATAAAATTCTGGCAACGCGTTGCCAGCCTTGATTTCCAGCTTCCACCGCTTCACTTGCCCAAACCCTATCTCGCTTAATCCCACTCCAATCCACCATGTCCACAACACCATCCCACCTGTAGAAAGATAATGAAAGAAAGAAAAACAAAGATAAACGGGAAGAGATACAAGTAATTAGCGGTCAGAGTTGCCAAAAAGTCAACAACTTTGATTATTGAATTATGCACTGAACAAGGACCATCTTCGAAATGGTCGAGGGTAGAGTTTCTCGATCTCCCCTATCCTCCACCTTCAGGAACTGAACGTGCTGACAAAGATGATGTCGAAGGTGACGTAGCCGAAGATGTCAGGGAGCCAGAAGGCAGCCAGGACCCCCAATAGGCCTCATTTTTCTTCTTTTCCCTTGTAATCTACCCCTTGTATTTTGTGATGAAGTATTAATGAAATTTCTTCTTTCCCAAAATTTGGCTAAGTCCCTGATTGTTTCTCGGATATCGTCTTCACTCTTCGATACCAAACTATATTCGGGGCTGAGGGTTTTTGCGACCATCTTCGGTCAAGCTGAATTAGCACAAAAAATGGTTAACTGCCTTTCGCAACTACTGTGTTCGATCATCTACCTTTGGTGAACTTGTACCTTCGATTTCCCTTTATCAGCTCGAACTGTGTTTGGCTAATATACCTTAGGCAAACTTGTACAAGTTACTCGTGGTCCTTCGGAAGCAACGACATTTGATTTGCCATCTTCGGCATCTTGCATAGTTTTGCCTTTGAAAATTTTTCTAAGTATACACACTTATATACTTTAGGAAACAACCCCCATCATGGTTAACCAAGTTCGGGGGTGTGCAACCATCTTGGGCAAGGACTGCCTATTTTCACAAATGCACCTTCAAAAATAAACATGTTCGGTCGGTGTCCTTTGGAAAAGATGTATAATTTTATACTTACACCTTTGGAAATAACCATGTTCAGCCAGTCACCTTCGATAAGGATTTGTACAACTTTTCCCTTTGAAAATTTTTTCTAAATGTAGAATTTTTTTAAAGAGTCTGAATGCCATGTATTTTTCAATTCTCCACCTTTGGCATCACCGAGCTTGTAGACTCCTAACTGAACTTCATCGAGAACCAAATAAGGTCCATCCCAATTTGCCTGAAGTACTCCATAGGATGGTCTTCGGCCTTCAAATTCAGTTCTTCGGAGGACGAGGTCCCCTTTCTTCCCTTACACTTAACATGCAAGCTTGTAGCAACAGCTACTATCTGCTGAAAAGCTTTC
Organism: Aquilaria sinensis; assembly: GCA_005392925.1. NCBI lineage: Eukaryota > Viridiplantae > Streptophyta > Magnoliopsida > Malvales > Thymelaeaceae > Aquilaria > Aquilaria sinensis. The sequence goes on along the minus strand of SMDT01002035.1, from coordinate 28,707 downwards.
CTTTTGAGCTCGGCTATCTCTCTGTGCTCGTCAATGAGATCCAACTTGGTTCTTTGGCCGAGGTTGTTCCCTTCTTTTTTGAATACCTATATCCTTATACTTGGCTGTATGACCTCAACAGGGATAATGGCCTCTGTACCAAAGACGAGTGAGAAGGGTATATCACCGGTGGCCTTTTGGGGAGTTGTTCGGTACCTCCATAGGACACTCAGGAGCTCGCCTGGCCATTTCCCCTTTGCTTCCTTCAGCCTCTTTTTCAAGCCATCTTTTATCGTTCTGCTGGATACTTCAACTTGTCCATTGCTCTAAGGATGGGCCACTAGGGCGAAGTGCAGTTTTATTCCGTGGTCAGTTGTGAATTCCTGGAACCCTTTGTCAGTAAACTTGTAACCATTATTGGCAACTATCACCCTCGGCACGCCGAATCTGCATATGATGTTCTTCCAAATGAATCTTTGTATGTCCTTCATCGATATTGCTACTAAAGGCTCTGCCTTGATCCATTTGGTGAAATAATGTAATGCCCACAAAATCCTAAGTAATTAAGCCTTGGACTATGAGGATTCAGGGCTTAAGAATTTTTCCTAAATTGCGAATTAAGCTCATTGAGTTTGGGAGACACTAAATTAAGTGGGACCGGGGAGTATGATAAGTGTTGGACACTCTTAGAATTTGAACTTGGCCTAGGCCAAGTAAAATGATGAAAATTTAATGTGAGGGACTCAGTTGGAAAAAAAAGGACTTTTGGTGGTTGGGCTCAATTTCCCAAATACAAGGAATTGAGGGACTAAGGGGGGATTAGCCAATTTTAAAGGCATTGGATGCCATGGCTGCAACCTTTCTCCATTTCCCATTATTTTAATCCAACTCATCACTTAGGATTCCTTCCTCCGCCTACTTGTCCCCCACTTTTGACAAATTCAACCAACTTTCACCAAAGTCTTCCAATTTGTCCCCACTTTTGACTATCTCACCCCACCACCAACACAAGTCTTCCAATTTGTCCCCCATTTGTCTCCCACTCATCCAAGCACATGATACACTCATTCTCGCCTCCCAAATTCATCCATTACATGCCCATTAAGCTCCCAAATTCATTCATTTCACTCTTCCCCATCTCTCTCTTCAATCTCTCTCTAAGTTTGCTCTCAAACTCTTCCAACTATTCTCTCTCAAATACCATTTGGTCATAGATCATTTTTTAGTATCCTTGATCTTTTACCAAGTGTTCTTGGTGTCTATAAGCTCTTAAGAACATCGCAAGAAAGAATCAAGAAGAAGATTGGAAGAAGGAGACATTTTTGGAAGCCATCAACTAAGGGAAGTTTCGACAAAGTCTGTTCTTGGCATTCTCATGTTTGAAACTTATGTTCTTGATGTACATAAGCTTATAAAGCCTTCCAAGGCTAAGAATGAAGTGGTGTATTCAAGAAAAGATGAGCTGCAGCTCTAAGGAAATCAAGCCAAAGGATTTGGCCATACCTTATTTGGTTGAGGTATTGTGTGTTCCACCAAGTTTTCTTGGTATATGTAAGCTTTTGAGCTATGGTAATGCAAGAATATACTTACTAATAATTCAGCCATTGTAGGTTCCCAAGCTAGAAATTAAGTTCTAGCTACAACAAGCAAGGAAAAGGCAAATAAACAAGCTTCTAAAGCTTTCGGGCAACAAAGTTGCTAACGGTTTTGTGGTAAGGATTCTTATACTCTTTGAGTATTTAGTGCCCTTAGGTGATGGATAAAGAATGCCATGTGATCCTAAGGTACTACAGAGGGCTATGTTTTGTTGCTTAGGCAACTCTGTGCTCGCTAGCTCTGTGCAAGCATTACGGCTAAGAATTGGGCTGGCCAACTCAATTCCCAAGCCTAAAGAGATCTCAGATTAATACAACCTAGTAAATGGTTAACTGAAATTAAAGAAAATATGCTCATGCTTGCTCTGCCCTTCATGGGAATATGGTGTTAAGTGGTGTGTGTGTTTGTGTGCTTCTATGTTTAGTTGTTCTTGCTGACGCCGAATATTATTATATGCATATATCCTGTATTTTCTTTGTCTTAGTGTTTTCTTTGCAGGAGCTTGGGTTATATTTTTCCAAGATATACTTGTGCTATGTAGGCTTTATGAGCTATATGAAATCCTTACTGAGTTTTACTCACGCCCTTATCTACTTAATGTAGGAAAAGGAGCACTAGAACGAAACTAAGATCAAGAGTATTTTATGCTCTTTCTGTTGGTAAAAAGGTTTGTGTGTGTACATATGTATTTGGTCAATATTCTAAGTATTCTACGTGTTATGGGCTGCTTGTGTATCAAGCTAATAAGTGTCGACATTATGTGCAGGACTTGGAGTCTAGATTGTGGGAACAAAGTCTCTAAGGTTGAAATGTGTTCTATGTGTGATTTGCCATGTTTGCACATGTGCTATGCTGTTGGTCTTGTCTAAATGACCAAACTTGTGTTAAAAATGAATCTAAGTATATTCGCCCATAATATGTGTTAATGGCTTAAACATGGATTGTTGTACTTTTGGTGGTCATGAACATTTTGGGCCTAAGTAATGTTGAAGATGGATTGCAGAATCGTATCTTTATAAGCCTATGCTTGATTATGAAAAACATGTGCTTAATAAACAAAGTTTTTAAAGCTTGATTTGGTGTTTTGGTTGCCATGCACGTACTTGGCTATGTTTGATAACAAGCTTAAAATGAACACATAAGTTCCACATAAGTACTAGCTTGTTTCTGATAGCACAACATCAACCTTTAAGTAAATCATTAATGAGCTAATGCTGGTAATATGTTGGGGTTCATGCTCGTATGTTTTGATAAGGATTAAATGCCCCTTTTATGGAATTTCGCTGCATGGTTAACTAATTGGGCCCGAATGGGCCAAGGACTAGGCTAGGCATGACAACTTGGTTTCAGAGCATGGTTGCTCTCAGGACGAAAAATTTTTGTCTATGGATTGTTTGTAGCATAGACTTGTTCCCACATAGGTTAAGTCCACTATTGTGTCTACTTATGAATATTGAGCATATGTATACCTTGCTTGTTGTTATGTACAGGATGAGAACCAGGAATATGGATAAGGAGGCCAGAGGCCAAAATGAGAACCAAGCAACCCATTAAGAGGGTAAGCAAACTTTTTTCGAACCAGAAGTACAAGCTAGGGCCATTGAGCCCGTTAGGCCAAATGTGGTTGGACCTAGTAATGATGATCAAGGGAAAATGGAACACATGATGTGACATTGCAAGCCACTATTACCCAACTTGTAGTTGGCATACAGGCCCTGACTAGAGGTCAGGCACAAGTCCCAGAACCTACTGGGCAAGAAAAGGAACCTAAAGCTAGAAGAAGGCCAGGAAAGGAACCCATGCTTGGTGATCAAGTTAGCGGGAATGGGAGAGAGATTAATGATGATGAAGATGATGATGATGAAAGGAGAAATCCAAGAGCCAGAAGAGTAAGGTCTGAAATCAGACAAGAGGCCTGAGTTGAGCAAGAAGAAAGTCCAAAAACAGAAGAACTGGACACTTAAGAAATAGAGAGGCCAACTCGCCTCACTACTACCACTAGGACAACGAGGGCTCCTAAAGGTGGGCCTACTAATAGAGATGAAAGAACTCCTAGAAGAAATGCTGGAGGCTTAAGAGAAGGTCAACTAAAGGGGTTTCTTATCTTAAAACCCCCAATTTTCAAAGGGAGTAGTGGTCCAGATGAAGCTGAATTCTAGATTAACCAGGTCGAGAAGATCCTCGAGAGATGGAGGTTTCCTCTTCTCAAAAGGTTTTGCTTGCAACCTTCAGATTAGAATGCAATGCTGAACTATGGTGGAGAGTAGTCCATAGGACTTATGCAGCAAAAATGCTAGGAGGCCTACTTTTAGAAGAAGGGCAATGAGGTGAGCTGAATTTCTAAAAGTTTTTTGGCAGCTGTACATCAATGAAGCCCTAACAGGCCAGAAGCAAGTCGAGTTTGACTTGCTTGAGCGGGGAGAGTTCTCAGTGCTGGAATATGAGCAGAGGTTTAATAACCTCATCCGCTAAGCCCCACAATATGATGGCCAAGAGGATTTGAAGGCTAAGAGATTCCTCAGAGGACTAAGGGCCGAACTAAGGCAAATACTTAGGGCAGTGGGTGCCCATAAGTATTACGACATTGTTCAGAGGGCTATGACCCTAGAGCAAGAATTTAAAGGCCAAACTGTGAGAGGCCCGAGTAAGGCCAATGGGATGCAAAATGCATCTAAAAAGAGAGGAAGAGAAAACTTGGCACATGAGCCAAGAAAGGATAACAACAGAGAAAAGAAGGTAGCTTGTTATGGAGCTCCATGTGAGACTTGTGGAAAATTTCATGGCCAAAAGCCATGCCACAAACTCACAGATAGTTGCCTTAAGTGTGGTTCCTAGGATTACTGGGTAAAAGATTGTCCTGTAAAGAATGAGGGGCAATGGAACATGGGGAGCTTCGGAACCAAATGGGCTCAAGGGCAACCACCCATGAGGAGGCAAAATGTAATTTTACCTCCATTAAGGAAAAATTTAGGCCCTAACATGCCTATGGACAAAGGAACACAAAATCAGGCTCCTGGAAGAGTGTTCCAGATAGAAACCTCGAGAAGGGCCCAAGACACCCGAGAGACCAAAGAAGTAGATAGTGAAGAGGAAGAAATGAACCAGGCCAAGCTGGTTAGGAAGACTCTAACAGGTACCATTTTACTTAATGGTTATGAAGTATCAGTTTTATATGATACTGGTGCATTATTGTTTATCATATCTGCTGGACTTGTTAGATCTTTGAATCTCAAAGTATGCACTACTGATGAAATGTACCTGGTAAGGACTACGGGAAATGAAGTCCTATTTGCATACCATATGGTAAAAAGTTGCATGCTTAAGCTTGGTGAGCTAGAAGTTAAAGCAGACCTGTTAGTCTTGGATGCAAATGGATATGATATCATACTGGGTATGAACTGGCTTAGTGCCAATAAAGTATTCATAGACTGCCATGCCAGGCAAATTTGTTTGCCTGGACACAAACCTCAATCTCTGGAAGGATCATCTAGGTTAGTCCTAAAGAGTCAGTTAAAAGTTGTGGAACACAAACCCTTGGTAATTGAAGGTGAATATATGGGGTTAATGGAACTAAAGTAGAAATAGAGCTGGGTAAAATACCCATAATCCAGGAATTTCCTGAAGTGTTCCCCACAGATCTCCCAAGACCCCCTCCCACAAGAGAGGTTGAGTTTGAGATCAGGTTGGCGCCAGGAGCTGCACCTATGTCCATTGCTCCTTACATGATGGCTATTCCTGAAATGGTGGAGCTAAGAAAACAATTGGATGAATTTCTTGAAAAGGGTTTCACTAGGGCAAGTACATCTCCTTGGGGATCACCTGTACTTTTTGTGAAGAAAAAGGATGGAACCCTTAGGTTGTGTATTGACTACAGAAGGCTCAATGCAATAACCTTTAAGAATAAGTACCCCTTCCCGAGGATTGAGGATTTGTTTGATCAGTTAAAGGGAGCTAAGGTCTTCTCCAAGATAGACCTCAGATCTGGATACTTCCAGGTGAGAGTCAAAGAAGAAGATGTATGAAAGATAGCTTTCAGGACTAGATATGGTCACTTTGAGTACACAATGATGCCATTTGGGCTCACTAATGCTCCAGCCTTCTTTATGGACCTCATGCAGAGGGTATTCAAGGCTTATTTGGACCACTTTGTTGTGGTATTTATTGATAACATATTGGTATGCTCAAAGGATGAAGAAGCCCATAAAGAGCACCTGAGAGTGGTGCTAACTTGCTGAAGGAGCATGAGTTATATGGAAAGCTAAGTAAGTGCCAATTCTGGGATAAGGAAATTGGATTTCTCAGACATATGATCAATGAGCATGGCTTAGCTGTTGATCTCAAGAAAATTAAAGCTGTCTTGGAATGGAAGCAACCTTAGAATGTGAGAGACATAAGGAGCTTCCTAGGACTTGCTGGCTATTACAGAATATTTGTGCCCAAATTTTCTGTACTAACAGCTCTACTCACCCAATTAACAAGAAAGGACCAAAAGTTTGAGTGGGGTGAGCAGTGTGAGGCTAGCTTCCAAGAGCTTAAAAGGAAACTGACTACAGCCCCAATACTGGTTTTACCAGACCCTACTAAGGAGTATATAGTTTACACTAATGCTTCTCGAGTGGGGCTAGGCTGTGTGTTAATGGAAAGGAAGCAAGCAATAGCATATGGGTCAAGGCAACTAAGGCCTCATGAGAAGAATTATCCCATTCATGCTCTGGAATTAGCAGTAGTAATCTTTGCTCTTAAGCAGTGGAGACACTACCTACTTGGAGGCAAATTTCAAGTCTTCATAGACCACAAGAGTCTAAAGTATCTATTTACGTAAAAAGGGCTTGAACATGAGGCAAAGAAGGTGGCTTGAGTACCTAAAGGATTTTGAGTGCATCATTGAGTATACAGCTGGAAAAGCTAATGTGGTAGCTGATGCCCTTAGCAGAAAGTATACTGGGGTACTCAAAGCCACTGGAGACCCGGTTGAGGCAGATGTACTCAGTTTAACTGAGTTGGCCCAAGAATGGGGGAAATGGGAATTCAACCAAGTAAAGGTCCTAACTATTAGGTATGAGTGGAAAGACCTAATTTAGGAAGCTTATCTTCAAGATGACAAGATCCCCAGGATTTTGGGGCAGAAACAAGGAAAATTGTATCAAGGATTTTCCTTTAAGGCTGGATTATTATACTTCCACAATAGAATTTATGTGCCAAATAAAGATGGAACCAGGCAACAAATCCTAGAAGAAGCCCACTCCAGTTGGATTAGTATGCATCCTGGAGTTCAGAAAATGCATAAAGATTTGAAATCCCATTTCTAGTGGCCATATATGAAACAAGAGATTGGTACTTATGTGGCTAACTGTATGACTTGTCAACAAGTCAAAGTGGAGCACCAAAGACCTGTTGGTAAGCTACAAAGCTTGCCTATACCAGAAAGAAAATGGGGATCCATATCCATGGATTTTGTAGTGGGTATGCCACTGACCCGAAGAAAATGTAATGCAATCTGGGTTATAATGGATAGATTGACAAAGGCAGGCCACTTCTTTCCCATAAACCTTACACTCACTGGAGAAATTGGCTCAGTTATATGTTAAGGAGATTGTAAGATTACATGGTGTACCAGACAACATTGTCTCATATAGAGACCCAAGATTTGTTTCCAGATTCTGGAAGTCCTTGCACCATGCCTTAGGCACTAAACTAAAGTTCAATTCTACATACCATCCTCAAACGGATGGACAGACTGAAAGGACCATTCAAACCTTGGAAGATATGCTAAGATGTTGTTCCATTGACATCCAAGGAGAGTGGGATAGACATTCAACTTTAGTGGAGTTTTCATACAACAATAGCCATCACTCAGTGATCGGCATGGCACCTTACAAGGCACTCTATGGAAGAAGGTGCATAACTCCACACTGTTGGCATGAGCCAGGAGATAAGTTGGAAATAGGCCCTAAGCTGCTTATAAGAGAGACTACTGGGAAAATTAAGCTAATCCAAGAAAGGATTAAGGCTACCAACAATAGGCAAGAATCATATGCCAACCTCAAGAAAAAAAAGGACCTGGAGTTCCAGGTAGGAGACCGAGTATGGTTAAAAGTATTTGCTATGAAAGGAGTAATGAGGTTTGGCAAGCAGGGAAAACTAGCCCCAAGGTATGTAGGACCATACTTAATACTCGCAAGAGTAGGAAACGTAGCCTACAAGTTAGAGCTGCCCCCTTAGCTGGGACATGTACATGACACCTTTCATGTAAGCTTGTTGAAGAAGTGTACCTCTAATCCTAAACAAGTGGTACATGTCACTAGTGTTCCCATTACCCAAAATCTCACATATGAAGAAGAACCAATTCGGGTATTGGCAAGAGACACTAGGAAGCTTAAGAATAAATGGATACCTATGGTAAAAGTCCCATGGACTAACCATTCTGAGGAGGAGGCCACATGGGAAGTGGAAGCTGAAATGCTTAAAAGCTATCCTGATATATTCCCTAAGCTCCTAGGAAATTTGGAGGACCAAATTTCTTAAGAAGGGGAGTTTTGTAATGCCCACAAAATCCTAAGTAATTAAGCCTTGGGCTATGAGGATTCAGGGCTTAAAAATTTTTCCTAAATTGGGAATTAAGCTCATTGAGTTTGGGAGACACTAAATTAAGTGGGACCAGGGAGTATGATAAGTGTTGGACACTCTTAGAATTTAAACTTGGCCTAGGCCAAGTAAAATGATGAAAATTTAATGTGAGGGACTCAATTGGACAAAAAGGGACTTTTGGTAGTTGGGCTCAATTGCCCAAATACAAGGAATTGAGGGAATAAGGGGGGATTAGCCAATTTTAAAGGCATTGGATGCAATGGCTGTCACACCCCAGCCTGTGCACTCTCAGTGCCACTCACCATTCTACCCAAGAGTTATTCAGAAACTCTTATGTTCAGGTGTTATTAACTACCTTTTCATTTTGGCTATTGTTAGTTAGATAGTTTTAAGTCTTATTTTCTTAAGCTGAGAGCTGGGAGGTGCCCCAGCAGGCTTATGAGTTACTTAGAACAATTATCTGCATCTTAAGTAGGGCCCAACCACTAACTTGCAACACAAGGCAAGACTGAAATCTATAACTTGCAATACAATGAAGGCATACACTTAATCTGTTAAGTGTTTAGGATGTGTGCTCATCAAGTGTGCTATTTTCATGAATGACAACCAAGAAGCCCACATCTTTGTAGTTTTGAAAATCAAGGTTACCATGCATATGTATATTCGGCCAACATGGTAACTCAAGAGGTTTCTTACATGAAACATATCCATGAGCTCATAAACTTAACATAACTTGGCACATAAGCATCCAACATATGTACATACAAAACCATGTGCAACAAAGGCTACATATACACACAAAATAGCCTAAGTACAAGCATCACTAGCTTGGAAGCATTCCAATGATGCTACAAGTCCAAAATATAGCCAAGGTTAAGTTTTACAAGCTAACTTCCCTTAATCCCCAAGAAGATACCTAAGTGTGCAATACAGCAGCACACACTGAAGCACCAGTCCAATGACCATATTCATGGTCATGAAAGTGAACACAACAATCAGAGCTATAGTCCACATATCCATCCTGCATCTAGACGTGTCCCACAACTACACAAGCCTGCAAAACTTAGAATATAAGTTTCGGCCTTAACCCATAAGACTTGTAATGCAAGAATTCAAGCCAAGATTGAGTTGGCACATACCTTGAGCAATAAGGGTACTACCTAGCACACAAACAAGCAACTCAAGAAAACTAATCAAGCTGTATATCCTTTCCTGAAATAAGAAATATATGGGCAATGAGTAACAATTACTCAGTAGGATTCACAACTGACCATATTTGGTCTATTTAGTTAAGTCCAAGACTTAACCTCCATAGCTTACTTATCGTGCAAGAAAACATGGAAAACACAAAAACACAATATACACATATAATAACTGAGACATAATGAGCATAACTAAGCTATCTACCATTTGTTAGCACACACAAACAAACAATCAAGCACTCAAAACGCACACACACACCACAAGATACATTCGGCCATATTCACTAGCTTGTGTCCATGTGCACTTTTTGCACTTCCATCTTCACAACATCACTCCCATTCCACTAAAGCTCCGAATTCACTAGCAAGTTGGCCTCCTTCACTAGGAATTCTAACACATGCCATTACCTTGACTAGCTAGTCAAATAAAACAAGCCCGAAAGCTTCTTAATATGCCCTTCAAGCAACTAAGATCACATAGCAAATTTCAACCATCACTTAGTTACTTTATTTACTTGTTCATGGAATAATTACCAAGCAAACAAGTAAAACGTGTATCCTACCTTCTCAAACACAAGCTTGAGTTCTCGGTTGAGTGTGTCTCTAAGCTTCAAAACCAAGGTTGCCTAGCATAACAAGGCCATCACTTAGTCATTCTAATCACTTGATCATGGACATTTACCAAGAATTTCAAGTGAATCATGAACCTTACCTCAAATGGAACTTAAGTATCTCTCGGCCGAACCTTATTCTTCACCTTTGACCTTCAATTGGGAGTTTAAGGTCGCCTACCTCCTAAATTGAAGACTCCAAGCTTGGTTTCGTGTTCAAGCTTCATTTTCACCTCAATTTGGCATCAATTTCGGTAGCAATTCTTCATGAACACCAAGAACATGCAAAGCCTTTTGGAACGCTTTAAGTTTCGGCCAACAAACCAAAACACAATCAAGAACCAAAAACACTTCTTTATTTTGCTTAATGGGAGACATTGCAGCCAGCCATGGACACTTGTCCAAGAAGATGGTCTAATGCTCTACTTAGTCTCATACTATTTTGCATGGTTCACTTCACCCCTCAAGAATCCATGGCTTCACTTTAGTTACTAAAATGCATGTTCATTTCTGAATAAATCTTGATTCATGGCTTACATTGCCAAGCATTAATCAAAATGGCTGAAAATGGTCATTATCCCATGAAAATTTCAACCAATTACCAAGACATTAGCTATTAATTAAACTAAGTGATTTATGGCATGGTGGAAGACATAATCATAATCGGCCATCAAAAGTCACCAAAGAAATTTGTCTAATTCTTCATTTGCATCACTAGTTCAAGTGCGCATTGTGGTCCTCCAACTTTATTTCATGCCAAAACATCATAGCTTAGGTTTCCATGTACACTTAAAACCCAAAATTTCTTGGGTTTGCACTTACAGCCTTATCCTCATTTTCAATGAAGTCCTTCATTTTTAATTAATGTTTTCTCTATATTATTGGCCTAAGCCAAGTAATAAGGGATGGCCCTAACAATGGCTGCCACCTTTCACCATTTCCCATTATTTTAATCCAACTCATCACCTAGGATTCCTTCCTCCACCTACTTCTCCCCCACTTTTGACAAATTCAACCAACTTTCACCAAAGTCTTCCAATTTGTCCCCCACTCATCTCCCACTCATCCAAGCACATGATACACTCATTCTCCCCTCCCAAATTCATCCATTACATGCCCATTAAGCTCCCAAATTCATTCATTTCACTCTTCCCCATCTCTCTCTTCAATCTCTCTCTAAGTTTACTCTCAAACTCTTCCAACTCTTCTCACTCAAATACCATTTGGCTATAGCTCATTTTTTAGCATCCCTGAGCTTTTACCAAGTTTTCTTTGTGTCTATAAGCTCTTAAGAACATCCCAAGAAAGAATCAAGAAGAAGATTGAAAGAAGGAGACATTTTTGGAAGCCATCAACTGAGGGAAGTTTCGGCCAAGTCTGTTCTTGGCATTCTCGTGTTTGAAACTTATGTTCTTGATGCACATAAGCTTCTAAAGCCTTCAAAGGCTAGGAATCAAGTGGTGTATTCAAGAAAAGATGAGCTGGAGCTCTAAGGAAATCAAGCCAAAGGATTCGGCCATACCTTATTTGGTTGAGGTATTGTGTGTTCCACCAAGTTTTCTTGGTATATGCAAGAATACACTTGCTAATAATTCAGCCATTATAGGTTGCCAAGCTAGAAATTAAGTTCTAGCTACAACAAGCAAGGAAAAGGCAAAGAAACAAGCATCGAAAGCTTTCGGGCAACAGAGTTGCTAAGGGTTTTGTGGTAAGGATTCGTATACTTTTTGAGTATTCAGTGCCCTTAGGTGATGGATAAAGAATGTCATGTGATCCTAAGGTGCTACAGAGGGCTATGTTTTGTTGCTTAGGCAACTCTGTGCTAGCTAACTCTGTGCAAGCATTACGGCTAGGAATTGGGCTAGCCAACTCAATTCCCAAGCATAAAGAGATCTCATATTAATACGAAACTAATAAATGGTTAACCGAAATTAAAGAAAATATGCTCATGCTTACTCTGCCCTTCATGGGAATATGGTGTTAAGTGGTGTATGTGTTTATGTGCTTCTATGTTTGGTTGTGCTTGCTGACCTCGATTATTATTATATGCATATATCCTGTATTTTCTTTGCCTTAGTGTTTTCTTTGCAGGAGCTTGGATTATATTTTTCCAAGAAATACTTGTGCTATGTAGGCTCTATGAGCTGTACAAAATCCTTACTGAGTTTTACTCACTCCCTTTTCTACTTAATGTAGGAAAATGAGCACTAGAATGAAACTAAGATCAAGAGTATTCTACACTCTTTCTATTGGTAAAAAGGTTTGTGTGTGTACATATGTATTTGCTCATTATTCTAAGTATTCTTAGTGTTATGGGTTGCTTGTGTATCAAGCTAATAAGTGTGGACATTATGTGCAGGACTTGGAATCTAGATTGTGGGAACAAATTCTCTAAGGTAGAAATGTGTTCTATGTGTGATTTGCCATGTTTGCACATGTGCTATGATGTTGGTCTTGTCTAAATGACCAAACTTGTGTTAAAAATGAATCTAAGTATATTCGGCCATAATATGTGTTAATGGCTTGAACATGGATTGTTGGACTTTTGGTGGTCATGAACATTTTGGGCCTAAGTAATGTTGATGATGGATTGCATAATCGTATGTTTATAAGCTTATGTTTGATTATGAAAAATATGTACTTAATAAACAAAGTTTTTAAAGCTTGATTTGGTGTTTTGGTTGCCATGCACGTACTTGGCTATGTTTGATAACAAGCTTAAAATGAACACACAAGGTCCACATAAGTACTAGTTTGTTTCCGAGAGCACAACATCATCTTTTAAGTAAATCATTAATGAGCTAGTACTAGTAATATGCTGGGGTTCATGCCCGTATGTTTTGATAAGGATTAAATGCCCCTTTTATGGAATTTCACTGCATGGTTAGGTAATTGGGCCCAAATGGGCCAGGGGCTAGGCTGCGCATGACACCTGCACTGTGCCGAAGTTAGGTACCCTCTCCTGTAAAAGGCCATCTATGCTCTAGTGTTGGCAAGCAGAAGGTTGTGGCCTTACTTCCAAGGACATCCTATCATTGTTCGAAGTAACCTACCTCTTACGGGTGTCATGAGGAAGGTAGACCACTCTGGAAGATTATCAAAGTGGTGCATCAAGCTTGGTGAATACAACATCACCTATGAGCCGAGAAGGGCAATAAAGCCCCAAGCATTAGCGAATTTCATCGCCGACGCACCCAAAATCAAACATACAGTGGAGGACCTCAGTAGTGACCAACCTGAGAGGACGCTCTTCACCAATGGTTCCATCGATTCTGAACATCAAGGAGCCAGAGTAATTCTGTGGGGACTTGAAGGTATGGAAGCATCAAAGTCCACCAAGTTCGATTTCAGCGTCACCAATAACGTCGCCGAATATGAAGCCCTCATAGCTAGCTTACAGTTGGAAAAAAGAGTTGGTGTGAAAAATCTGAAAGCCCATAGGGATTCTCAGCTGGTGGTCCAACAGATGGTAGGGGACTACAGGGCAAAAGACCTGAACTTGGCAAAGTACCATGACTTCATAAAAATGCTTATCCAAGAATTCAATAGGGTGATCGGGAAGCCTGGCGCCATCCGAAAGAGGCACTATCACTGACCTCGGAGGGAGCGAAGTCAAGAGCCTCGAACTTGGGACTTCAGCTACTACGCCAGGGATTTCAAAGATGATGCCGGCTCCCCCGGGGGGACCGGGTGGATCGCCATTGGATATGAAGAATTGTTAGGCACCTCCTAAGTGCTTGGCTTAGGCCAAGGAGAACAAAGGAAAACAAGGAAAAATAAAAAGGAAGAGTGAGGGGAACTATGGAAACTAGTACAGTGATCTATGTGCAAAACTGGAAACTTTCAGACCTTAACCGCACATGGAAACTGGACTATGGGAAAGCTGACAGAAAACAGAGAAAGGGGATCAAATTGTACACTTAGATGAGTGGTACAATTAAAACTACAAACTTAAAGTTGGCATATTCGGCCACGCAAGTTTTTAAGGTGATTAGTGCCATACTAAGCCAAATTGTGGGAGACAACAATGATTACTAATCAAATCTTGTCTACCACTAAAGTACTATTCACTAGTTACTAGTTAAACTAACTAGTTGTTTGTCTAGTTATATGGCCGGTTATACAAGGGTGATTATAATGCCTTGGTACTTGTGTTGTCTTATGCTTGGCATTATGGGCCAAGGGGTGACTTGAATGACATACTAGACACATGTTTTAGTGGCGGTCTTGCATACATGTGGAGTTAAGGGCTACATTACACCATGCAAAGGAATGGAAGTAAAAGTTGGCATTTTAGCTAACTAAAGACATAAGTCTTTCGGCCGAAACTAAGGCCATTTCACTTGGTTCATTTTCAGGTTTCATTGTTCCTTATGGCCGAGAGCTCTTCCATGAGTGTTCATCCAAATTTCTGTTTGAAATCAAGCTAATCTTGGAAGCATTTGAAGGAAACAAGCTAGGAGACTTGGTTTCGGCCTTTGCTTGCTTGGAATCAAGCTTGGTTCTTGGAGATTCAAGGAAGACCGAGCTTATTCAAGCTAGGGTTCCAAGGTATTTCATGATTCCTATTGAATACATGGTAATTGTTCCATGAATGAAGAGTTTAAGTGCTCAATTGATGATGAATTAAGCTAATTGAGCAAGAAATGTTTTGGTTTGGAAGTGGAATGTTGGCCGAATGTGTTGGATGAATGAACTTGATGTTCTTCTTCATTTCCATGGAAATTAATCCATGACTAAGTGTTGTTGTTGCTTATTTGTTCTTGTGCTAGGCAAGTTTGAGTGAAGAACATCAAGTTGAGCAAGTTGGAGTTTGGCCGAAAGGTGCATTTTGAGGTAATTGTGTGTTCCTCATTTGATTACATGGTATTAGTGCCATGAACATTGTTTAGTGATGAGTAGATGATCATATGTTGGATTAGAATGATGAAGAACATTAGTGTGTGAAGTTGGGCTTTATGGCCGAGGGCTTGAAGTAGTATAATTTGATGTCCATTACTTGAATACATGGTAATGATGCCATGAACAATGGTTATTGGTGATTTGGTGATTATATGATGAACTAAATTGATGAAGAACATTGTTATGTGAAAAAGGGCATTATGGCCGAGGGCTTGAAGTAGAGTAAATTGGTGCTCATTACTTGATTATATGGTATTGGTGCCATAAATATTGATCATTGATGATTAGGTGTTTATGTAATGGGCTAGTTTGGTAAAGAACACTATTGTGTGAAATGGGCAATGTGGCCGAAAGCTTGGATTAGTGTAATTAGGTGTTGTTCACTTGATTACATGGTAAATGTGCCATGAACAAGCTTCATTTGATGATGGTTGTTGATCATGTATTGAGTTAATTGATGGGTAGCACATATATATAGAATTGGGCATTTTTGGCCGAGAGCTTAAGCTTGTGTATTGTAGTGTTCTTCATTGAAATCATGGTAATTAGTCCATGAGTATGTGTTGTTGATGCCTATGTGTTGTTATGGTAGGCATTGTGATTGAGGAACACTTGGGCACTTGAAGCTTGGTTGTCACCGAGAGCTATTGAGGTAGGGTTCACTGGCACTTGATATTGCTTGGTAATATATACCATGGTTCAATTGTTTAGAGTGGCTAAGTGATGGTTAAAATTTGCCAAATGACCTTAGTTGCTTGATGGGCTTTAAAGTTTTCACTTGGTTGAATTGTTGATTAGCTAATTGACTAGTGTACATGTACTAGAAATGCAAGTAAATGTGGCCTATTTGCTTGGCATTTTGGAGCTCTAAGTGGAAGTAAGTTGTTTGATGGTGGTTTGTGTGCATTGTGCACATGGGTACATGTATGGTTTATTAAGGCCGAGAGCAACAATTTTGGAGTGTGTGTGTGTACTTGTGTGCTTTGGTGTTTCCATGTGCTTGCTAACCCCACTTATGATACTATAGTATGTATATGCTTGGTTTCTTTGTCTTTGTGTTTGTTTTGCAGGCAAAGCTAGCAGTTGGGAGGTTAAGCTTTGAGTTATTACTCAGCTTAACTAAATATACTCAATTTGAGTTGTATATGTATATAAGTGAATCCTACTGAGTTATACTCACTGCCCATCCTTTTATTTCAGGCAAGGATATTCGGCCTGAGTAGTGCTAGCTTGCTTGTTGCTTGTGTTTTGCACTAATTTGCTTAGTTTCCAAGGTATGTGCCAATGTGTGCTTGGCTTATCATTTTAGGTTCATTACAAGTCTTATATATATGGTTGGCCGAGACTTATGAGCTAAGTTTGTAGGCTGTAGTTGGAGACTTGTCTAGGAGGGCTATGGATACTTGGACTGTGGCTTTGATCATAGTATGTTCTTTCATGACAATGAATCAGGCTATTGGGTTGGTGCTGTAGTGTGTACTTTTGTATGGCATACTTAAGGTTATGTTTGACCACTAGTGGCCTTGGTATGTAATAACTTGGCATGTTTAGCTTTTGGGATTCATGGCATGTAGCCATGTTGGACACTAGGTAAACTACTCTTTTGTGTACATATATGTAGTCCTTGGTGCCTAGACTTGTGTTGGTTTTGTTGGGTTTGTATGCCAAGTTATGCATGACTTATGGATGGCAATATGCCTGTACTTGGATGTTGAATGTTTTGGGCCAATGTTTGGCACTTTTATGTGAATAGTTATAAGCCTAAACTTATGGAAATGTGGTGCACTACTATATGTTTGTGAGTTGGCCTAGAGCATCATGTGCATAGTAACTTGTGGTTTTCAAAATCTAAACCAATAATGTGGCTTCTTGGTTGTCATATAAGTAGCACACATGATTGCACACCAATTATGCACTTAAAACTCCATTAAGTGTTGCCTTGCTTGAGATGCAAGTAATCAATTAAAGCCTTGCTTGTTGTGCAAGTTAGTGGTATTGGGCCTTGCTTTTGCTGCAAGTAACTGTTGGGTTGTTTAAAAGCCTCCTGGGCCACCTCCCAGGCTTCTCACCTTAAGAAAATAAGACTTAAGGTTTCCATTGCTTGTTTGGCCGAATTGAAGACTTTAGTGTTAAAGTGGGTTTGGGAGTTAAACCTTGGAACTTATGGGCCAGGGCCTGAGTGAGGTGTGACAGGCTTTGTTTGGTATCAGAGCCTGTTTGATATTATGATCAGAGCTTAGCCTAGACAATGTCTCCTTTAGGTCTAACTTATATAAGACTTGTATTATTTTGGATATATGTGAATATCTGCAATTGAAAGTGCAGGATGAGGACTAGAGGCAGGGACAGGGATTCCCTGAGACAAGTAGAAGGCACTGTAGCCCATCATGTAGAGGGATTGTAGGAAAATGTGCCTGAAACTCAGGCTGAAGAAGTGGAATATAATGTGGCCGAAGAGCCCACTGCCAGGTACCAAGCACCTGGACCTAGTAGAGACAGACAGGAGAGAATGAAAGTGATGATGGAGTCACTACATGCCACTGTGGCTCAACTTGTGTTGGGAATGCAATCCTTGGCTAGAGGCCAAGCCTAGAATTAGGATGAACCAGAACTAGTAGAGGCAGACGGGAATAGGAGGAGAAGAAGGAGGCCTGGCAAAGAGCCAGTAGGTTATGACCAGTCTAGCAGGGCTGGAGGTAATCAAGAAGTGGAAGAAGCAGATGAGGAGAGGAGACACCCAAAAGCCAGGAGAATGAGATCAGAGGTAAGGCAGGAGCCCAGAATTGAGGAGGAAGAGGAGGATGACAGCCCTGACATTGAAGAGAGAGATGCATATATATACTCCAGAGGGACTGAACCCTCTACTGAGGAGACCACAATGAGGAGCAGATCAAGCAGATCATCCAGGGGTAAATCCAGTAGTAGAGAAGAGAATAAAAGAAGGCATGGTAGATGAGGACTAAAGGAGGGCCAGTTGGAGGGGTTCCTGGCACTGAAACCTCCAGTCTTCAGAGGAGGATGTGACCCAGAGGAGGTAGAGTTCTGGGTATATCAGATAGAGAAGGTATTGGAGAGGATGGAGGTCACTTCCGCACAGAGAGTACTGCTAGCCACTTTCAGGCTAGAAGGAAATGCTGAACTCTGGTGGAGGGCAGTACAAAGGAGCTATCAGGAGAGGAACCAAAGGAGACATCCAGACAGGAGGAGGTCTATGAGGTGGGCTGATTTTCTTAGGGTCTTTCGTCAGCAGTATGTTAGTGAGGCACAGAAAGACCAAAAGCAAGTTGAATTTGACCAATTGGAGCATGGGAACCTTAATGTGCTAGAGTATAAGCAGAGGTTCAATAGTTTAATCAGATATGCTCCACAGTATGAAGGACAGGAGGAGCTGAGAACCAAGAGGTTCATTAGGGGTCTAAGACCTGAGCTAAGACAAATCCTCAAAGTAATTGGAGCCAGAGACTACTACACAGTCATGCAGAGTGCACTGGCTCTGGAGCAGGAATTCCAGGAACAATTCAAAAGTGGGCCTGGAAGTGGAAGTGGAACAAAGAAAGGACAAACATCAAAAAGGCTGAGAGATGAGAAAGATGCAGGTGGGAGCAGGAAAGAAAACAGGAAGGAAAGAGGACTACAGCCACAACAGTATGGTCCTCAGTGCAACACATGTGGAAAGTTTCATGACAACAAGCCATGTTTTAAAGCTTCCACAGGGTGCCATAGGTGTGGAGCCCCAGACCACTGGGTGAGGGATTGCCCAAAGAGGGGTGAAAGTGGCAAGAAGTGGCTGGGAAATTTTACTCCCAGAGGACCTAGGGGGCAAATGCCTATGCCCCAACTGAGGACTCAGGGGCTAGCCCAAGTTGGGAGGCCAGCACCAAGAGTACCTCAGGAGCAGAGAAGGCCTGGTACACTTCCAGGAAGGGTGTTTCAACTGGAATCTTCCAGGAAAGAACAAGAAACACCTGAGGCCAAGGGCAATGGAAGGGAAACTAGTCAGCACAAGACTAGCAGAAGGGCCTTGAAAGGTACAATTTACCTTAATGGCCAGTTAGTATCTGTTCTGTTTGATACTGGAGCTTCATTGTCTGTAGTATCTAATAGCTTGGTTAAGGCCATGAATCTAGAAGTAAAATATATGACCAACATGTACTTGGTGAAAACTGCTGGCAATGAAGTCTTGTTTGCCTGTTACATGGTGGAAAACTGTGAAATACAAATAGGCAAGCTGAAACTGAGAACTAACCTCATAGTGCTAGAGACACATGACTATGATGTGATCTTAGGCATGAACTGGTTGGGAGAAAATAAAGTAGTTATTGATTGTCAGGCTAGACAATTATTAATGCCTGGTGGAACAGTATATGATTTGGACAAGCCCTTAGAGTTGGCTATGGACTGCCACCTAAAAGTGCTGGAGATGATAACTCCAGAAGGTGAGCAGGATTGCCTGGTACTGAATGACCAGGAAATATCAGAAGAACTTAGGAAAATACCTGTAGTTCAAGATTTCCCAGGAGTCTTCCCTACAGACTTGCCTGGTTTGCCACCCTTAAGAGAGGTGGAGTTTGAAATTAAGCTGGTACCAGGAGCAGCACCAGTATCTACTGCT
Source organism: Aquilaria sinensis (assembly GCA_005392925.1). NCBI lineage: Eukaryota > Viridiplantae > Streptophyta > Magnoliopsida > Malvales > Thymelaeaceae > Aquilaria > Aquilaria sinensis. The sequence goes on along the minus strand of SMDT01002035.1, from coordinate 9,217 downwards.
CCTTATAGAATGGCAGTGCCTGAGATGGTAGAACTCAGGAAGCAGTTGGATGAACTACTAGAAAAAGGGTTCATTAGACCCAGTGTGTCTCCTTGGGGAGCACCTGTGCTGTTTGTGAAAAAGAAGGATGGAACCCTTAGGCTCTGTATAGATTACAGAAAACTAAATGCATTGACCATAAAGAATAAGTATCCTCTTCCAAGGATAGAGGATTTGTTTGATCAATTAAAAGGAGCAAAAGTGTTCTCCAAAATTGATCTAAGGTCTGGATATTTCCAGCTAAGGGTAAAGGAAGAGGACATACCTAAGACTGCTTTCAGGACTAGGTATGGACATTTTGAATATACAGTGATGCCATTTGGGCTCACTAATGCACCTGCATTCTTTATGGACTTAATGCAGAGGGTGTTCAGGGCACACCTAGACCACTTTGTGGTGGTGTTTATTGATGATATCTTGGTATATTCCAAGGATGAGGAAACTCATAAAGAACACCTTAAAGTAGTGCTTGGCTTGCACCAAGAACATCAGCTTTATGGAAAGCTGAGTAAATGTAAATTCTGGACAAGGGAGATTGGATTTTTGGGTCATATAATAAATGATCAAGGATTGACCGTAGATCCTGAAAAGGTAAGATCAATTCTTGATTGGAAGCAACCCCAGTGTGTAAAGGAAGTCAGAAGCTTCCTGGGGTTAGCTGGCTATTACAGAAGATTTGTACCAAATTTTTCTATTTTAGCAGCTCCTATGACTCAGTTAACTAGAAAGGACCAGAAATTTGTCTGGGAAACCCAGTGTGAGGAAAGCTTTCAAGAGCTAAAGAAGAGGCTAACTTCAGCTCCTGTACTAGTCCTGCCTGACCCTAAAAAGGATTATGAGGTATTTACAGATGCCTCTCATGTAGGACTAGGCTATGTTTTGATGCAAGAAAAGCAAGCCATTGCTTTTGGGTCTAGACAATTGAGACCACATGAAAAGAAATATTCAATGCATGATCTGGAATTGGCAACAGTGGTATTTGCTCTTAAGCAATGGAGGCACTATCTTCTTGGTAATAAATTCAAAGTATTTACAGACCACAAAAGTCTCAAGTACCTTTTTACTCAAAAGGATTTGAATATGAGACAAAGAAGGTGGTTGGAATATTTAAAGGATTTTGACTGTGTAATTGAGTACACAGCGGGAAAAGCCAATGTAGTGGCAGATGCCTTGAGTAGAAACTACACTGGAATACTCAAGGGTGGTGAAGTTGAGCACAAGGCAGAAAGCCTGAGTATTACTGACCTAGCAAACCAATGGTTGGCTAGAGAAGGTGAGCAGTTGAAAGTACTCACTATTACACCAGAGTGGAAAGAGCTTATTAAGGAAGCTCAAGCTGGTGATGAGGAGCTAGAATTGATTTCTGCCAAGAGTATGGGAGAACTATTTGATGCCCTGAGGCATCTTTGTTTGTTGTCATGTTGACAGGTGGGGAGACTTCCTGAGGAGGCGAGCGCCTGGAGCTCTGGTTTCCCAGCTGTGTGTGCCTGAAAAGCTCAAAGAAGAGGTTAGGAGGTCCCCGGTTTGCTTTTCCTGGGAGGACCCTCCGACGCCCAAGTCAGTTTTCTGAGTGAAAGTGGAGGAAGAACACTAAGGGGTCAAGTGTCTTGCCTGTGTTGTGTTTTCTCAGAGGGAGGAAAAATGCCCATCCTTTGCCCAGTCCCATTTCCTAGTATTTATAGGAGTAGCTGGTCCGTTCAGATCATGACACGTGTTCGGTCGGATTTGATCTGTACTTTTGGACCTAGGGGACAGGCAGCCGTTTGCAGCCTCCTTTAGCCCTGGACCCGGACAGGTTGTGTCAGGACTGGGGCGGCTGCGGCGTGTCAGTTTGCCGTTCTGATGTGACGTGTAGGGCTTGTGGGCGACATGTCAGAGGCTCCTTAAATGCTTATATCGTACTCCCGAGGTCCCCTGGGCGAGGTCGCCCTTTGGTGCGTGCACCCTCTTCGGATTCCATCCGTCTTTTGGTGCGAGCACCTCCTTCGGGATCTATCCCATAGTTCTGGGTGTTCCTTTGATGAACACCTTCTTCGGGATTTATACCCATAGTCCGGTGATTCCCTTGTTCAGGTGTTTCTTGTTCGGGGAAGATCCTCTTCGGGGCTTCTGCCTTCGGGGAGATTCTTCCTTGCTTCAGAGAGATGGCTTTCTTACCCGAAGACGGTCAGTTTGGCCCCTCGATGGAGACGGTGTTATCCTCGGAATTCCTGACGAGCTAACCGAAGTCTCGAGCTCATAGTGTTTGACTTCGCACCTTCCGAGGTCAGTAAAAAGATCCTCTCTTGGGTGACGTCAGACTCCTCGGCCAATATTCTGGCAGGGAGTTACTACCGAGGAGGCAATAGCCTTTCGCTATCACAGGCCCCCCTCCGAAAAGTTGAAAATGAGAAACTTCGGTTCATCGGTTTTCGGGTCCTGTGGTTGTGATATCTGCGCCGAAGACGCCTTCTTCTGCCTGAAGCGATGGGCAGCCCTTTTTGCGTCCTCGAGGCGCGAGAAGATAGGCTGTCCCTGTGCCGAAGATACACCTTCCGCTCGAAGTCACAGGCTGTCTCTTGGTGTCCTCGTGGCGAGGGAAAATAGGATAACCTTGTACCGAAGATAGACCTTTTGCCCGAAGTCACAGACTGTCTTTTGGTGTCTTCGAGGTAACCTACTTTTTTGCCTTTATAGGTCTGCTCATGCGTTGCATCCTGTGTCCAGCAGAGTCAGTCTAGGGCGGCGCCTCTAGACCAAATGGTGTCAGAGGGCGTGCTCGACGTGATGGACGACACGTGGCACGTTTGCTGCGCGATGACCGACACATGGCACACTATTATTGGGTGGGAATGCACTGAGTACGGCAGGCGCGACTTTTCAGGCGCATTTAGCAGTTATGGCGACGCTTCGCCTTCCGAGGGGTACTAATGACGACGGTTCACCTGGCCTTCTCGGCCTATATATACCAGCCCTGTCATAACCCTCTTTTTGCTTCTGCTTTTGCTTTCTTCTGCCTTCTAATTCTCTCCCGATTTTCCGCGGCGGTTCTCCTTTTTCAGGCGTTTTTCCGCCCACTTTTCACGACGGCTTCCAGAAATCCAGATTTCGGCAAGACCTTTGGTGGGTTTTAGTCCTTTTGCTTTTTTCAAAGCTTCTTCTTTGTTTTTCCCGAACTCGTTTTCGTTGTTTTTCCCGAACTCATTTTCGTTGTTTTTCCCGAACTCATTTTCATCATGCCTGTTCCCGAGAGTTGGCAACCTCTTCTTTCTCACCCTTGCTGCACTACTCCGGCAAAACTAGCGAAGTGGAAGAAAAAGTTTTTCTTACCCTCTTACTCTGTGACGAGGTTGCCCCGTCCTGACCAATTTCCTTTCTCCAACCGAAGTGATGAAATCACCGTTTTCCGAGCCCAACTGAAGGCCGGACTTCGGTATCCCCCCCCGGAGATGGTTAGCGCGTTCTGCAACTTCCATGGCATTGCCGTTAACCAACTCCCACCGAACTCGTACTGCTATTTCAACGCCTTCCTCTGTATGTGCGGCGTTTTCAAAATAAAACCTCACTTTGTAGTTTTTCTTCAGTACTACAAGCTCTTCGTGGTCCCGAAGGGTGGCTTCTACTTTATGCTACCTCGGGGATCCGGGAGCAAAAAGTATACGTTCACCTTCGCCACCAAAGACAGCTGGCGAGGGTGGCAACAAAAATTCTTTTTCCTGAAGAAGTCGGAGACTTGGTCGCACGTCCCGACCAAGTGGGCTCAGGGGAGGCTCAAGATGGATGTTGTTGACCCGAAGATACTGCTAGACGCCGACGTAGCACCTATCTTTGAGGACTTCGACAGGCGCATCCGGGCCGTCTCTGACTGGGCTGCCGAGGTCTCTCCTCGTGCCCTTTACCCCTTTCCGATCAACTGGAGGCTCATGACCGAAGAGGTCCTTCGGGAACTCAAGGTGGTAAAGGAGCATGAGACAGACCTCAACATGCCGAAACCGGCTTCTTCGGGGAAGGACTCCTGGCTCGTGAAACTCCTTCGGGGGAATGAGACTTATGAGTCTTTTTATGAGAGTAAGTTACTTTCTCATTTTTCCCTTCATAACTTCATCTTGGACTTACACTGATCTTCTTTTTCTTTTTTCAGAGATGGGCGACGACGCGGCTGCGCGACGCTGCCTTCTACAAGGCTCTTTTTACCGGGCAGGCCGAGAGGGGCAAATAGACAAAGAAGGCCGCCTCTTGGAGGCGGAAGCAGACTTTGGGCGGCCCTCCTTCCAAACGGGCAAAGAAAGCTGCTCCTTCCTCTCTTCCGCAAATTCCGGAGGAGGTAGGCGAGGAGCCCGAAGACCCTGCTGCCCCTTTGCCCGAGGTTCCTTCTGTCGACGTCCCTTCTTCCGACGTCCTTCCTCAAAGCCCCACGCCTTCGCATGCTCTTCTGGAGGGCGATGGGGAGGAGACCCCTTCTGCCGAGGAACGGCGCCAAATAAAAGGCAAGGGGATCTCTACTGAGGCGACGTCGATTCTTGACGACGACGTTACCGAGGTGCCAGCAGGTTTGTACTTTGTCGAAGAACCTTTTTTTTTCTTGTAAATCCTTAAGGGTTTTCTGGCCTTAACCAATTTTTCTGCCTTGTTGTGCAGCGGAGGTGGCCGCTCCTGACTGGGTTGCCGAACACGCCCGCAAGAGGGCCCTTCGGGATGCCAAAGTCCCAGCAGGGAAAGTTCCGAAGGAGCCCTTCTGGACGTTCACGGAGGACATGAATATGTACTCCGAGGACTGTCCCGAGATGGCCAGGCAGGTGTGCAAAGGGGTGCTTACTGAGGCCTCTTACAAGGCCCTTACGGCGGCTTACCCAGGCGACAACTCTTTGGCCGCCAAACTCACTGAACATGCCGCCCAGGTACGCTTCACTGTTTCCTCAGTGCCAATTTCGCCTTTGCTTTTTACTTAGCATCATTTTCCCTTTGTTTGCTTTTTTTGCAGCTGATGGGGTATGCCGGGTTGCTCCGTGTTCGGGTGGCGCGAGAGTCAGAAAGGAGGGCGTCACTCTAGGACCTTTACACCAAGACGAAGGCCCAGTGTTCGGCGTTGGCTGCCGACAATGCTCAGCTGAAGCAGTCTTCAGAGAAGGAAATTGCTGAACTTCGGGAGGGGTTCATAAAAGAGAAAGAGGAACTTGAGAAAGGCACCTCCCAGAAACTTTCCGACATCGGCTCTCGGATGGCGGAGCTAACTTCGATCGTAGAAACGATTCAAAAGGATAAGTCAGAAAGTGACGCAATCCTTGCGAAGACGCTCGAGGAAAAGGCCCAGCTCGAAGCCGAGGTCGCATCTCTGAAGAAGCCTTCAGAAGAGAAGAAGAAGATGAAGGCATTGAAGAGAAAGTTCAAGGATTTGGAGAAGGATTACGCGGATTTGGCGGTCAAGAAGCGGGAGTCCGATGATATGACGAAGTTGGGCTTTCAAGACGGCTTCTGTCTTGCTCGGCACCAAATTCTGCAGAAGTTCCCAGATTTTGACCTCTCCTTCCTGGAAGGCATGAACATCCCCAAGGAGCCTCGGTGGACTTGGTCCAAGATCGAGCACTTGAAACTGCCTCCTTCTCTCCCGGCGCCGAAGGCTGCTGACAAAAGCACAGAGGCTGGCAGTTCTCAAGACGCCGAGGTTCCTTAGTACTAGGGCCTTTTGTCTTCATTTTCTTCTTCTTTTTTGTAGTCTTTCAGCAACTTTCTTCTCTGTAAGCACTCTTTGGCTCAATAGATAAAAATTTGGCTAAGTATTTTTTGCCAGATTCCTTTGTTTCCTTCTGTCCCGAACATAAACATTCGCTCAAGAGACTTCGGAAAACCATACTTTTGCTTTCCTTTGTCCCGAACATATTCGCTCAAGAGACTTCGGAAAACCATACTCTTGCTTTCCTTTGTCCCGAACATATTCGCTCAAGAGACTTCGGAAAACCATACTCGCTTTCCTTCTGTCCCGAACATACTCTTTGCTTTCCTTTGTCCCGAACATATTCGCTCAAGAGACTTCGGAAAAACTTACTTTTGTTTTCCTCGGCGATTGCTTTCGTGAGACTCTTGTTTTGTACTTCTTCAGAACTTTTTACTTAGACAAATTTTTCCAACTTGTGCAATACAACTTTCCCACCGAACTTTTTAGGCATAGAATTTTTTCAAGGCCTCTGAGTGCCAAGTATTTTTTAATTCTATGCCTTCGGCATCACCGAGCTTATAAACTCCTTTTCGTACTTCGGCAAGTACCAGGTAGGGTCCTTCCCAATTTGCGCGAAGTACCCCGTGGGACGGCTTTCGGGGTGCAAATTCAGCCTTTCGGAGAACGAGGTCTCCCTTCTTTATTCCTTTTGGCCTGGCGCGTAGGTTTATGGCTGCTGCCACTCTTTGCTGGAAAGCTTTTCTTCTCAGCTCGGCTACTTCTCTGTGTTCACTGACGAGGTCGAGCTTGGTTCTCAGGCCGAGGTCATTTCCTTTTTCATCGAACACTTGGACTCGTATTGACGGTTGTACTACTTCGACAGGGATGATGGCCTCTGTACCGAAGACCAGTGAAAAAGGCGTTTCCCCTGTGGCTCTTCGGGGTGTTGTTCGGTAGCTCCATAACACGTTTTGGAGTTCTCCTGGCCATTTCCCTTTTGCTTCTCCCAGTCTCTTTTTCAGACCGTCTTTTATGGTCCTGTTAGATACTTCCACCTGCCCATTACTTTGGGGGTGAGCTATTGGGGCGAAGTGCATTTTTGTCCCGAGGTCGCTAATGAACTCTTGGAATCCTTTGTCTATGAACTGGGATCCATTGTCCGCTACGAGTACCCTCGGTATGCCGAATCTACATACGATGTTTTTCCATACGAACTTCTGCACTTCTTTTTCCGAGATAGTTGTCAGAGGTTCTGCCTCGACCCACTTAGAGAAATAGTCTACTGCTACTACACAAAACTTTACGCCTCCAGGCGCCGTTGGGAGTGGCCCAATGAGATCTATGCCCCAAACTGCGAAGGGCCAAGGATAGTCTGCCGAAGTCACGAACTCTGAAGGTGTTCTTTGGATGTTCGCATGTCTCTGGCAACTACCACATTTCCGGACGAATTGCTTGGCATCCTTTCTCAGGGTAGGCCAGAAGTATCCTTGGCGAAGTATCACTGCTGCGAGGGCGTCGGTTCCGATGTGCGAACCACAGGCACCTTCGTGAACTTCTTCGAGGATCATTTCAGTATCCTCTTCACTAACACACCTCTATAGTGGGTTTGCATATCCTTGCCGATATAGTTCTTCTCCAATTAAGAAAAAATGTCCGGAGCGCCTTCGCACTTTTGCGGCTTCGCTGGGGTCTTCGGGGAGCGTGTTGGTTACGAGATACGTTTTGATTGGTTCTTTCCATCCTTTCCCCGAGGTCTCTATGCTTAACACCGTGATGCTGGGGTGGCTTAGCACTTCGGTGCAAGTTTTGGACTTCGCCAAACAGTCTGCCTCAGCATTTTCTCGTCGGGGTACGTTCTCGATTTTCATGACGTCGACCTCTCGAATAAGCTTTGTTACCAACTCATGGTATTTCGCCAAGGTCGGGTCTTTCGCGCCATAGTCCCCTGCCATTTGCCGGACCACCAGCTGGGAATCACTGTGGGCTTTCAAGTTTCTCACGCCAATTTTCTTGGCCAGGCGTAATCCTGCTATGAGGGCCTCATACTCGGCCATATTGTTGGTGGCGTTGAAACTGAACTTGATGGCCTTCATTACTTCTAGGCCTTCGGGGCCTCTGATAATCACTCCAGCCCCCTGGTGTTCGGATCCTGAGGCCCCGTCAACATATAACGTCCATTCTGGCACGTCTTCGCCGGAGAACGAATGTCCCTCCTCGGTGTTTGGTACTTCGGCGATGAAGTCTGCCAAAGCTTGAGCTTTTATAGCTTTCCGGGGTTCATACGTGATGTCGTGTTCGCCAAGCTCTATACACCACTTGGAAAGCCTTCCCGAGTGATCAACTTTCCTCATAACATCCCGTAGAGGCAGGGTACTTCGGACGATAATGGGGTGAGCCTGAAAGTATGGCCGCAGCCTTCTCCCTGCGAGCACTAAGGCATATATAGCTTTTTGAAGCAAAGGGTACCTGACTTCGGCGCCATGCAGGGACTTGCTGACATAGTAGACCGACCATTGCTTTGGCCCTTCTTCTTTTACGAGGACCGAGCTCACAGCTTTTTCTGTGACGGCGAGGTATAATACGAGCGGTTCTCCCTCCCGAGGTTGCCGCAGAGTCGGCAGGCTGGCCAGGTAGACTTTGAGTTCTTCCCAGGCTTTTTGGCAATCTTCATCCCAAGGATGACCATTCCTTCCGAGGTCGCCTTCCATCTTTGCTGCCTTTGTGAGGACTTTGAAGAAGGGTCGACACCTATCTCCGTACCTGGAAATAAACCTGCTCAGAGAGGTTATTCTTCCGGTGAGTCTTTGCACGTCTTTGACTGTGGCAGGAGTTCGGAATTCAAGCAGAGCCTTAATCTTCTCGGGGTTAGCATCGATGCCTCTTTCGGATACCATGTACCCAAGGAACTTTCCCGAGGTCACGTCGAAGATGCATTTCTCAGGATTAAGGCGGATCCTGAAGGCTCTGAGTTTTTGGAAGGTTTCCTCTAAATCTGCAACGTGGTAGCCAGGCAGTTTGCTTTTGACTATCATATCATCAACATACACCTCCATGTTCCTCCCCATTTGGTCTTTGAAGACCTTGTTCATCAGCCTCTGGTAGGTGGCTCCTGCATTTTTGAGTCCGAAGGGCATCCTGATATAGCAATATGTTCCTCCTTCGGTGATGAAGGCAGTCTTCTCTTCATCTTCGGGGTCCATCCTTATCTGATGATACCCACTGAAACCGTCCAGGAAACTTAGGAGCCCATACTCGGCAGTTGAGTCTACCAGTTGGTCTATTAGCGGAAGAGGATATGAATCTTTCGGGCAAGCATCGTTCAAATTTCTGAAGTCGATGCACATCCACAGTTTACTACTTCCTTCTTTTGTGGCAATTACTACGTTGCTTAGCCATTCGGGGTAGTTTACCTCCCGGATAACGCTGGCGTCTATCAGATGCTAAACTTCGGTCTTGATGAAGTCACTTTTGTGAGCTGAGATGCTCTGTTTCTTTTGCCGGACAGGTTTTATTTCTGGACTCGCTTTGAGGCTATGCTGGATTACG